>JAKSZT010035907.1:1463799-1486240 GCA_026826555.1 Tolypeutes matacus | reverse complement strand
CTATATGTTGAAAGCCCTGAGAAATCTACAACAAATCTTCTAAAACTTATAAAGGAGTTCGGTAATGTCACAGGCTATAAGATCAATGTTCAAAAATCAATAGCATTACAGTACAACAATAATGAGCAATCTGAGGAGGAAATCAAGAAAAAAATACCATTTACTATTGTAACTAAAAGAATCAAATACCTAAGAAGAAATTTAAGTAAAGATATAAAGGACTTATATACAGAAAACTATGCAAAACCGTTGAAATCAAAGAAGAATTAAATAAATGGAAGAATATTCCCTGTCCATGGATAGGAATACTAAACATTATCAAGTTTCTATACTACCCAAACCAATCTACAGATTTAATGAAATCACAATAAAAATCAACTCTGTATTTTTTAAGGAATTGGAAAAACTAACTACAAAATTTATTTGGAAGGATAAGAGGCCCCGAATTGCCAAAGACATATTGAAAAAGAAAAATGAAGCTGAAGGTATCATACAACCTGAATTTAAACATATTACAAAGCTACAGTGGTGAAAACCTCATGGTATTGGCACAAGGATAGACACATTGAACAATGGAAACGAATTGAGAGTTCTTATATAAATCCTTGCATATACACTCATCTGCTATTTGACAAGACCACCAAGTCCACTCAGTTGGGAGAGAATGGCCTCTTCAACAGTTGGTGCATGAAGAACTGGATATCCATATCCAAAAGAATGAGAAAGGAACACCATCTCGCACCTTATATGAAAATCAACTCAAGATGGAACAAAGATTTAAATATAAGAGTAAAGAGCATAAAGACCTTGGAAGAAAATATAGGGAAGCATCTACAGGACCTTGTAATAGGAAATGGTTTCCTGAACTTCACACCCAAAGCATGAGCCGTAAAAGACAAAATAGATAAATGGAATCTCCTCAAAATTAAAAACTTTTGCACCTCAAAGGATGTTATCAAGAAAATAAAAGGCAGCCTACCCAATGGGAGAAAATATTTGGCAAACATATATCTGATCAAAGCCTAATATCCTGCCTATATAAAGAAATCCTACAAATTGAAAATAAACAGACTAACAACTAATTTCAAAAATGGGCAACTGACCTGAAAAGACACTTCTCCAAGGAAGAAATACAAATGGCTAAAATGCACATGAAAAAATGCTCGACATCTCTTGCTATTAAAGAAATGCAAATCACAACTACATTGAGATAACATTTATACCCATTAGAATAGCAGCTATTTAAAAACAGCAGACTGTAAGTGTTGGAGAGGATGTGGAGGAATGGGAACCGTCATCCACTGCTGGTGGGATTGTGGAATGGTCCAGCCACAGTGGAGGACAGTTTAGCGGTTCCTCAAAAAAAAACTAACTATAGATCTTCTATATGATCCAGTGATTCCACTTCTGTGTATATACCCTGAAGAACTGAAAGCAAAGACATTCATAGATATATGCAAACCAATGTTCATAATGGCATTGTTCACTATTGCCAAAAGTTGGAATCAACCCAGGTGCCCATCAACAGATCAATGGATAAACAAAATGTGGTACATACATACAATGGAATATTACTCAGCTGTAAGAAGGAATAAAGTGCTAACATACAGGATAAGATGGATGAATCTGGAAGACTTTATGTTGAGTGAAACCAGCCAGGCATTGAAGGATGAATAGTACATAAATTCACTGATATGAATTAAGGAAATTGAGCAGTCTCTGAGTACTATTGTCTGAAAGATAGGTGTACAAGGAAGAGAAAGAGAAGAGAAAGTTGTAAACCATCACTCATATTGGCATAATCTATGGTAAAGTGATAGAGTGTAGTTGTGTATTGAAGGGATAGCACAGGAGGGTAGTGATATATTGGATTGGGTGATTCAGGGTTGTGAAGGATTGGTTAGGATACCCTGGATACTGAGGGGAGAGAAAGGAGAGGGACCAGGTGAACACATGGGATTTGTGGTGATGAGGTTGAAAGTACAAAGATGGGAATGCTCTTATGGCAACATGACAAGTAAGTGTCACTTCTTTAGGGTGTTGGTTGGGGGGCATTGCAGTGATAAAAGGCAAAATGTCAAAAAAATGTTTTTAATATTTTAAAATTTTTCTCACACTTTGAATAACCCAATCCCTTACTTTTATTTTATATTTAGTGTCTTTTTAAGTTTTCATGTATTTTATCTCTTATATTTAAACATCATTATTATTTCATTTTCCTATTAATTATCTTTGGCTATTGTATTGGCTTCATCTTTAAAGAAGCTTTGGATCATGGAAGTGTTACAACTGGGGTAGGAGAGGATCATTGGTGGGGGGTGTCAGGAATGGGGGTTGCATAGGAGGAAGTTCATCTGAACATACATAAAAGGTATATAAAATTGTTCAAATGCCCACTGGACATGTTCACAGTGGGTGGAGATCCACATAATAAATGAGAGAATACTGAATTCCCATGTTGGAGAGCTCTGTCATATTCTCTAAGGGAGTAGCAACAGTCCCCCAAGTGCAGGGGCAGTGTCTGGCAAAGGAGAATGATCCACTGATGGATTCTTGATATTTATGACTAGCCTTATGAGTTTTGTCTTGAAATTGAAACTTAGCCTACTGTTATGGTGTGCCTAAGGATTGCCTCCTGAGAGCCTCCTTGTTGCTCAAATGTTCCTCTCTCTAAGCCAAACTCAGCATATGAATGAATTATCTTCTTTCCAGTGGGACATGACTACCAGGGATAAGCCTCCCTGGCAATGAGGGATTACTAACAAGTGCCAGTGGACAATATGACTGGAAAATAGACCTCGAATAAAAGGGGGAAAAGGTAAAGACAAATGAGTTCATATGGCTAAGAGACTTCAAAGTAAGTTGGGAGGTCCTTCCAGAGGTAACTCTTATGAACATCTCAATAGGACCTCATAGATTTCCAGTGTGGAAATGACCCCAAATAAAGGGGCTCCTGATGGCTCTGGAGACACCCAGGTTCTATATCAGGGCAGATAGCCCCAGAGTTTGGTGCCTTATCAGTGGGCCTTACTTTGGAATCCTTGATCTTGAGAGTGACAGAGTTGGACCCAAATATGTCTTCCCTGCACATGGTCCATTGTCCCTTCTATTCCAACCTATATGTGGTGCCACAGTTTGTAGGTGTACTTCCAGAGACTGGAATCTTTGGGCTGTCCATGTGCCAGCTGGGTCCGGTATCTCAGTGGAGTTGCATCTCCGAATCTACAACTCAATGGACTTACCCTGGGCAACTTGGGGGGAATAATGATGGACAACAGCCATGGAGAGAGTCTGCAGCTACAGGGAGGATAATCCCATCCATCTTATCTATGGGACAAAAGCCCCCTCTCACTTGGAGGTGGAGTGGACATCACCATCTCAGACTCTTCAGGATTGGGGAAAGAGCTATGGACTTGAGTGGACTTACTGGTATTCTGTTATAGACATGTTGCAATTCAAGCAATGGAAGTAATTACAACATTAATGAGGAGCCAGGGGCCACTGGACATTTTGGGACAGGTAGAAGGAAAAGCAGTTGTAACACAGGGGCCTTTACAGGACTTGGGAATTATCCTGAGTGACATTGCAATGACAGATATATGCCATTTTATATCATCAAATCACATGCAGAATTGTGTAGGAAAGAGTATGATCTACAATGTGAACTGTGGTCCATGCTTAGTGGCAAAGCCCCAGGATGTGTATATCTATTGCAGGTGATATACCACACAAATGAAGGATGTTTGTATGGGAGGTTTTGGGAGGTCTTGGAGGTGGACTATATGAGAATCCATACAATTTTTGTGTAACAATTATGTAATCTAAGCTTCTTTTAAAAAAAATAAAAATGATTATTAAAAAAATAAGTAAATAATTAAGAATATTGTCTAGCTACATTGGTTTTTAAAAAAGCATGATACTGGCATAAAGATAAACAGATAAACAGATTGTCCAAGGGAATTGAATCAAAATAGTCCTTCACATCTATGATCAAGTTATTTTTGACAAGTCTAACTGGGTTAGAATAGCCTATTCAAAAAATGGTGCTGGGAAAACAGGATGTCCATATGTAAAAGAAATAAAGAAGACACTTCTCTCACAACTTATATAAAAATTAATTCAAAATGGATTAAGGAAATAAATATAAAAACTAGAACCATAAAACTCTTAGAAAAAAATATAGGGAAACATCTTCAAGATCTTGTACTTGGGGTTGGTTTATTGGAACTTACACCTAAATCACAAGCAACAGAAGGAATATATATATATATAAATGGGACTTCCTCAAAATTAAACACTTTTATTCTTCAAAAGAATTTGATAATAAAGTAAAAAGGCAGCCTTCTAAGTGGGAAAAAAATCTTTGGAAACCATATATATGTTAAGGGACCGATCTCTGTGATACATAAAGAGATTTCAAAACTTAATGAAAAGGTGACAAACTACCCCATTAAATTATTTTCAAAAGAGTTGAGCAGATCTTTTTCTGAGGTGGTAATACAATTTGCCAATAGACATATGAAAAGATGTTCAACATCACTAGCTATTCAAAAAATGCAGATGAAAACAAAATGAGATATCACCTCATACCATAAACAATGGACAGTATTGAGCAAAATCTTCAAGTGCTGGAGAGGATGTGGAGAAATAGGAACATTACTTCATTGTGTTGTAAGGGACAGAAAACCAAAATAGGCACAAAGATACAGAAGTTAATCTATACACTCTTATTAAACAATCAGTGGGTCAAGAAGGAAATTGCAAAAGAAATAAGAAACAACCATTAAATGAATGAAAACGAGAGTACAACATATCAAAACCTGTGCGATGCAGCAAAAGAAGTGCAGAAAGGGACGTTTATAGCCAGAAATGCCTATATTAAATAAGAAGAAAGAGCTAAAATCAAAGACATAACTGCAAACATGGAGGAAATAGAAAAAGAACAACAAATTAATCCCAAAACAAGCAGAAATGTGGCCTCTCTCTAAGCCAAAGACAGCATATAAACTCACTCCTTCACCTTTGGTGTGGGACATGACTTCCAGAGATGAAGATCCCTGGAACCAAGAGATTATTACCAAGTGCCATCTAGCAATGCATTTGGAAAAGGACCTAGACTAAAAATGGGAAAGATTAAACACAAATAATTTTTTTTGTCAAAGAGCTTTCAAAGTGAGTTGGAGATCATTCCAGAGGTTATGTGTATGCATATCTCAGGAGAATCACACTGACTGCCACATTTAACAGTGCCACAGTAAACAGTGCCTCAAGCAGGGGTGTTCCTGAGGGCTTTAGAGACATCAAGAAACTATAGGCAGGGCAGTCAACTCTAGGAAATGGCACCTTGGAATATACCTTGGATTTTATGATAACCTATCTCCATAATGTATTCGAATTAGAATCATTTATATATTTCCTACAAATCATTCTTCTGCCCCTTTTATTTGAACCTATAATTAAGACTATACCCATTAAATATATATCCCAGAGAATTAAATCTTTTGGCTCTTCATATGCCAGTTGAGCCCTCAATCTCAGCAGAGTTTCAATACCTACTCTCTAGTTCATTGGACTAAACCAGAACAACTAACAAAAGGATGATGATAGACAATGCTTATAACCCAAAACAAAGAATGTCTACAATTACAGGCCAGACACCTCCATCCATCTCCCCATGGTATCTAAGTATGCTTTCAAACAAAAGCAGAGTGGTCACGACCATCCTAAAATCAAGATTGAGGAATGAACAAACATAACGGGAATTGCAAATATGGATTAAAGTATGCTTATTATTACTCAAGTAATTGAAGAATGTGTAAGATTGGTATAAAGACAATGGTCACCAGAGGTTCTGGGGGTGGAAGAAGGAAAAATGGTGTAGCATTGGGCATTTCTGGAACATAAGCATTGTTTTGCATGATATTGCAACGATGGATACAAACCATTTTACATTTTGTGAAAACCTATAAAATTGTGTGGTGCAAAGTGTAAACCATAATGTAAACTAAAGCCTATGCTTAGCAGCAGTGCTTAAATATATGTCCATCAATTTTAACAAATATAACTCAGTAATTAAATGTGTTGTTAATGGGGAAAGTGTGGGTGAGTGAGGGAGTGGAGCATATGGGAATCCCCTATATTTTTTATGTAACATTTATGTAATCTAAAGCTCCCTTAAAAATAAAGAAAAAATACAAGGAAATTTCATCTCACAGCACACAGAATGACCATTATTTAAGGAACAGAAAACTTTAAATGCTGGAGAGGATGTGGAAGAATAGGAATGCTCCTTCACTGTTGTTGATACTGTAAAATGGAACATTCACTGAAGAAGATGATCTGACAATTATTCTGGAAAGTAAATAAAAAAAAAACCCATATGATCTGGCATTCCCTTTATTAGGAAGCTATTCAAAAGACCTGAAATCAAAGGCATGAACAGATATTTGCCCTTGATGTTAATAGTGGCATTATTAAGCAAATACACATATATGCATATATATTTATATATCATTTTGCAAATGTTTGTATGTATTGTGAGAATTTTGATTTTTACCCATAATAAAAAAATAAATAAAAAAAAAATATATGAAGCTAAAAAAAAAACAAAACAGTGGCATTATTCTCAATTGCTAAAAGAAGGAAACAAGTGTCAATCAACTTATTAATGGATAAACAAGATGTGTTATATGCATATGATTAAATATTACTCAGGTTTAAGAATAAATCAATTGGGGAAGCACATGAGAAGATGGAAGAACCTTGAAGATATTATGTTGAGTGAAATAAATCAGACAAAAAAGGACGAATATTGTCTGGTCTCACTGATATGAACAAAATACAATAAGTAGACTTATGGAGGTGGACCACGAAGTGTAGGTTAGTGGGAAATGGAATGTGTAATAAGGTGAAGATGCTCGATGTATGTTTAATATTTAGTAAGGAATGGAAGTAGGACCCATTCGCTTCCAGATTCTACATTTGTGGCTGGAGATAACCGAGGGGAGCAGATGTCCAAACTTCACTTTAAACAACAAAGCACTAGTTTTCTGGGTACAGTCCCTGCCCCCAAACTCTGTCTCATAATGAACTTCAGAAAAATGGAGATGATCTCTTTTATTATCACATGGGGAAATGAGGCTCTGAGAGAAAGGGCTGTATGGATGTCCACCCAGAAAGTCAACAATTTGATCTGTTTCTTCTCATGCCTGTTGTATTAGTCTGGGTTCTCTTGGGAAACAGAATCAACAGAAGATATCTGTCAACAATATGAGATTTTAAAAGAGTCTCTCATGCGACCATGGGGATGCACAAGTCCAGGTTCTGCAGGCAGGCTGCAAACCAGGAGCTCTGATGAAAGGTTCTTGATGAGTTTCTGGGAGAAGTTAGCTGCCCAATGATGAGCTGGGAAATTCTGTCTGAATGTTGAAATCACTTCCCCCTTTAAGGCATTCAACTAATTGGATATAAGTGTCACCCATTGATGATGCAATCTCCCTGATTGATGCAGATGTAATCAGGCATACACACAGTAAACTCACTGGTGATTGAAGTCCATAAATGCTCTTGTATTACAATTAGCCCAGTGCTTGCTGGAACAAACACCTGGACACCATTACCTGGCCAAGTTGACACATTAGCAAAACCATCACACATGTATATAGCCTAAACCCTGAGTCAAGGTAAAATAGGAGACTCAATTCCCTTTCTCCACCTTAAGGGAATTTAGGCATTAGTTTCTACTGGAAAAATAATATGGGGAACTTGAGGACATGGGGTAAGATATTCCGTCCATTCTTATTTACACTAAACCATACCCAGGGGTAGGAGAATATCAGTGACACAAATCCCTGATTTTAGAGATGTTCCTACTGAGACTTGTGTGACCATAGAAATATTTCTGGCATTTAAACTCTCCATAACTAATGGGAAGTATTTGTCTCCAAATGCTATGAGATTTTACCAATATGATGTAAAGATGTGTACAAGAACTATCACAGAACATTTTTCATAATGGGTTCAAAGTTAAAATCTAAATTCTCATGAAAAGACAAATGGATAGACAATCTGTGGTATGTCTTAAAATTGAATATCAGTCAGAAATAAGAGTGGACTCCTGAAATAATCAAAATCCTTATGTTGAGTGAATAAGCCTTATCCAAAGGAGTATATATGGTATGATTCTGTAAATATGAAGTTCCAGAACAGGTATAATTCATCCCTTGTTGTGAACTATTAGAAAGTGTCATTGTTTGTCTAGAGGTGGACATTTACTGGGAGGGGACATGAGGGAACAATGTAGAGTAAAGATTAATGGGTTAATATTTGATAACTTGATAGGGGATTGGCTTACATAGATGTACGCATCTGTTAACACTCAATTAAAGTGTGTGAATTCTCTTGCATGTAAATTTTAACTAAAATGAAAAAATGTAAAAGTCTTACACACAAGATGAATGCATTCTGAAATACTGGGGAAATTATTACTGATGTCTCTAACTTTCCTTTTTTTTCATAAACAAATATGAGTTTATTTTATAATCATATATATTTATATCCCCATGTGGAAAATGGAGGCTATTCATTCCACATTCAAACTAACCTAAATACATGTACATTAAATGTTTAGCAATAATAATAACTTTCAGTTTCTGGGATTTTCTCCCTAAAATACAAATCTGTCAGATTATCAAATATTTTCTGAGATTTTGTCAGTAAAAGGAGTTATTGCTAATGACAATAAATAAAAATAACCATAAAATTAATAACAATAAAATCTTAGAATGTTTTAATATTCTTTTTTTCCTACAAGTATGATTTCCAGAGTTAAAATGTTTCATAAATACTTTTTTTTTATTTTTTAAAAAAACTTTAGATTACATAAATGTTACTTCAAAAATATAGGGGTCTCCCATGTACATCACCCTCTCTCTCATTCTCATTTTTCTCTTTTAACAGTCTCTGGGACATATATTTATGTCCCAGAGACTGTTATAAGCCTCTGAAACATATATTTATTGGGTATAGTGTTAAATATAGACTCAAATAAAAGGTGCAAAGAGTCATGTATAGGGAAATTATGAGTCTAACTCTGTTATATTGGGGAGCATATATTCCAAAGTAAGGTCCACTGACAGGGTGCTGAGTTCCTGTGATTATCTGACCTGCCTATAATATCTAGATGTCTCTAGAGCCCTCAGGAGACCCATTGTTTGAGGCATTGTTTACTTTGGCCTTCAATGAAATCCTGCTTGAGTCATGCATAAACATAATTTCTGGAATGACCTCCTGACTCACTTTGAAATTGCTTAGACATAAAAACTCATTCATACTTAATATTTTCCCCTTTTGGTTGCTAGTCGGCATTGGATAATGATCTCTCAGTGCCAGGGAGACTCATCCCCAGGAGTTGTGTCCCATGCCAGGCAGAAGGTATTGCATTTATATGCTGAGTTTGGCTTAAAGAGGCCACATTTAAGCAACAAGGAGGCTTTCAGTATGTATCTCTTAGGCAATATATAATACTAGAAGTAGGAAAGGCTTAACTCTCTCATAAAAACAATGGAGGAAGGACAAACAGTTATTTGAGTGAGCTGCTTTGAAGATCTGCAGACCAGGAGAGTGCTGCACATCATCCAGTACGGAAAGGGACAGAGAGACAAAGAAGCCAAATGAAAACAGTAGGTTACTAGTTCTGTGCCTGGGAATGGCACATATATCCCACCCACATGAAAAGGTTCTAGCTTTCTTTTAAATGGCTAAAAAATAAATTAATGTGTTGAAGTATGTGATAAAATTGAAATTTAAACATAACTTTAATGTTTCCACTCCTATCCCATACCATTAGTTCTCAGCTTGATGTCCCAAGGGTAGAGAAGATGGGTGTGGTTGGGGACCAGGAGACCTGAGTCTGTGACTTAAACCCAGGTGAGGCTGTGACCAAAGCAACCTCCCCAGCAGTATCAGTGCTGAGAGGTCAGGGAAGGAGGTGCCAGCAGAAGGAACATGCCTATGCTGCCTCTTCTGGCTCCCAGACTCCCTGGCCCTGGTCCCTAAAAAAGAAAGAAAGAAAGAAAAGAAAAGAATATATAGGGGATTCCCATATACTGCAACCCATCCCACTCTCACATTTACCCATATTAGTAACATCATACATGAGTTTGGTTCATTTGTTTCCACTGATGAACTAAAATTGAAGCATTGCTACAAACTATGGTCAATGGTTTATATTATAGTTTACACTTTGCACCACACACTTTTAAAGGTTTTCACACAATGTATAATGGTCTGTATTTTCATTGCAAAATCATGTAGAACAATTCCAATGCCCTCAAAATGCCCTTGGCATGGGCTTTATATCACTGTCTCTGTCTACTGACCTGGCCAATCCATGACTGAGCTCTCAGTACATCACAGTGGGATCTCTCTGATGCCCTTTTGTCCTACCTACATGACCACTGTGTGACTCACTCCACAGAGTCCCCACAGGCTCAGAATCCTCCCCTCCTCCACCCCATCTATTCTTCTCCCTGTCCAGTCAGATGTCCATAATTTATTGTTGAATATATTGGGGATCAGAGAGTGTGAAGCATTCAGGATTATACCATCAGCTAGAAGAAGAGAAAGCCTGAAACTCATTGTCCCAGGTCAGAGTGCAAAAAGCAACTGGGTTTACAGAAGCCCAACTGGGCTGATTAGTAGTTTGTGGGCCCCAACTACTGCTTTAGAACCCACCCCTCAGAAGCCCTGCCCTGTACAGTCTGGTATTTCCACCGTTAGAGGAAACAACCCTCAACAAACTTCTTTATACATATTATCCATAAGGGTGACAAATGTTTCTTCCTCTTTGTCCTATTTAGTCCCCAAATGCAGCAGGGGTTTTCTGTTTTTGACCATTATTTTGACACCTGGTAAAATTTTTTTTAAACTTTTTTTAACTTGAAGTTTATCATTCATACATGAACATCCATAAACATAAGTGTATTATATAAGTTGTGAACTTAGAAACAAGCATGCATATCATCATACAGGGCACCCATACAAACCCCACTACCAAAAGCTTGCATTGCTATGGAACAATTCTTACAAACTCTGAAAGAACATTATCAAAACATTACTAATAACTATAGTCAATATCTTACATTTGGCTTAATGTTACCCCAACCCACCCAGTTAATGACACCCTGTATTACTATTATATATTTGCTATAGTTCATGAGAGAATGTTCTAGTGTTTGTTCTGTTAACCACAGTTCGTCTTCCACCACAGGATTCATTGTGTTATACAATCCCATGTTTTGTACAATCCATTCAAAGTGTACACTCAGTGGCTCTCATATTCATCACAGTGTTGTGCTGTCACCACCTTGGTCAATTTTCAAAAGTTTTAAATACTCCAAAAGGAAAAATTTCATACCCCTTGTATCATATATTTATTTTTCAAATTTAGGGTCATATTTACTCCCAGAATAATATGGGGTGGTCATATTTCTGTGTTCCTCCCAGAAATTTCACTGGGTGTTCAGTGTGGAAAAATAAAGTTGTCATCACATTGCTTTGGAGCTGGATTGCCTGAGATTTGTTTTCCCATGTCAGTGGCCAACATTATCTTTGGCTGGTATGTGTCTTAAACTCTCTTTGCCCCTGTATCACATACATAAAGAAGAGGAAGTTGGAACCTGATTCAGAGGCCCCTGTGAGGAACTCACAGGAACACATTCAATATCACAGAGTAATACCTGTGCTGTTACCACTTTTAGCTCAATTTTTAAAACAACTTTGAGAGCTGGCTATTGTTTCACAAATCCAAGTTTGTGGTACTTTGTAACAGCAGCCCTAATGATATAAACCATCATTGTATTAGTCTGCCATAGGGGTGCAGATGCAAAATATCAGAAATCTGTTGGCTTTTATAAAGGGTATTTATTGGGGAAAAAAAGCTTACAATACCAAGGCTGTGGAAAGTCCAACTCCAGGCAACACAAGAGGTGCTTTCTCGACAAAGTCAGGTGCCATGTGTTCAAGAAAAGATGGTGGGTGATCTCTGCCTGGTCTTTATTCCCCTCTGGCCTTCCTCATCTACTTGAGCTCTGTGGTTCCAGGCTTTTGATATGTCATACTTAAGTGAACCTGTAGTTCTCTTTCTCCTGGTGTAAGACTTGTTTCTTTATGGACCTTCTATATCAATCTCAGATGTTCTGCTCTCTTCACAGTGTCAGCTGTAATCTGTTAGGTGAATGGCTCTTCTTTCCCTGGGGTCTCAGTTGTTTGAGCCTTCTCCTTTCTGTCACATGGCAGGATCAAGAATGACAGAGGTCTGTCTTTCTGTGTGTCTTTGTGAGTGTCCATTTATAGCAAGTCCATCAAAGGGGCTAGGACTCAAACTGAGTCATGTCTTAATTGACATAGTCAAAGAAAAAAAGCCTAAAAGCAGTCTTAACAGATAGTCTAATCAAAAGCAACTCAAATGAATGTAATGTAAACACAGCCAGAGGAATAGATTAATTTACAAACATAATATTGCTCCTTTTGGGATTCATAAAACTGCCACAGTCTTATATTGCAGAGTAGTCTTGTGGAAGCCTGTTGGACCCATACTTAGAGTTTGAAGGGACAAAACCTTCCTCTGTAAGGCCTTGGGCCTTATCTCTCCAGACTTGGGCCTTATCTCTCCAGACTTGCACTGTAACTATGAACTCTAATATATCACCACGGTTTTAGGTTTAGCATACTTTAACTTGGCCAAGGGGCAAGTCTACTCCCCTATCAGCCAAGTGATAGGTCAGTAGAAAAAGATTTGAGAGAAGTCTGAGGATCCCTCATCAGCTCTAACTTTATAAGAGTTTCTAGCTTTAATAATATGTTTTTAAATGTAGTGATAAAAGTCTAGTAGTGGACTTTGGGACAAAGGCAAGAGATTTCATTTCTTGTGGTCAATCAGGCTCCTGGTATACAAGAAACTGTCAGAGCTTTCTCTGGGTATTTGCACTAAATTTCCATGACCACCTTCCATCCAAGCTCAGAAATGCCTGGGTAATATCAAATCCAGTACAGTAACCAAGTGTTGCCAGTTCTCTGCAGGTAAATAATCTGCATGTGAAATGGCTACAGGATAGGATATGCAGATGCATCTACATCAGAAGCTGCATTCCAGTTCTAGGGCACATGGACACTTTTTTCCCCTTGTGCAGTCACCTCATATTGAAGGGAGTGAAATTCTCATTGTCTTCTGCAAATGTGGGAGCAAATAAGGATTTCCACCCTGAACAAGCTTATAGAGACTGTATAGATGCTGAACACTTTTCAGGACAGAAGTGTTATTGGTATTACAGGCAAAAGGCCATGGTAACAATTATTTGGGAGATATCCCTCCCAATCAAGACTATCTTGATTCATTGGTATTTAGACTTACACACTCATAAATCATAAAATCTTATAAATGATCTGTTTTAAAATAAAATATACAGTGTGTAATAAAGAATACAAGACAATCAGAGATAAAGGAAATCATGACCCATCAACAGGAAGAAAATAAAAATCCAGAAATCAGCAATGAAAAAGACAAGAATCTGGACAAATCAAATGAAGCTTTTTTAAAAATGGTCAAAGAGATGAAAGAATATACAGAGAAATAACTCACATGTATCAGAAAAATATTTAATGAGGAATATGAGAATTTTAGTAAATATTGGGAGTGACATTCTGTCACTTTGGCAATATCATATTGATTAGAAGTGAGTGACTAAATCCAGGTTACATCCAAGAGGAGGGGATTACACAAGGATATGTATTCCAAGGTGGGGCCCTTTGGAAGAGACCAAATGTTATCTTCCTTAATTGTGGTAATCGTTCTATGTTAAGTACATGCATTATGTACAGGTGACACCAGCTCTGGACTTTTATTTTATTAATATATACCTGATAAAGTCACTGGAGGGAGGTGCTGGAATGTACCCATGTTTCAGGTGGGGAGACTAGGGAAACCCAAGAGGCACAATGAATTGACCAAGCTCACAGAAAGGGTAGAAGTAGAACTGGGCCTTAACACATTTTTTTTTCTCAATTGTGGAGTCCTAAATTTCCCAAGCCTTCCTGTGAGACTGTAGGGAAGATTGTGTTTGTGTAATTATAGATTTTTGATGACACAGAAAGGAGGATGAAGATTCAGCAGCCCAAGGAGACTTAGGGCATATTTTATCCAAAGAAAGGGCACAGATAAAGGGACCCTATGAAGTGACATCATTTCCTTAGAAATGTAGCACACCCTAACTTGTGATCTTGGTGACCAGGATCAAAATTGTACAGATAAAGCTTATAAGATTATTGAGAATATCTAGGTATAAACCATGATGTGTTTAGCAGCATACTCACAAATCTTATTGGAAAATTTTTGCCTGGTTCCTGGCTTTGGGCTAAGGATTGCTCGGTGTTCTGTGGCTTTTCATATATGTTAGTTTCCTCTCTTCTGTGAAGAAGTGCTCTGACTCCCACCTCACTGACCTTTTGGCCTCACTGACCTTTTTTCCCTATGTAACTGAGGTTTGAGATTCCATCCATGAGATCAATGTCCTTGAGGTAACTAGAACAGGGATACCAGGGTGGTGGTAGGGGTATTCCAGCACCACTCAGACTCCTGCTAGTAGCATGTATCATTAATTTCTGGGATTGGGGAGACAAGTGTCAGAAAATAGTGGCATGGAGTACTTGAGGGGAGGGGTGATTGAATTTCTGTACAAAAGGCAAAAAGAAAACTATCAATTGGCAAGGGGTAATACATATTTGTTGTTAATAGCCAAAATTACATCTAAATATTACATTAAATTCCCATTTTTATTATGCCCTGGTAGTTGTGTGTGTGTGTGTTTTTTTTTTCCTTTCATTTCCTGCATCAATTTAAATGAAATACAGTCTGTCTCAGCAGTCATTGAAATAAGAAACCTTACAAAGTCACTAGCATATTTTATGTGGAAGGGTGAAAGTACCTTATCTGACTTACTGAAGTAAACATGTAAGTCATCCTTTCACAGAGTAGAAATACATTTCAGGATCATTAAACTGGGGAAAGAGCTGAGCCATCCCATCAGCTCTCCTATGACTTAGGGTTGAAGTTACTTTCACAGGACATTGCAACAAACTCTAAAATGTGGGTGTCTTTAACTATTATATTTACAAGGATCCTTTCCTGACTTAGCACAGTTGCTTCCTTTCCCCAAATTTAGACAAAGTGGAAATAATTTCTACTTCTCATGCTGAGGTTTCGTTCAACTACCATTTAGGGACTTGTAGTTTTCCAGGTGAAACTATGGAATTGCATTAGCACTAAGGTTGGGAAAATTATAAAAATTTCAAAACTGGTCAAATTGGAGTCTGAAGCTGTGATTCTGAAGTCCACTGTCTTGGATGACCACTTTACAGATTCAGTCATGATTATCCCAATGTATCCTGAGATATTATCTGGCAACTGATCCAATCTTATTAAGTGTTTAGATCATCATACCTTGGGTACACCTATAAAGGTGAGAGCCAGATCAATTGTGAAGCAATTCAGATTTGTCAATTGTGGGGGCTTCATAGTAGTTCCCCTCATTCCTGATGGCTCCAAGTGTCACCCAGAAACCCAGCAGGACTCAATTCTACCAGGTTGGCCTTTGCAGGGCAGCCAACAGGTTGAGTGCAAACTCTGGATCAAAAAGCCCACGCCCTTTTTTATATGGCACAGCTGCCCCTGCATGTATTTTGTTAAATGAAGCACAGTTATGGTTGTCCTTTTCCTTCAAAGACAAATGACAGGTCCCAAGGCTAGTCCAGGGCCTGGAAGAATGCACTGGTGTCCAAGGAGTTTTATCCACATGATCAGGAGGCTCTTGAGAATGGAGAAAGTGTGTGGAAAGATTTAATAGTCTAGTGGATGTAATATAAGAAAATTATTAAGAATTGTGAATGCCGAAGCTTTCTAATCAATAGTCTCTGCTGTTCCAGCCTAGAATTGTGAATGATTAACTTGTCCTTCCTCCTTTGGAATGTTGTAATGCTGTTATATAGGCAACCCCACCACCTAGCAACTAAAAACAAATATTTAGAAGGAGCAAGTCACCAGACGTAATATTTGCACATCCTGTTTGTATCCCCTGTAAAGTTATCATCAAGTTAAAGCTGATGTGTACTGAAACCTTCATTTTTCAGTTTAGTGTACCATAAACAGAACTGAACAACAGATCCTTCAAGACCCTGTGACTCTCCAGAGGAGAGCTGTCTTACTCCCCTGCTGGATGGATTTGGTTACTTTTGATGAGGTCATTCCTCACAAGTTGCAAGACTCATTGGAATTCTGAGGTTCAGAAACTCTTAAAAGAGGATAATCCACAAGCTGCCAGTTGAAGTCTCATCCAGGAGAGAACACTCTGCCTGGGACCATTTTTCCAATCGGACTCTGGCCAGCTGTTGAAAGGGACTTCCCAGCCTCATGAGAGACCAGATGATGTGTTTTCCTCTGATTTGGTGAGTGGTTGTATATATTTTCATTCTATATTATGTCTTTAATTGATTATTTTCTTTTGTGATTGCTCAATTGTTATAATCATTTGATATAACCACAAACTCATTTGATTAAATATGGTTGCCTTTGCATAGCATTTAGAGTTTCTGCCTCTTCCTTAATAAACACTAGTGCATGTCATTATGGTAGAGGATGGACATATTATTGCATCTTTGTGTTATCATTGGCTGAGAGTGCAGTGAGAGTCACCCAGCAGAGACCCACATTTATGGGAAAAGTTCATATAACTTAGTCTTTGATGGAATTCTCCCTTACACCTGAGACTACTTGACCAAACAAGAAATTCCAGATGGCCAAGGCAATCATGTGCTGGCCTGTGGTTCCACCTGCACCGGGAGGATTGAGGGTCTTCCCCTTGTTCAGGCTCTGCCAGAAGGAGGTGCACCAGTATCCCAGCTGAACCTGATTCCTGATGGAAATGGGTTGTATTGGTTCATGGCAAAAGGCAGGGGTGTGGGAAGTGACTGTTGGACCACAGGCAGGGAAAGAGCTGGACTGAAGTCACCTAGGGATCCAACATCTGCAGGTATGAGGTCACTACCCAAGGGCAGTGGACAGTGTGGTCATTTAAGCATGGCTTCTACAAAAGAGTCAGTGAAATTTTAAGAATTTCTTTCTGATACCACACTTTCTGACTAGTTCTGGACTAAGCAGTCAATGAAGGCATGGGGGAACATGCAAGGTTTTTCAAACATCCCCTCCTAGCTGTTTAAAAAGTGCACAGGTATCTGTGAACAGACATAAAGACTGGAGGCCCTTTCTGCCTGTCCACTTTTGACTGATGGCTTCTGTGTCACCCTGTCTCATGATCTTTTTCCCCATCCTGAAAGGCTCACTAGGTCCCTGAAGAGTTGCATGATGAGCACTTGCATCAGATCAACCTGAATATTGACTAAGGACTCCCTAGTGGAGGGGCAGCTCCTTCTCAGTTTCTGTGCCCACTGAGGACCTGACCAGCAGGGCATAGTTCTGGAAGGGTTTAGAGTACCCCAATTATGCTGATTGAATCCTAGGATTCCCTCTTTAATCATGTGTGTCTTTCCATGGAGGACAAATGCAAGGGAGGGAACAAATCTGTATAGCTATCTAAAAAGCCACAAAACATTTATACATTTTAATGAGACATACCTTGAAATTCTGTTAAAAATATCTTCTTAAGTACTGAGGTATCTTTTTCCAGGATAGGCCATATATTGGATCTTAAGTCAAATCTCAATAAATTCAAGATAATGAAGCTGTACAAAGCAATTTTCTGATCATAATGAAATGAAGCTGGAAATTAATAATATAAAATGGGAAAAGTTTTAAAAATAGGGATTAAAATCTCCTCAAATAATAAGTAGGTCAAAGATAGAATTGCAAGAGAAATCAGTAAATATCTCAGGATGAATGAAAACAAGAACACACCATATCAAAATTTTTGGGATAGAGTGAATACAGTCCTGAAATTTATAGCCCTTAATGCTTATATTAAAAAAGAAGAAAGAGGGACTTACAGGAAGATGGCATCTGAATAGGTAATCAGGGCTCACATCTCTCACAAAATAACAGAGAAAGAACAAAAACTGTCCAAGTGGTCTGCTTTGGGACTCTTCGAGACAGGAGAGTGCTGCATAACCCACAGGAAGGTCAGGGACAGAGAGGTGAAGAAGGCAAAATGAATCCTGTGAGTTATTAACCCTGGGGCCTGAGAATGGCACCCACTTCCACTCTCAAGGAAATCAGCCTGGATAAAACCTGTGGCACACTGCAGCCAACAAAGTGGAGAATAGAGGTCTTCCTTCCTGAGAAGAGGGAATGTGTGGCAGAGGTGTGGCCGAGAATATTACCATTCAGCTAATTTAACCTGAAGAGCCAACTTTGATTCTTGACTGACCAGAAAAGAATCACCTGAAAGTGGATGTTGAAAGAGTCACCTCCTTGGAAATATTTGCTGATGAGCACCATCTGCCAGCTGGCCAGGAAATTGCAAGAAAAACAAAAACCGCTTATAGGTGTCTCTTGTACAAAACTCCTGGGGGAAGATCTGCACAGCAGTTGAGAGTCCCTGGATCTATTTTGATAACACATCTGGGAAAGTTTAAAAACTTAGAATGAGTTGAACCAAAAATCAAAAAGAGCAGTGAAACAAAACCACTAGGCAAGAGAGAGAAATTGAACATCAGAGTAAATTCACTAACATATTCAGTTGCCTAGGCATCAGCAAAAATTGCAAGTCAACACAAGAAACAAGTAGATATGGCTCAACTAAAGGAACAAACCAAAAATCCTGATGAAATACAGGATTAAAGATGACTAATCAATGATAACCACACAAATATCCTACTTCATTTTTAAATTAGAATTTATTGTGTTACAATTCTAGAGGCCACAAATTCAAACTGGTTTGGTCTCAGATCAGTGTTTCAGTCAACACCTGGAGACTATAAGGGAGAATCCATTTTCTGGTCTATTCCAGCCTGTAAACTTCATTCCTTTAGCCTCTTTCAGCTTTTGGTAGCTATGAGCATTCTTCGGCTCTTGGTCCCATCCACCATCTTCAAAGCCTACAGTATCTACTCTGACCAGGGATATTCCCAGAATCTTAGGTCATGACTGAATCTCACACATTTTATTTTTTTTTTGTTTATTTTTGTTTCATTTTTACTAGGACTTAAGAGCAGTGAAGGTGGGAACCTTGTATATTTCACCAGTTAGTCCCCCAAAAATTCAGGTTTGGTTCATTTGAAAGCCTTAATAAATATGTGATATTGAAATGAATGATCTGAAGAGGAACCAAAACCTATTATACAGTTTCTGCTATTAATCTAGCACATCCTCATGCAGTTATACTTTCAAGATGGGCCTACTCTGAAGCATTTAAATGTTTGCACCATTTATTCTGCGCAAAGAGTGAGTATTTGGAGGGAAAATAAGCCAAAAGAATCAACAAATATTCATACTAATTGAATGAATTAATGAATTATGGTATGTATACCTTATCAATTTTAAGGCATTTTGAAACTGAGAACTACTTCATATCTGCAATGATGTTTCACTTCCTCATCCCCTGAGATTTCTCTGCATTTTTTTGCCCCAAGTCACTCAGCAACTAATTTTATTGTAGTGAATATAACATTTCCTCACTAAGGATTGAGCAGTTTTCATTCCCAGATACCCATACTATTCCAGCTCTGAAAACATTATTCTCCTTCTCATATTTAAATTAATTTACATCCTCTTTAACTTAAAATAGCAATAATGACATCTGAAAGTGAAAATTTATGCACCACCAGACATTATTAATTTATCTATTTTTTTCATTGTTACATTAATTACTGCTATGAACATACATATTATGCATATATAATAGTTACATTAAAACATTTTGTATAGTCCATCATTTAGTTACCATTCAATGTTATTTGCAAATTCACCACAGTCATTATAATTTAGTGTTGCATAAAAAATAGAATCTGAATCATATTAGAAAAATTACAGCAACAGGTTTTACTTCACATATTTTTGCAAGTATTGATTTGGAAAAATGCTCATATTCTTCCTACTAATTGTTACAAAATTCTGCATGCAACATAACCAGATCACTTCACAATCTTACATTATTATCTTAATTATTTTCAATAAAAAATAATTAGACAATATTCTGAATAGCATGGGAAAGCATATTTTGTTAATGGTTTTTCCCCATTCTGATATTTCTGATGTGAACACTGGCTGAATATTTATTCACTTTTGTTTTGGGGTTTTTCTTTTCTTCAGTATGGAAATTTTCATGCTGATTAAAAAATTTGAAATTACTAAAAGATTTCCCTCCATTCATTTCCCTGAGATATAAGTAAAGAATATTTCATATTTATTTCATTGAATATTTACTCTATCAAAAATTATCTGCTCTTCCTCTAGAGACTTCTGCTCCTTTTAAAAATTTTCCTGTCTGATTTTCCTTGTAGGAGTTATTACTAACCTGTGTTTATCTTCAGCACTTAGGCTGAAGCTCAGCATAAATATCCTCCAGGTCAATATAGAGAGAGTTCTTCTGAGTGTAATTCATTCTTGTCTAAATTAAAATAAAGGCATTTATCATAGATTACAGTGACATAGAATTATACTCCTGTGTGGGTTTTCTCATTTGTTTAAACAATAATCTATGGATGTAGCCTATTCCATATTCATTGCATTTATATTGTGAGTTCTCTCATGTTTTCTAAGGTTAGAATTCTGGCAGAAGGCTCTCACACATAGATGGCATTCATAAGGTTTCTCTCCAGTGTGCATTATTTCATGCTGTCTGAGGATAAAATGCTAACTGAAGGATTTCCCACACAGACAGTATTCATAAGGTTTTTCTCCTGTGTGAGTTTTCTCAGATTGCCTAAGCACAGATTTATTGAAGACTTTCTCACATACATGACATTTGTGTGACTTCTTTCAAGGGTGATTTTTACATCTTTTCTAAGATTAGAACTCTGGCTGAAGTTTTTCCCACAAAGATGGTCTTCAGAAAGTTTCTCTCCAGTGTGAGTTTTCTCATGTTGTATAAGCTCAGAAGATTTAAGGAGGGTCTATCCCACATACATGAGATTTGTAAGGTTTCTCTCCTATGTGAGTGTTCTCATGTTATCTAAGAGAAGAACTTTGTGTAAATATTTTTGCACATACATGACATTCATATTGTTTCTCTACAGTGTGAGTTTTCTAATGTTTTCCAAGGGAAGACCTTTGTCTAAAGTCTTTACTACATGCATGGCATTTGTGTGGAGTCTATCCAGTGTGAATTCTTTCATGTTGTCTAATGTTGGAAGATTTCCTTAAAGTTTTCCCACATATTTGACATGTGTATTTTTTTCTTCAGTGTGAGTTCTCACATGTGGCCTAAATTCAGAACATTTTCTGAAGGCTTTCCCACAGTGATGACAGTTATATGATTTAATTCTTGTGTAGATTTGATTACACTGACTAAAGTATAGTTGGTCATTGGGGACTTCTTGAAATTATTCTCTGATATAGGGTTTCTTTCTCATATGACATAACACATATTAAATCATTGTGGGGCTATGAATGAAATCTTCCCCCAAGACATTAAATTCTAGTGGATCACACAAAGTGCAAGAACTTTGTTGTTGGAAGGAGAAGAGACTGCTATAGTTTGCTCACAAATATTCTTTAATTTAATTGCCTATGTTTGAATTCTGGAATAATCATTCATTAAGTCTCTAGATAAAAATTTTCACATGTTGCATTAACATGGTATGTTATTCTCTTTAACAGATTCTATCTTTTGTCTTCTCAAGTTCATAGCTATTTAATTACTTTGTAAGACTTTCATATATTTCAAAGACCAAGGCTATGGTCATGATTTTTTAATTATTCTTTTATATGATCTCATTTTATAATTTTGATGACAAATTAATTTTTCCCTAAAATTAAATTTCCAAGACTTTTACTGGGAGAATGTTTAATCACACCTTTAATTTCAGACTGGTGATTGTTATGAATTAATGACTTTATTTCATTTTAAAGTCTTCATTTATATGACCTGGGTTCATACACATGAAATTTACAATTGACAAACTGATGGATTAGGCCTACCTAAAGATATGTTATATGGCTATAATTTCTTGTTTTCAAGGTCATGTTCCCCACCTGAAATAATTGGGGATCATGGTGTTTAGAAAGCAATGGTATGACATGTTTAAGGTGCTAAAAGAAAATGAAAAACTGCACACCAATAAATCAGTATCCAGCAAATTTGGCTTTCAAAAATGAGGGAGAGTTCAAAATATTCAAGCAGAAAAAGAATTTAAGAGAGTTTGTTAAGAAGAGACATGACCTTCAAGAAATATTAAAGCAAGTGCTGCAGGATAAAAAAAAAAAAAAAAAAAAAAA
>JAKSZT010035907.1:1445522-1463789 GCA_026826555.1 Tolypeutes matacus | reverse complement strand
AAAAAAAAAAAAAAAAAAAAAAACAAGAGAGACAGCATTGGAGAAGAGTATAGAAAGGAAAATTGTTAGTAGCAATAAGAAAAAGGATAAAATGATAAATAAATAAAAACAAAATATGACATATATAAACTTAAAGAAAAAATGGCTAATGCAAGTATTGCCTTAATATTAAATTAATATTTTCATTAATATTAAATTTTAATGGATTAAACTCTCCAATAAAAAAACAGTTTGGAAGAATGGATAAGGAAATATGAACCATCTCTATGTTGTCTACAAGAAATTCATCTTAGATCCAGGTACTTAAGGAAGTTACAAGTGAAAAGTTGAAAAATGTCTTTACATGCAAAAAATAACCAGAAAAAGTGGGAGTGGTTATACTAATATCAGACAAAATATACATAAAACATAAAACTATTGTAAGACACAAAGAAAGACACTATATATTAATAAAAGGGACTGTATATCAACAAGAAAGAATAATCATAAATATTTATACAACTAACCAAAATACATGGGACAAACAATGGAAAAACTAAGAGGAGAAATAGATTCCTATACAATGATAGTGGTAGACTCTCACACACCATTATCAACATTATATAGAACATCTTGAAGAAGGTTAATGAAGATTCAGAAACCTTTAAAAATACATTAGAGGATCTAGACCTAAGAGATATACACAGAAAATTACAGCCAATTACAGGATACACTTTCTTCTTGAATGCATGTGGATCATTCTCCAGGATACCCCACATGCTAGGTCACAGAAAATGTCTCAATGAGTTTAGAAAGATTGAGATCATATGAGGTAATTTCCCTGACCACAATGGAAAGAAGCTGGAAATCAGTAAGGGGCAGATTTGGCAAAAAGATATGGAAATTAGAAAACTCATTCTTAAACAATCAGTGGGTCAAGGAGGAAATTGCAAAAGAAATCAATAATTACCTTGAAATGAATGGAAATGAGAACACAGCTATGAAAACTAATGAGATGCAACTAATGAAGTGCTGAGAGGGAAATATACAGCCATAGATAAGTATATTAAAAAAGAAGAAAAGAAGAAAGAGCTAAAACCAGAGACTTAAATGCAACTATTGAAGAACTAGAAAAAGAACAACAAACAAAACCTAAAGCAAGCAGAAAGATAGCTATAATAAAGATTAGAGCAGAACTAAATGAAATTGTAAATGAATAAAAACATTAGAAAAATTAACAAAACCAAAAGTTGATTCTTTGAAAAGATTAATCAAATTAACAATCCTTTAGCTAGACCAACAAAGAAAAAAGGAAGGAAGATGCATATAAAAGGAGAGAGGGATATCACCACCAATCCCATAGAAATAGTGTATCATAAGAGGAAATTTTGAAAAATTGTATGCCAACATGATGGATAATTTAGATGAAATGGACAAATTTCTAGAAACACATTAGTAATCTACATTGACAAAAGAAGAAATTGATGACCTCAATAGACCAATCACAAGCAGAGGTTGAATTTGTCATGAAAAACTACCCAAACCCCCAAAAAACCCAGGAACAGATGGCTTCAAGGTGAATTCTACCAATCATAGTGGAAAGAATTCATATCAGTCCTGCTTAACTTCTTCCAAAAAATAGAAGTGGTAGGAACAGTACCTAACTTACTCTATTATGCAAACATCACCCTAATACCATATAAAGCCATATAAAGATGCCACAAGAAAAGATAACTACAGATAAATCTCTAATGAATCTGGATGGTAAAATCCTCAACAAAATACTTGCTAATCATTTTCAACAATACATCAAATGAATTATACACTCTGATCAAGTGGGTTTTATCCCTGGTATGAAAGGATATTTCAAAATAAGAAAATAAATCAGTGTAATATACCACATTAAGAGTCCTCCAAAAAATCACATAATCATCTCTATTGATGCAGAAAAAAGCATTTGACTAGGAATTGCATCCTTTCTTGATAAAAACACTTTTAAAGACAGGAATAGAATGAAACTTCCTCAACACAATAAAGAGTAGATATGAAAAAACCCACAGCTAACAATACTCAATGGTTAAATGTTAAAGGCTTTCCCTTCAAGATCTGTAACAAGACAAGGATGTCTACTGTCACTGCTTTTATTTAACATTGTGTTAGAAGTACTAGTTTGAGCGCTTAGGCAAGAAAATGAAATAAAATATATTCAAATTGGAAAGGAAAAAGTAAATTTTACATTCTACAGATGACATGATCTTATCTGTAGAAAACCCAAAAAATCTACAACAAAGTTTCTAGAGCTGATATATGAGGTCAGTAAAATGGCCAGATATAAAATCAACAATCAGTAACATTTCTGTACACTGATGAGCAATCTGAAGAGGAAATCAAGAAAAAAAATTCCATTTACAATAGCACTAAAAAGATAAAATATCTAAGAAAAACTTAGATATAAATTACTTGCACACTGAAAACTACACAGCATTGTTAAAGGAAAGTAAAGAAGACCTAAATTAATGGAAGAATATTCCATCTTCATGGACCAAAACACCAAATATCTTTAAGGTACCTATCCTTTCCAAATTGATTTACAGATTTAACACAATCCCAGTAAAAATTGCAAAGGTATTTTTTTACTGAATTGGAAAAGCCAAATATGAAATTTATTTGTAAGGGCAAGGGAACCTAATAGCCAAAAATACATTGAAAAAGAAAAACAAATTTGGAAGATCAGTCTACCTGACCCTAAAGCACAGTACAAAATAAAGTGGTCAAAACTGCATGGTATTGGCACAATCGTAGATATCCTGACCAATGGAACTAAATTGCAAGTTCTGATATAGATCCTTTCATATATTGTCAGCTGATATTCCACAAGGCAACCAAGCCCAGTCAACTGGGGACAGAATGAACTCTTCAACAAGTGGTACTGGAAGAACTGCATATGCATATACAAAAGAATGAGGATCACCATCTCCTACCCTATACAAAAATTAATTCAAGCTGGATCAAAGACGTGAGTATAAGAGCTAATAGCATAAAGTTCCTAGGAGATAGTGTAGGGAAGCATCTACAAGATCATGTAGTAGGAAATGTTGTCATAAACTTTACACCCAAAGTGCAAGCAATGAAAAAAAACACAAATGGACCTTGTAAAATTAAAACTCTTGTGCTTCAAAAAAGTGCAAAGGCAGACAACTCAATTGGAGAAATATTTGCCAACCACTTATCTGATAAGCGACTTATATCCAGCATAAGTAAAGAAATTCTACACCTTGAAAGTAAAAAAAAACTACCTATTTCAAAAAATGGGCACGAGATTTGAATAATGCTTTTTCAAAGAGAAAACAAAAATGGCTTAAAGCTTATGAACAGATGTTCCACATCACTCACTATTAGAGAAATGCAAATTAACCCTACAATGAGATATCATCTTATCCTTGTTAGACTGGCTGCTATTAAAAAAAAAACAGAGAACTGCAAGTATTGGAGAGGATGTGGAGGTAAGGGAAACTTCATCCACTGCTGTTCAGTATGTAGAATGGTGCAACCATTCTGGAGGACTGTTTGGCAATTCCTATAGAGATAACTATAGAAATGTCATATTATCCAGCAATCCTACTACTATGAATATACCCAGAAGAATTGAAAGCAAGGACACAAGCACATATACCAAAGTTTATAGTGGCATTATTCACTGTAGCTAAAAGTTGGAAGCTACTCAAGTGTCCATCAAGAGATGAATGGATAACCAAAATGTGATGTATACATACAATAGAATATTACAATGCTGTAAGAAGGAATGAAGTATTGACACACATGAAAACATGGATGATTGAATCTTGAAGACCTGATGTTGAGTGAAGTAAGCCAGTCACTAAAGGACAAATATTGCATGATCTCACTGATAAGACTTAAGCATCTTGAACAGACTGACTGAGTTAGAGTTGGGAAGAAAGGTTATCAGCAGAGAAAGGGAGTTTAGTGTGGTAAGTTGGTGCTCAATACGAGCAAATACATGATAAGGAAGAAGGAGGTGGTTTGGCAGTGGGTGGGGTAAATAATGGTTGAAGGTACTGGAATGTGAGGGTGAGCAGGGCATGGGAGTTGGAATATCCAAGGAAGTAGGGGGAGAGCTGGAGGAATGAACAGGTAGGCTCTGGGGATTTGTTAGTCTATGTTTGACACCACAGTGGTGGGAATGTTCTCTTGGTAAATACATAGGGGAGGTTTACTGATGCAGAGCATTGATAGTGGGGAAATAAGTGGGAAAGGGTGCACCTGGGGCATGCTTTTATGGAATATGAATGTTCACCTTCTTATAGGGTGTCATCTCAGTGGGTGAAGACCCACACAATAAATAAGAAAATATTAAACTCCCATCCTGCTACATTCTCAAATATAGGGGCAAGAATATCAAATACATAGGCAGTGCTTAATAAAAGAAACAGACCAGTATGTCAAGTCTTCAATATTAATGCACATAACTATAAATCTTACTGTTTAATAATTTAAATTACTGGTTATACTTTCTGAGTGAAAGGAGAGGGAACAATGAGTGGAATATGGAGTATTTTGGGGGGGGCATTGGAATTGTTCTGCATCATCTTGCATTGATATGTACAGGTCATTATACATTTTTTCAGAATCATAAAAGTACACAGTGCAAAATGTATACCATAATAAAAACCATTGGCATGGTTAGTAGTAATGCTTTGATAGTTGTTCATAATTGTATCAAATGTACCATACTCATGTAGGATGTTATTGGTAGGGGAGGACATGGGGGCACAGGGGTATATGGGATTCCCCTATATATTCTATGTGACTTTTCTGTAACCTAAAGCTTATTAGAAAATAAAGTAGGAAAAAATAAAACACTGGGGTAACATACAGAAGAAATTGTCTGTATACCTAAAAAATAATAGAGCTTAAATTAATGAAAGGCACAGTTCAATTTTTTAAAAATTTTACATTTACTTTATTTTAATTTATTATATTTCATTATTAATTTTTGGCTTTGTTTTTTGGGAGGTCTTGGATTGCAGAAGGGTTGCTATTGTGGGAGAGGAGCGTCACTGTTCCAGGTCATCAGTGGTGGGAGAAGTTTTGGGGAGTGGTATACCTGTGGCATGCCTCTCTGGAACATGAATGTGTTAATGTGATCACGTGGGGTTGTCTTGATGGGTGGAGACCCACACAATGAACAACAGAATATTGACTTCTCATCCTGCAGAGTCCTGCTATGTTCTCTAATAGAGTGTATGAATATCTAGAGCACATGAGCAGTGCCTAGCACAGGAGGATAGACCAATATGCCAGGCACTTGATATTCATGCTTGTACTTAAACATTGTTCCTGTGAAATTGAAACTTAGCCTAGTAATTTATATTACCTAAGAGTTACCTTCTGAAATTTTCCTTGACATTCAAATGTGACCTCTCTCTAAGCCAGACTCAGCATATAAGCTCAATAATTTCTGCCCAGCATGTGACATGACCCCAAGGGATGAGCTTGCCTGACATCAAGTAATTATTTTTTTTTTTTTTTTTTTTTTTTTTTTTTACCGGGAGGTCCCGGGGATCGAACCCGGGTCCCTCCATATGGGAGACGGACGCCGAACCAGTTGAGCCACATCCGACCCCTGACATCAAGTAATTATTACCAAGTACCAATTACTGATGCATTTGGAAAAAGACCTAGGAAAAAAGAGGAAATATGTAATACAAATGAGTTTTATGGCTAAGAGGATTCAAAGTGAGACAGGAAATTGTTCCAGACTTTTCACTTATGTATGTCTCAAGAGGATCACACTGACTGCTACAGTAAACAAAGCCTAAAATAGGGGTGCTCCTGAGGGGCCTATAGATATCTAGACACTATAGGCAGAGCTGAAAATCCCAGGAAATGGCACCCCTTTGGTAAGCCTTTCCTTGGAACATATGATAACCTATCTCCTCAATGTATCCCAGTTAGATTCATGTACAGTTATCCCACATGTGGACCTTCTGCCCTTTTATTCATCGCAGAGAATTATATCTTCTTCCTGTTCATATGCTAGGTCACCCCTGTATCTCAGCAGAGCTGCAGGCAACACCTTCTCTTCAGTTCATTTGACCCAACTATGACAACTAACAAAAGCATGATAATAGAAAATGCCCATTTCAGAAAACAGAGTAACCACAATTGCAAGAGAGAAAGTTCCATCCATCTGCCCCATTGTAATCTAAAACCTCTCTCAATCCAATTCAGAAAGTGGATCACCATCCCAAAATCCTCATAATTGAGTAATGAACAAACATAAGGTGGGACTGCAAGTATGGAATACGTTAGATTTATTATTATTTTAGGAATGGGAGGATGTGTAACATTGATGCAAAGTTGGTGGTTAGCAGAAGTTCTGAGGGAAGTGAGAGGGAAAAAAATGTGTAACATGGGGGAGGGGCATTTTGGAGACATTGAAATTGTTCTGCATAATACTGCAATGACAGATACAAGCCACTATACATTTTGTTAAAATCTATAAAATTGTGCAGTGCACAGTGTAAAACATAATGAAAACTATAGATCTTGCTTAGTAGCAATGCTGCAATATGAGCTCATTAATTGTAACAAATGAACCACACTAATCAAAGATGTTGTTAATGGGGGAAATTGTAGGAGAGGGATGGGTGTGTTATATGGAAATTCCCTATATTTTTGGTGTAACATTTATGTAATCTAAAGCTTCTTTAAAAGTAAAGAAAAAAATTCAGATTTCCTGCCTGAAATGATGGGGCAAAAACAGCTTAATTAGAGTGGCATGAACAGAATACAAAAATCTGAGAAACCTAAATGTTACTGTGATATATTTCAATATTGTCAATTATAGATAGGGGATGATGAAAGGATGTCACATTAAGTTATACCATAGGGATTAGAATCTCTTTTTATAAAAGAGAGTTAAAGTATTTTCAGGATTAAAATAAGGGGGAAATAAAATGAAGATTAGATATTTGGAGGTAAAGTGAAAATAAAACCTCAAAGAGGAGGTCCATGGCAGTGAATATTATGTGAAAGTTTAACTGCAATAAGTATATTAATATCCCTTTGCCTAAAGCCAAAGACAATGGCACATGGATACTTGAATAAAGACTAGTATATGCCAACATTTAAGAGAATATCACTCACTTAAGGGCATTTTTTGATGATATTTCCAAGCATCTACTAATTTATTGACCAAGTCCCTTCTTGTATGCATACACAGATTACTGGAGCCCTCCTGGTCTCTGGACTTGGATAAATTCTAATAATTCTTTCCACAGTTCCTCTCCTTGCTACAAATGAGAAATCACATCTGATTTGCAGAGCTGATACCCTATTTATATGAAAGAGATAAAATGGATTTTGAGTTATCTGCTAATAACAGTGCATTATCTTTAAGTCCAAGACAGGCTAAGGTGAGGAATAAACATTGAAGGTCAAAACAGGGAAGCACACCTTGATCACAGCATATTGGCAATACTTCAATAGCAAAGGATGCTTGACCATATGCCATAAAACATTAAGGCTCTGTGGTCATTGAGGCCCATGCCAGGTTGAAAGCCTGAAGAAACTTTTTCTTACATGAAGGGAAATTTATGTTTCCACAGTAGTTGAATAGTATTTTTTTTTTAAAGAATACAATAATCCTAATGTCTACCAAAAACAAATGGCTATATAAGAAAAATGTATACTCATTATTTTTGACTGTGTTGTAAAATACCAACATAGTCCTTAAAGCATAAAAATTATTAGATAATATTTAATCAATTTATATACCCATTTAAATAATGTTCATTAGGTTCTCAGCACAGTTCTGTGTATTGGAGATTGAAAGTAACAGGAAATACATGAAATTGTAGTCTGAGAGATTAGACCGGTGGTGTGAAAATTGATGTCAATTAATAAGTGAAGAATAAAATTTCTTCCAGATACTTTTAAGTTTTATGAAAGGATAAGGGCAGAGCTTGGAATGGCATATGGGAAAACCATTCCATAGTTAACTAGTTAAAGGATAAATTGGAAATATTTGACAGAGTGTTAGATAGATGATGATAGTGAATATCATAGATAGATTGTAGATAGATAGGTACATAAACAGGTAGGTAGGTAGATAGGTAGGTAGGTAGATGATAGATAGATAGATAGATAGATAGATAGATAGATAGATAGATAGATAGATAGATAGATGATAGATAGATGATAGATAGATAGATAGATAGATGATAGATAGATAGATAGATAGATAGATAGATAGATAGATAGATAGATAGATAGATAGATAAGTGATAGATAGATGATAGTACAATTTTGGATTTTCATCAATAGAAATCTGATGGTTGATAAGTTCCAGCATCCCTTCTCTGAATAGCTTTCTCTGGACTGTGTCCATCATGGCCCATTCTTCCTGTGTAAAGTCTATGGCTATATGATTGAAGGTCACTGATTCCTAAAACTACAGAGACATTTAAATTCAGACAGGACTATCCACACTAATATCACAGTAAGATGAGTTAGATGACATCCTTAGGAATGGAGGAGCTATGTGGATAGAAAGTTCAAATTATGTTCGAAATTGATGTCCGAACATTATGAATGATGATGTGGTATCTGTATATTAGATATACTTGCAGAGACATTCACATACGGAATACATAATTTTCCATTATAAAGGCCTATCACATGAGTTGTGGTGTGATTATAAGAGATAAGGTTAGGCAGTCTAATAGCGCAAGTCAGGGACCCTTGAAAAATGCTATACTCTATTAAAATCCCGGACTCACTCTTCCTGGCTCTAGAAGGCTGTAATCAATTTTACTTTGAGCCTCCAAATCATAATTATCATTTTCTATCTTATCTTCTCCTTCTCATATAAAAGATAGATTTAACTTCTTAATGTGTTCTGGTCTCTCCAGCTCTTCAACATTTTTCACTTAATCTAAAATTTTGCTGTAACTACTAAACATTCCCTCTATGAACAGCCAAAATCAAGTGCAAAATATTCCCTTATTCATTGCTTTCACTTACAATTTTGCATTTTGCACAAACATTATTTACAAAGAGGGAAATGGTTAATTAGGGACAAGTGGTGATAAGAAATCCAAACATCTTTTCAAAATACAAAAATATCTATATACACTTTAATATAATTGCTATTAGAGAAAATAAACAAATTATTTCTCATGGCATACCTTGCTTAACCCTCTCTTGTGCTCCCCTGAACACTATGCAACACTCACCACATCACCTTTAACACTGGATTCAACTAACCTGCTCAAATATCTACCTCCCATTTGGAGTGTCAAGTTGTGCTCTTACTCACCTCTGTCACATGTTGTCACCACAATCCTAAAGCCATTACTACCACTTACAAGGTTAATGAGGAAATTATTTCCCCACCAGGACCATGGGCTCCCTCCCTTCTCTGAAAACACAGCCTTAATGGAGGCTGGAACAAATTAGAGTAAATATTGGAAGAAGATTATTTCTTATCTGTTGCTGACCCATCATAATTATCCCAGAGTAATGGGCACACTTAACTCATTGTCAGATCCTTGAATGTCTCCTGAGTGCACTTAGAACAGACAGTGTAATAGGAGAAATCAGGCCATGTTCTAGCAATAAAGATGCAATTTCAGTAGAAAAAGCAATACCTTAATTAACAGGATATGCACTTGCAAGTTGGCCATCAGCTGTGTTCCTATGATTTTTGACTCTCAGGAACAGGTGAGGATAAAGCAGACAATGCTGACAATGGAGAAAAGAGCCACAATTTTCAGATCCTATGGTTATTAATATCCTAACTTTCACTGATTATTAATACCCTAAGTATACCTCACCCAACTAACAAATACACAGAGTGCTTCAGTAAAACTGTGGGAGGACTGTCATCTTCAATGTAATAAGAGAAGACTATGGCTTTTGTTGTTAATAAATAAAATATCTATACAGATATATTATAGATATGAATATGTAAACCATTGTTGTGTATGTCATTTAGCCCACAGTGATCTGAATTTTACATTTTCTCCCTGAGTACAAAACATAGGTATCCCTAATTCAGGTCACATGTGGATTTTGGTCTCCACATATAGACCAATACTATGGAATTTCTCAGATTTAAGGAATTTGGGTTTATGAACTAGCTGTTTATCAGTCCCCTGGACACTCACTCCCTTCAGGAGTGTGTGTGAACATAAGGACTATATGATCCATCTGCTTAGTAGGAGGTGATTCAATCTTTTGAAAGTGAAAGGCATTGTGAGAATGTGTGAAATTCAAAAGACATGGAGAAGATTTGGCATGTTTATGGAGAATAGTGGAATTATTTAATTACCAATACAGTATTAATACATTAGAGTTACCACATACTTGATAGCCACTAGTGTGACTCTGCTTATGCCTGGAATGTACCTTGTCACATCAATTACCAGGGGCCACAGCCTGTGGTTATAGCCACTTTCTTTTGCTTGTTTACATGACTGCTTCTCATGCCCAGATTTAGCTACCACATGGAAACTTCCAATGCATTGATCCCCCTTGCCAAATATCAGTAACTATACTGACTCTATCCTCATTCAGTATAGTTTAATCCACATTTACTCATTTCAACACATATTTACCAAGACCAATATTTTGATTTTTCTTATGTCCACCCTACTAGTTCTATGTCTACCAATAAACACTCCACATACTTACAATTTTCTATAATAGCATCTGACTGAGCACATGATTAGGATACTGTTCCAGGCATAAGCAGAGTCACACTAGTGGCTATCAAGTATGTGGTAACTCTAATGTTCACACACATTGGCTACTATTTCTCTCCTAGTAAATTGGAAAGCCATGGTACCACTGGCTGAGTTCAATGTATCCAATTGAACTCTTATTCTCCTGTTTTGTTGGAAACTATAAACTTATCATAAATTCAATCCCTTTTACCAGAAGCCTCTCCCTCTCTTCACAATCCATCTTATGATGTAAGCTTATATAATTGATTCATGACCCACTTTGGGGGCATTTGTTTTTTATTACTTTCTCTGACATATTAGTCTCCTGTTTTCAAACTCCTGTATAACTCCTTCCACTTATCCACTGCAATAAAGCTCAATATATTATTGGAACACCTTAAAACTAAATCCTAGCCACTCTTTTCTCCTTTTATCCACTATCCCGACATGATTACATATTTAAATGATTTCATTTTCTTCCATCCTTATCTCTGAATTGAAAGTAACAAACCATTTCTCTGGAATGCTTCTCTAAACTATCATCATTATATGCTTAATTACATACAGCTAAAATGGAGTATATTTCAGAACATTACCTCTCTCCCAAAATATAAACATTACATCTCCTTTAGTCTTCAATATTAGTTAAGGTTCCCACTAGACCTCAAGAGAGTGATCCTTTACATTCCATCACAAAACTACAAAAGACAATGAAACAGTGTTTCCATATATGTACTAAGCACATTTTCACGATTCATTTCCACCATGATCCAGAAACATACCTTCTCACTCCATAGTCATTTTCTTTCATTCCTAGTTCAAATATGAATTCCTGAGGGATTGTATCACTGAACTCCACCAATGTTAACATTTACATTAGCTCTATGTTAAATCTTTCTCTCCCATTGATGTGGACACAGAAAAATCAATCCATGAATGTTAAGATGAGACAAATTTCCTATTGACCATTATATATGCATTTTAAATCAGGAGAAATATATTCACAATTACCTCACCTACCCTCAGAAGACCAACTTCTGTTGAAAAATTCATTGAAAAATAAAGGAAATCGTGTTGAATATTTTCTTCATTACTCACTGGAACCAATAAGATTGGAAAAACAAGACAATACTTTATTGAAAAAGCTGTCATGAGAAAAAAATGAAACAAATTTTTGATGGTGAGCAATCTTTTTATAGACTTGATGATTTCATGAATCATGCAATTAAAGCAATGCTTCCTGATAAATTTGGATGTCAATCAAGATAACTCTAGTAAGTGGATTTGGTTCAAGGGGTTGAGTGACTGCTTCCCATGTGCGAGGTCCTGGGTTCATCACTGGTGCCTCCAAAAAAAAAAAAAAAAGGAAACATGGAAAAAAACAACTCAGGAGAGTGGATATGACTCAATGGATGAGCGTAGGCTTCCCACATTCAAGGTCCCAGTTTCAATCCCTGGCTCAGGACTATAAAAAAACAGTCTAATCAATATCTGGCCCTTTATACAAAATACTTTCCCTTTAATTTGGTACATCCAGAAATGCAACTAGAACAGATTGTGCCTTTAATTCAGCCACCCTTCTAAATATCTCAAAAGACACCCAAACATGCCTTACTCCAGATGCCTCTCTCATTTGTGGATTTTGGTGGTTCTAGTCTGTACTCTAGAGAAAATAAAGCAAGTGAATCCTTAAAGCTCTTCATTTTTGACAGGTCTTATGATTTACCAAATTTCTATCTGGTTATGGGTATCAATTTGACTCTAAATAAATATAAATATTTGTCCTGAAATTTTATGTTCAAAATATTAGGGATTCACAGAAAATTGCTAGTAGAAATCCATTGAAATATTTGAAACAGCAAAATTATATGATCATATTTGTGTTTGTAAGTTAGTCTTTTACTGAAGAATGAAATGAATTAATTTAGAGGGAATTGGTGACTTTTAAGAATTACATGGTTGCTTGGCATAGGGGCTTGGAAGTAAACATGAGGGGCATGATGGAAGGTTATAAAATATAATACAGAATAAGCAAATCTCTATCATTTATGTATTTCATCAGATATAATTGAGCTCTAATGATGTGTTAGACTTTGTGCTAAAGACTAAGTATGCAGTTTTGAAAAAAGTTTTTAGAGTGAAAGAGAGCAATAGAAGTTGAAAAAGAGAATGCTCTGTCAAGTATGCTATATGGAGAAAAGCAAGATAAAGGGCAGCATATATATTTATATATATATTATAAATGAGCTTATTTGGTCAGAACAATAATAAATACATGAATGTATTTGAATACATGTATATGCATATTTATATATGTGTGCATAATAGAGTATATATATTAGTAAACTTGGTAAAATTATTTAGGTATGAATAATAATAGACAACTTACCCAATAGTAATTACCTTGGGTTCATTTCCAGGACATGTACAGGGTTTCAAGAAGTAGAACATGCTTAAAAGATGGTGGTGAAGATGGCAAAGCAGGGACATCCAGGAATCAGTCCTTCTCCCAAGACAACCATTGAATTGGCAGAAACTGAATCAACAATTCTGAAATTCTGCAGAATAGTGGAACACTATACAGCATACAGGAAGAAGCTGGAGAAAGAGGCTGGTAAGTTGAAATAAATGCTAGTGAGTTTCAGCCTCCCTGCAGTGATTACTGTCCCCCTTCCCCTAATCCTGTAGGGGGCACCAGTGGGGAATAATTTATGGTGCAGTCACATGATACCCTAATGTTATGTAGTCATTGGAATAAAAAAGTTATACCAGTTGTAACAGAAAACTCTGTGAATTATTATTTAAGGAAGAAAACTAGACCTCCTAACTCCACAGCCTTTGACAGCTCTTGCTGCAGTGTGATGAGCTCTTGTTTCTGTATTTCTGAATTCTCCTGTAAGCAGCAACAGATTTCTTCCTTCTCTTTCATTTCATTTTTCATGTTGGCCTTCAGGATTCACTGGGCCTGGTGGTGGCACCATCTGAATGGCACTGTTCTTGGCAGGACCTCTGCCTTTCCAGCATCTCCTCAAAGAGGATGTGGCAGCTGAATCCCTCCTTCACTTCATGTTCTTCATGTGCCAAGTACTGCCTCCATGGAGGGTAACACATGGCAACAAGCCACACAATGAAAGTTATGCTGCCTGATGACCAGCCAGTCTGGTGTCACAACATGGTGCCTCTCATCCTCCTCCACTTTTACAGTGGGTTGAGTGATGCAAATCTCAGTTTCCTCCTGGAAGGACTTATGGGAGATGAGCAAGGACTCAGTATTGATTAGACTGGGGAGAACACCGTTGGAGCTCTCTTTGGAAAGCTCAGTCTCAAAGATCCAAGGTGGTTTTCCCACTGGTGAATATGTGGTTTTTGTTTGTCCCTCAACAGCTACACCCTTTATTCTGCACATTCTGGTAAAATATTTGTACCTGGCCACTGACTCTCTGAAGCAGACCCATAGTTCAATGAAGTACTGGTCTTCTCGGTGGAATTTGAAGACATTTCTGATACCCTTTGAATCTTGCTGGTCCTGGAGATTGGAGCCTGTGATAAGTTATCACCTAATAGCACACATTTTTACTATTCGAAAACAGTATAATAAATATTGGGATTTTCTGATTACAACTATAGATTCACGTATATATACATAAATTTTGGTTTTGAATTCCAAATGATTTTCTCATTTGTAACATTGAAATCACTTCATACACCTGAACTTTCCTAGTAGTATGTTACATCTATAAAGAAGTATTTTATGAAAGTGATTTTCTTAGCAAATTCAGAATGCAAACATTGAAATAGGAGAAATGGTCACCTTTTTAAAATGTGTTTCCAAACTTCTTTTAAGAGGTTTGTGGAAAACAAATTGTGTTTAAAGAAAAATATTAACTCATATAATGTGCATTAGTTCTCACAGTTATACCTCTTCATTTTAGCATTTTAAACCAAGCAATGGTTTAATGTAAAAATTGCTTTTTCCTGAAAAGAAGGTCCTATTACCTTGCCCTTATTAGATGATCTCAATTGTATTCCTTTCCTTAATTCCTCCAAAAATAGAATATCATTAGAAAATGTAATAACAATTACATGAAGTAAAAATCTTTCTAAACACCGTCCCTTTATCCCACATTCCTCTGCCCCACTTTCTATATCTTCCCTTTTTATCTACACAAAACATTTAGATCTTGGAACACATAATTGGATAAATTTTCTGAGCCAAATCTTGAATTCCCTCATACTAAGAATTCTTGTATTTGCTCACTCAATTATTCATTTATTCATTCATATTAAGATATTTTGTTAATTTTCTACTAAATAACAAAAAGTACTTTCTCAACAAAAGCCTCAGTGAGTTTTATCCTCTTACTGCAAATCCTTAATTTTTGTTCTGGCCCATGATAAATCAGGTCCCAGAGAAATCATGGGAAATCTAGACAGGGAGAATCAGACCCCTCATTTTCCAGCTCCCATCAGTCAGACAATTTTCATTCCATCATTACCTAAAATTTTAGAGAAAGATCTCTTTTGCCCAGATTGTAGTTTCATCTCATTTTGGTGAATGTGAACCTAAAAAAAGTTTCTGCAAGATTTTATCACTTGTCCTAGTTGTAAGTGCTATCCCAACTTTTCCTGAGGAGTGGACTGTGATTTCTTGTCAGTTTACAGCCAAAGTCACTCTCCCACAGGAAGATCTTAGATTAACAACATCATAGAGGAGCAGTTGGGAGCTGAGTGAGCGCCAAGGCTTCCAGTAACCCTTGTGTGACATCATCACTGACATAGCTCAGTTCTGTGAGCTCAGTTTGAATCTAAACATGGCAACAAGAAAAACATGGCATCAAAGAAGCATATTTTGGTGAGAGGGGTGAGATTATATATTAAAAGTGAATTGAAACATTTCCCTGTCCTCAAAAATGGTGCTGTCAGTTGTGGGACAGAGAAAAAAGTATAGAGATCGATAATAAACTATGATGGGATATTTCTTTCTCCCAAACCACTCATCTGACTCTGGTAGTTAGGTTTCATCTTAAAATGGAGGCCTAGCATGCTCCCTGGCCAGAACTGTTAAGAGCCATCTTTGGTAGGGGCTGCAAGTGGGAGAAAAAACAGTAACATATCCCATGATGCAGCAAGCCTCCAATGAATAAAAATGAGGGTTTGGGCATTTGAACAGTGAAGAAAAAACTTTTAAAAATTTCTATAAACCAGTAAGGAAGTGCATACTCTGAAAAGTGGTTTAGTATATGCCAGTTTCAAGGGGGTTGGTAAGTGGCAGTTTCACTGACTCTAGCCTAGGTCCTGTGTTTAAGTCTCAGCTTCATCCTTTACTGACCATGTGTTCTTGGATGTTTCATTTGACCTCTCCATGCCTCACTTTACCCATCTGAAAATATAGAGGACTCTATACCTCATATAGATTTAGCATTAGTATGAAATAATCTAACACATATAAACACAGAACAATGAAAGGCTGGTGGATATTAAGACCATGTAAATGCTAGCTATTACTGTTATGCTTTAGGTGACAGTAGGCTTAGTATGTCCAGAGTAGGTGATTTCCCTGATTTATGGATTCAGAATGCCCCAAATTCAAATTTTATCCTAGTCATGCTTGTGGATTATAAAAATGGTCATTTAAAAAATCCTATTAATATTATTAATAATATCTTATTAATGCTTGTACTTATGGCCTTATTCTTATAAAATTGAAACTTAGCCTAGTCATATATTTTGCATAAAAGTTACCTCCTGAACATCTCCTTTTTACTCATATGTGGCCTCAGTCTAAGCCAAACTTGGCATATAAGTTCACTGACTTTCCCCTGGCATGTGACATGATACCTGGGGATGGGCTTCTCTGGCACAGAATGATTAATACCAAGAGCCATTTAGCAATGCGTTTGGAAAAAGACCTTGAATAAATGGGGAAGTAGTAAATACAAATGAGGTTTTATGGTTAAGAGATTTCAAACATGAGTTAGGATTTCATTCCTGAGGTTACATATATGTATGTCTTTGGAAAATCTCTCTGACTTCCATAGAAAACAATGCCTCAAGTCAGAAGGCTCTCAAGATGTCTGGACAGTATAACAGGGCATACAACCCCAGTAAATTAGCACCCAGTCTGTAGGGCTTGCCTTGAAATATATGAAAACCTATCTCCCCAATGTAGTAGAGCTAAACTCATTCATAATTTTTCTATGCATGTTCTTTTGACCATTTTATTTGAATGTACAATTAGTATGGTACCCATTAAATATATGTCTCACAGACTTAGATCTTTGGGCTACTCATTTGCTGGTTGAGGCCTGAATCTCAGCAGAGTTTCAGCCAGCACCTACTCTCCAGTTCATCAGGCTTGCCCAGGACAACTAACAAAAGAATGATGATGGACAACACCCATTCCAAAAAACAGAGATTATTTATAACTCCAAGCAAATAGTTCCATACATCTGACTCATGGGATCTAAGCCCCCTCTTAATTAGAAGCAGAGTTGGCCTCACCATCCCAAAATCTTCAAGACAGAGGAATGAACAAACATGCAACTATGGAACAAAGTATGATTATTATTTTTCTTGTAACAGAATAACTTGTTACATTGTTATAAAGAGAGTGGTTACTGAGATTCTGAGGCGAGGGAGAGGGAAGAATAGGTGTAACATGAGTATTTTTCTTACCTTAGAATTGTTTTGCATGATATTGTAATAATGTATACAGGCCATTAGACATTTTGTCAAAACCTATAACATTGTGTGGTGCAAAGTGTAAATCATAATTTAAACTATAGACCATAGTTAGTAGCAATGCTTCACTATTTGTTCATCAATTATAACAAATGTAACACACTAATGAAAGTATTAATAGGGGAAAATATGAGGGGTGGGGTGGGGAATATAGGAATCCTCTATATCCTCGATGTAACTTTTACATAATCCAAAACTTCTTTAAAAATAAAGAAAAAATGAAAATAGGGAGAAAAGAAAAAAAGAAATAAGAAACAAAGGGGAAAAATAAGAAAAAACCTGGCCTCCTTCTGTGGCCACTAACAACCATCTCATGCTGTCAGTGCTCAGCAATCAATCACCCTGTAGCCTGTCCTCTGCAAGTAAGCTACCTGGATGAAGAGAAAAAAAAAAACAAAGAATAAGTAATAAAAACAAATAAAAATAAAAAATAAAATAAACAAAATCTCACTCTAAGTTTTCTGTCACGAGGATGCTTGTACCACAACTGACCCTTCCCCAGGGAGCTGGCTGGCTGCCTGACAACTCAGGGGATGATGCTGGCTCCCTTCTGCTCTGGGCTGTTTGGGCCCCTGACAGCTCACCCTTTGCCTCTCCCTTCCCTCATTTCCCTGAGGATGGTTGCACATCTGATAGCTTCCACACTTCCACTCCCATCTTCTCTCTCACCAGGGCTGTTGGTCACATGTCAGCCCACCCCTCACTTACCCATTTCCTCTCTCATCCAAGGAAGGTGTGTGTGGCAGCCCACTTGATTAGCTTCCCATTTTGTTCTTCCTGGATCTGCTTCAGCACA
>JAKSZT010035907.1:1326771-1420522 GCA_026826555.1 Tolypeutes matacus | reverse complement strand
AGAAAGATAATGAATCTATTCTCTATATGTATAAACTTTTACAAAAACAAAAACAGAAACAGAAAACAGTAGGCCATGATCAAACTGCCATGAAGGAACAGAAACAAATTTGAAGACAAGTTGGCTGCAGTTCTCCTAGTAAAAATCCACTGAACATCCAGGAATGAATACTATTAAACTATTTTTTTCTATCACCAAAGAATGGACACTTATATTGGTGGTTTCCTTGCCTGTGCTCCCCTAAGGGGCATGCCAGCAGCTGCAGAGTTTGTCTGCCTGAGTCTTTGGGCTGCTGAAATCCAACCTGGGTCACAGATCCAGGGTTCAGAACATCAGACCAGAGATTTTGTCTGTGCCTGGAGTTCTTTCTGATGGCAGTTGTAAACAAGCCACCTCTAGTGTATGATTGCAAAAATGAAGTAATAGACCATGTTTAGTAGCAATACTTCAACATTTGTTCATCCATTGTAGCAAATGTACCATAGCAGTAGAGGAAAATATGAGAGGGGGAAGTGTGAGGTATATGGGAATCCCCTCTATTTTAGATTTAACTTTTCTGTAATCTAAAGTTTCTTTAAAATAAAGTTTAAAAAATGATGTAAGGATTTACGGTCTTGCATTGGTCCTATTTGAGAACTACTCTCTCATTAAAGCACACTGGGGAAGGCACATATGTCACTTAAATGTAGATTCTGTGTGGATAATCATTATTGCCTGTTATTGTCTTGTGGTCTGTGCTCACAGGGGTGCATAACAGAAGACCAATAAATACTTGTTGAAAGACTGAGTGAATCAAGTACCAACTTACAGACAACATTTTTTCCTACTAATGAATTGCTAAAGCCATTCTACCAAAAATATTCCTTAATGGCATTCTATACACAATATACATGATTAGAAGCATGGACATGAAAAGGTTTGAAAGTATACTGTTCTTGTTCTAATGGAGCTTCTATTTATTGCAAGACACAGAACACAAACAATGTCTATAACAGTAGGGAGATTATGGAAACTGGTGTCCACAAAGACATGGGGGTTTAGGTTAGGGGTATTAAGTGTGTATCAGTCTGAGAAGTGCAATTTCAGTAGGGGAAGAAGGGGAGGGATATTTCAGGGGAGGAGAAGTTCAAGATTAATACCTTCCTCACTGATCCAATTTATCCTTGTTGAAGTCTGCATTTTCCCTTCCTTTCCCTCACCACAGTCCTAGGGCCTCTCCCTTTATTGGAAAACCCAATGGCTGGTCCTGGGTGCCTCTCCTAATATCTGCTGGCCATATCCATGTATTAGATGTTTCTCTCCACCAAGACAACAACAATACACCCCCTGCAAATGAGCCTTGACTGTGTGTTTCTGAATCCTGCACAAATGTTTGATTCAGTACTGAGACTTTTACTGGGATACAATCAGGGTGGGATCAGGAGGAATGGAACCCAGGCTTGTGACCATGAAAAATAAAATTCATATGAAATAAAGTGAAATGGAACTTATTTAAGGACTAAATGAATCTTTGCTTATAGAAACTTATTGTAAGAGGACACAGAGGAGGGAATGATTTAAATCTAGTTTTCTTAAATAGGAAGAAAGAAGAGAAGGACGAAGCTAATTCCAGTGAGCTAAGGAGAGACACTCTGAGCAAGAATTGTGGGGAGAAGATAGAAACAATGTCTGGAAGCCAGGAATGCTGGGAATGTGCTTTATGGACAGTGCTTTGCCAAGTTCAGGATGCCAAGGGTTACATGCCAGGTCATGGAGGGGCACTGAAAGAATATGATTGCTCAGGAGTAGGGAACCCTTGAAAATATGGGAACAGGCAGAGGCATAATGAAGTGTGTGCTTTTGGAGATGCTTAGTGAATCTGTTGATGTTTTTCCAATTTCATGATGGGATGAGTGAGAGGCCTCATGCCTGAATTGGCAAAGAAAAGTAAAACAACAACAACAACAACAAAAACAAAACCATGATCCTCATATTAAAATATACATAATATTGTTCTTAATAAGAGAACTGTTAATTGAAACTATACTGAAATTTAATTTCTCATCTTTCTGAGTGGCCAAATTTCAAAAGCATGTCAAGATAAGGTGGTGGGGAAAGAAGCACACTCACAAATTGTTGGTGGAAATACAAATGAGTACAACAGCCATGGGGGGAAATTGATGAAACTATATATGCATTTACTTATTTTTTCACACATTCACTAATAATTTAGGAATTTATCCTGAAACTACACCTCAAAAAATACCAAAATTAATGTGCATAAGATTATTTTTAGCAGCATATTTGTGACACCTAGCTATTGGAAAAAATAATAAATGACTATACTTAGTTCATTGATCTTGGTACATCTGCAAAATGGAATACTATGCAGCTATGAAAAATGATGAAAGTGATCTGGAGAAAGGGTATAAAGAATTTTAGGATATATTTTTAATTTAAAAAGCAAAGTACCAAGCATGGATTTTTTTGTGATAAAAGCAGGGTAAATAAGAATATACTTAGATATGCATGTATGTATGAATATACATTTTCTTGTTTCAGAATAAAATGCAGGAATGATGAAGGACAAATTAATGAAAATATTTTTCCATCATTGTTGGGCTAATGTTATGGATAGCAAAGGGTTGGAAAGGAGAATTTTCTGTGTATACCCTAAATTAAAATTTGCCATTATGTTAAGGCATATATTTTTGCTGAAGTGTTATCTGCCATCTGTAGCTAATTCTTCCTTTGGTGATAATTTGTCTCTTTTCTCAGGTAGCTTTTAAGACTTTACTCAGCCTTAATATCCTGCAGGTTACCTATCCTGTGCTTATATAGGAGGGGTCCACCTGTTGCCACTTCTCCCTGAGCCTCCCTGCAAGGGAAGCTCCTTGCCACTGACACAGGATCTCCTGGAACTGGAACTTTGGGCTCCAGACTGGCTTTACTCCATCATAATGTGGATAAAAGCACCTGGCTGCCTGCAGGGAAGAATCACACACTGTAGGATCCCTCCCTCCTGCTTCAGTGTCTCCTGCCCCTCTTTCTCCCTCTTGCTCTTTCCCTCTCTCTGGCCTATCCTTCTTCAGACACATCTGCTCAGACCATTCATCTTCCCACTTACCCAAATCTCTCTTCAGTGGAACCTGTGACTGGAACCCAGGATCCAGCCTCCCTGAGCAGGGACAGAGAGAACAGGGAAAGGACAGTGGCTGCCCTGTGAAGGACTGCATTCCCTGTATGTGCATGACTGCATAGTGACCTTGTCATGTGGAAGGGCACCCTGGGAGGGGTCTTGGGAGCTCATGGGAGGTATCTGCATAACCTGGGCAGTGGGTCTGATGGGCTTTGTGGGGAGAGAACACTTCCCACACATAGCAGCTGGACAGAAGGGTGGGGGTTTGTTCATGCCCTACCTCTGGCTCCCTCCCCTCCCTTTCCCCTTCATTTCCATCCTCTTCATTTCCTCCTAATGATGAAGAAAGTGCTACAGCCCTAACCCCCTCAGCAGAAACCCACAGCTTTAGAAAAATAAGTACCCCTCCTCCCTTTCTCCCTGCAATCCACAGCTTAGGAAGATAAGTGCATCCTCATCTGCCCCTTTCAACTAGAATTTACAACTTCAAGTAAATAATGACTCCTTTCCTCCCTAAGGCCTTCTACTTTAAAAAAATAAGTTAAACTTGCACTTTCTGCTTTTGTAAACCCTGCCTGCCCACCTGCATTAAGGTCCTCATATAAACTTATGAAAGATAAAACTCAGGGCTCAGATTTTTGAGACTGGATTCTCCTCTGGGCCCCCATGTAATAAAATCTTATTTCCTTTGTCTCTCTGAGGGCATGCTTGGGTTTCTCATCATCTAAGTTTTTTCTGCGACATCATTTGCTGCGTTGGCTGGGAAACTCAACCAAGCAGGCCCACTGTGCCTCCAGTTTGGGGCTGAGGAGTGTGGCCAATGACAATCTCTGAATGAGCAAGATAGGGACCACCTGTCCTCTTAATGGGACCTCCTTCTGAAATGGTCTCCATGGGCCACTTCCACACACCCCAGCCTGACTCAGCAGGGAGGGGACTGAACAATGTTAGAAGACTCTGGAAATGTAAGTCCCTGGGTGGCAAGTCCTCAGTCAGGACCATCTCCAAATGGAAGGGAGACAGATCACTTCCCAAAGTCTCAAATATAAAGATCCCAGGATAGGGCCGACCCTGCAGGAGGAACTGCATAATCTCTGAGTGATTGCATGTGTGAATGAGTATGACATAGCCTTGCCTCTGTTATTCAAGTCTCTGACTCCACAGCCTGTGCTATGGAGCCTGAGAGGGCCCTAACCTGTTTTCCATGGCTATGTCATATGGCATATTGGCCCACCCAAATTCTGCCCAGGTGCCTTAGCTAAGATGAGCCAAGTTCTCATTAGAGACATGGACAGGTGGGCATATGAGTGGCCTTTTTCTGTCTTGCACCACCAACTCAGGGTGTGGACTTATCACTCTTAATCCCTGTGGGAGAGACTGTGTAACTTCTGAGTAATTGTGTATGCAAGTAAGGATGACAGAGGCTTGCCTCTGTTGTTCCAGTCTGTGACTCCACGGACTGTACTAAGGCACCTGCGTGGACCCTAACTTATTTTCCATGGCTATGTCATACAGTATAATGGCCCACCCAAACTCTGCCTGGGTGCCTTAGCTAATTTGAGTTGAAGTTCTCATGAGAGACACAGACAAGTGGGCATCTGAGTGGTCTCAGAAGAGGCAACCCCTTCCTTTGTCTGTCTTGCAACACTGCCACAGAGTATGGGCTCATCACAGTCAAAACCCACTGTCCTAGACTGCATACTTAAGAATTTTAAAAAGGGCTTTTCTGGAGATTATGGCATGTGGATGAACCCCAGCACCCTCCAAACCTTATGTGAATTAGATTGGTCCACTTTTAACATAGACTGCCCATTGGAAGGGACCCTAGATATAGCCAAGGTCCATGCACTGTGGCTGGTATTCTGCTTTTGGAAAAAAGTACAGAGCAAGGTCTTAGTTGCACAAGGAAGAGGGCCCCAGAAACCAGTCATTCATCAAAGATCCACAGAAAAAGAACCACCACACCCACCATATCCTCCAGCTGCTCTAGCATCACCCCCTTCATAGCCTGGGAGTGTAGGCAAATCTCCCAGAAACACCCCCACCTTCAATCCCTCTGAGACCATTGACCCTCTCTGAAAAAAGCCCCAGAACCTAAATAGCAAGGAGGCTTGGGTTGGCACAACCCATGTTACAGATGCCTCTCCATGAGACAAAGGGTCTGGCCCAGATTGGCGAGGATGAGACCATCCAACCCGGGAGGCCTGTTTTGCACTACAAGACTTTCACAACTGCAGATCTTTTAAACTGGAAGCAGTACACCCCTTCCTACTTAGGAAAGCCCCAGGCCCTTATTGATCTCATGGAATCCATTTTCTAATGCCATTGTCCCTCTTGGGATGATTGCCGCTATCACCTCCTAACTTTGTTTAATACAGAAGAGAGACACTGGATTCTAATGAAAGCCAAAAAGTGGCTGCAGGGTCAAGCCCCTACTGGCATCTTAAACTCTGAAGATTGGGCACGAGAGGTGGCACCAGAGGCCCAACCAAACTGGAACTTCAACACAGATCAGTGATGGGCTGCAGTCCAGCAATATCGGGAAGTGCTCCTTTGAGGAGTCCAAGAAGGGGCAAAATGACCCACAAACATGACAAAGAAAAATTCAGTCACTAAAAAGTCTGAAGGATCTCCAGGAGATTTCTATGAAAACTTTGCGATGCCTTCAGAATCTACACCCCTTTTGACCCTGAAGCTCCAGAAAATCAAAAAATGATGAATTCTGCCCTTGTAGTGCAAGCAGCATCGGACATTAAAAGAAAGCTCCAAAAATTAGAAGGGTTCATGGGAATAATACTTCTCAACCCCTTGAGGTCACCAATAAAGTGTTTGTCAATTGAGATGAAGCCACTGAACAAGAGGCCAAGAAGCAAGTGAAACATCAAACCTACCTACTGGCAGCAGCCATGGGAAATCCTGACCCCACCAGACAAGGAGGGCCACCTTGCAAAGAGGGGACAAGCAACAAATGGGTGCCCCTGGCCAAAGACCAATGTGCCTACTTCAAAGAAAGTGGACACTGCAAAAATGACTGCCCCCAAAAGAATCAGCACATAGAGGGAACGTCCCTAATGGGAAAAAAAGACCTGAGCCCCAGGACCAGCTGATCGGACTGGTGGGACGCGACTCTGAATAGGGGTGACAGGGTTCACTGGTACATGGCCCCCATGAGCCCAAGGTCAAACCACAAGTCAAGGGCCAGCCAATGATTTTCATTGTAAACACTGGCACTGAATATTCTGTGGTCACAGCCCCTATCGCCCCCTTTAGAGGAAAAATCACTAACATCATAGCAGTTACTGGAGACCAGTAAAACCAACAGCCTTTTTGCCAGTCGAGAACTTGTAAGCTTGGTGTCCATGAAGTGACTCATGAATTTCTGTACCTGCCTGAATGTCCAGTTCCCCTACCTGGTAGGGACCTCTTAACCAAACTAGGAGCCCAGATTACCTTCAAACATGAGGGGCCAGCAAGCTTATGCCTTGGGATCTGCCTCACTCTCCTTGTCACCATACCCTGAAGCAAGGAATGGAGATTTCATGTGGAAGAAAATTCAAGTCAGAATCTGGAAAAATTGCTGGAACGTTTCCCCCAGGTTTGGGCAGAAAGAAACCTACTGGGAATGGCATGGAATCATGAACCCATCAGCAGCAACCTGAAGCCTGGAGTGGTCCTGGTCCAACAAAGGCAGTATCCAATGTCCCATGAAGCACAATTGGGCTTAGTCAAACACATAGATCATCTGAGGAAAGAGGGAATCCTGGTCTAGTGCCAGTCACCCTGGAACACCCCATTGTTACCAATAAAGAAGCCATGTGGGACCAGATATTGACCAGTGCATGATTTACAAGCCATTAATAAGGCCACTCTCACCTTACATCAGGTTGTTCCCAACCTGTGCACTTTGCTAGGTCAGCTGCCACCTGAAGCCACCTGGTTCACTTGCTTGGACCTGAAAGACACTTTCTTCTGCCTGCAGCTGGTCTCCCTGAGCCAGAGTTTGTTTGTCTTTGAGTGGGAAGATCCCAGAACCTGGCAGAAAACTCAACTAACCTGGACTCGGCTCCTGCAAGTCTTCAAGAACTACCCAACCCTGTTCAGGGAAGGCTTGGTGGCAGATCTGGCCACCTACCCCTGGGAGGACTGCAGGTGTGCACTCTTACAATATGTAAATGACCTCCTACTTGCCAGTGAGATGGAAGAGGACTGCTGGAGAAGAACCCAGACTCTCCTACAACTTCTAACACAGACTGAGTACCAAGTGTCTTGGGAAAAAGCCCAAATCTGTAAACAGCAGGTCATGTACCTGGGGTCCAGCATCACATAAGGACAGCAGACACTCAGACCAGAATGAAAGAAAGTAATCTGCACCAACTCTACCCCCACCACAAAAGGAAAGCTTTGTGAGTTCCTCAGGGCTGCGTGATTCTGTTGCATCTAGATTCCTGATTTTGCAGCCATGGTCAAACCCCTCCACAAAGTTCTGACAGGTCCAGAAAAGGAGCCCCTCAACAGGTGAGGAGCTCAACCAAGGGCCTTTCAAGACATCAAAAGACAACCTGGCCAAGACCCTGCCTTGGGGCTCTGGGATGTAACTTGAAACTTTAACCTGTTCATACATGAAAGGAACAAAGTAGCACTGAGAGTCCTCACACAAACAGATGGCCCCTGGCAAAGGCCCATCACTTACCTCTCTAAGAAGCTAGAACCCATGGCTGTAGGATGGCTGCCCTGCCTGAAAGCCCTGGTGGCAACCATAACCCTCATCAAAGAAGCTGACAAATTAACCATCAGACAGGCTATTCATGTCATGGTGCCACATGTGGTCACTGCCATAATGAACTCACATGGGCATCGGTGGGTAATTAACCCCCAGATCACACATTACTGAGGTTTACTCTGTGAAAACCCCAGAATAACAATAGAAACAGAGCGCAGTCTAAAGCCTGCCACTTTCTTCCAGGACTAGGAAGGGTTCCCTCAACATGATTGTGTTAAAATGACTGAGAAATTTTATGCCAGTCACCCTGACCTCCAAGACAAATCACTCCCATCCCTGGATCAGATACTATTTACAGATAGGAGCAGTCTTGTTAAAAACAGGGAGAAGCTTGCTGGTTATGCAGTCACCACAGCTGAACAGGTGGTGGAAGCAGCATCTCTACCCCGAGGATGGTCTGCACAATGCGCAGAACTCTGGGCACTGATCTGAGCCCTTCAGTTAGCTACCAGGCAGGCAGTAAATGTTCACAGTGACTCTAAATATGCATTCACTACCATTCATATCCATGGAACAATTTTTAAAGAAAGAGGCCTCCTAATTGCAGGGGGAAAAGGGAATCAAAAACAAAGAAGAAATCCTTCAATTATTAGAAGCAATCTGGAAACCAGGCAGAGTCGTCATCATACACTACTGGGAACATCAGGAAGGAATGGATATGGTCACTCAAAGAAACAGGCTAGCCAACAAAGCAGTTTAGCAAGTGGCTGAAGGAACCCACAGAATGTGAGTCCCAGAATCAATACTGCAGCTGTTCTTCTTAGGAGAAGAAATTAATCAACCTAGCTATACCTGGGAAGAAAAGGAATGGGCCAAGACAGAAGGGGGAAACCAAACCCCTGGAGAAACATGGCTGCTCCCAGATAACTGCATTTTCATCTTGAAAGGAGCTGCTCATGCCCTCATCCAACAATACCACAAACTCAACCATCTAGGAAAAGCTGTGCTGAAAGACCTTCTTGAGAGATAATACTACATAGCCCGACTAGCTTCCCTCTTTGCCAACATCCACAGCCAGTGCCAAGTTTGAGACAAAAACAAACTGCTGCAGGGCCCCTGAGCTCTGGCAGGCATCCAGCACATGGGGACAGGCCCTTTCAAAGATATCACAGTACATTTCACAGAAGTGAAACCAAGCTGGGGATACAAATATCTGTCAGTGATGGTATGCACCTTTTCAGGCTGGGTTGAAGCTTTCCCCACTCACACCAAAAGGCAAGAGAAGTCACTAAAGTTTTCCTTAGAGAAATCATTCCCTGACACAGGTTGCCACTGTCTATTAGAAGTGACAGTGGCCTGGAATTTGTGGCTGCTGTAATCCAAGTACTGGCCAAAATGTTAGGAATCAAGGGGAAACTCCATACCGTTTACAGGCCCCAGAGCTCAGGGAAAGTTGAACGTAAGAATCGAACCCTCAAAGCCAGCCTAGCCAAATTCTGCCAAGAAACTGGTCTCCCCTGGGTAGACTTACTTCCCTTAACCCTTCTCCTAGTTAGGTTCACTCCAGGACCCACAGGCTATTCACCCTTTCAAATTCTATTTGGACGGCCACCCCCAATTATCCAGGCCTTCAAGAACATCTCAAACTTCTGGGGGAGGCTAGCCAAGATTCCATCCTCCAGCAGCTGGGAAAAACTCTAGCTGAAATACAAAAAAAAAAAACTCTTTTATCCTTAAACCTCACCCCACTGGGACACCAGCCAGGGAACCTAGTCTGGGTCAAAGACTGGAAAAAAAAAACCTTCAGTTGACCAGGACAGGTCCACATACTGTGATTCTTGTAACTCCCACTGCTCTTAAAGTTGCAGGCGTCATCCCTTGGATCCACCACTCCAAGGTTAAGAAAGCACACCCCAACAAAGAACCGGACAGCTGGAAAGCCCAACCCATACCCAGCCACCCCTTAAGAGTTTGAGTTGCCTGGAATCACTGAGCACCATCCTCATCTACCCCAGCTGAATGGACACCTGCTCCAGGTCGTTCCTTTTCCCAGTTTGACCACTCACACTGTTGCTCAGAATTGGACTGGCTGCTGTAGCTCCTGCAGACTGGACTATAATAAATAGAGCCTTAATCGCAGTGACATGCCTGTGCCTTATAGGATGTTTTTGTGCCTTAAGGTGCTTTTCCTGTTTTGCCTCAGGGCTGGCACCAGTTCTGAGCCCTACTCCAGTTGTTGCAAATCCACCCTCTTCTCAGCAGAAAATAGGTTAAAACAGCTCACAGGAAAGTACCAACCCTCCTCTTCCTTTATCTAGTATACCTATATGCCAGCAGAATGTTATAGGTTATCTGAAGCCTCAGTTTTTGAGAAAAGGGGACAAAAGTTCTGTGTAGCCAGACTGAAATTTGGGGGTAGCCACAGAACTTAAGGCACACCAGGGGAGGTCAGTTGTTAGACTTATTAAACGCATGCAGGCATGTTGGATGGGGGGGGTACAAGATATAACCCGACAGGAAAGTTTAAAACAAGTCTGTACCAACCTCATCCAGCTAGCTGAGGGCCCCAAGTATAAGCAAGCAAATTTGACAGAACTTTATCAGCTCACTTAATTCACAGCCCCCGTTCAACAATAGGTGTGGAGGTTGATTAACACCACCTATACTCTCCTCCACAATATCAGCCCTGGGACCAACTACTGTTGGTTGTGTCTGTCCCTCAGGGAAAAAAAAATCTACTCAAGCACCCTGGCACCTCCTGATTAGAACTTAAATAAAACTCTGACAGAAACTGGTAATTGGACCACCCCTATAGCCCTCGACATCTGCCTAAACATCACAGAGAATAACCTAACCTGTCTTAGAAGCAGTCCTGCACCAGGGTCAAAGTCTAGTGGGGACATCCCTGAAACTTTGTGTACTTCCTACCAGACCTTATTAATGAATCAGACTCAATGCACCCCCCAGGGACTGTTTTACCTACGTGGAAGTACTGCATATAGGTGCTTAGTGGCCAAATGGACAGGAAGTTGTGCTCTAGTGTTTTTAACACCTGAAATATCAATCTACAATGAAACAAAACTGGAGTTGATGCTAAGCCCCCATCAAAAGAGAGCCAAAATGGCCTTACTCACCTCCATCCTCATAGGGACAGGAGTGGCCATGGGGATAGGAACAGGGCTAGGAGAACTGGGCTCCCCTGTTGGATTCTATTATAAGCTTTCCTGAGAACTAAATGAAGACATAGAGTGAGTGGCAGATTCTTTGGTTTCTCTCCAAAACCAGAACAAATCACTAGCTAGAGTAGCCCTACAAAATAGGAGAGCCCTTGACTTGCTAAGTGCCAAAAAAGGGGGAGCATGTATTTTCCTAGGAGAAGAATGCAGCTACTATGTTAACCAGTAAGAGATTGTCACCACCAAAGTGAAAGAACTTAGGGACTGAATCCAAAGGAGGAGGGAACACCTAAATGAATTCTAGGGATGGGGCATTGGACAGTGGACCTCTTGGCTCCTGCCTCTGGCTGGACCCTTAACTATCTTATTCATGGCAGTCACCTTTGGCCCATGCATAATAAATGAACTCATCAGGCTCATCAAAATGTCCATAACTCACACAGTTACTACAAAAGTCCTAGCCTTGAGAAAGTATAAGCCAGTAAGGGCATCAAAGGAGGGAATGATGAAGAAACTGCTGCAGCCCTAACTCCCCTCAGCAGAAAACCACAGCTTTAGAAAAATAAGCACCCCTTCTCCCTTTCTCCCTGGAATCCACGACTTAGGAAGATAAGTGATTTCTCATCCACCCCTTTCAACTAGAATTTACAACTTTAAGTAGATAATGACTCCTTTCCTCCTTAAGGCCCTCTGCTTTAAGAAGATAAACTAAACTCCCACTTTCTGCTTGCTTAGGAATTTGCCTGCAAATTTGCCTGACCACTTGCTTAGTAACTTGCCTGCAAAAGGTCCCTATACAAACTCATGAAAGATAAAACTCAAGGCTCAGATTTTAGAGATTGAATTCTCCTCTGGGCTAGCACATAATAAAACCTCTGTCCCTCCATCTCTCTGAGTGCACACTTGGGTTTCTCATCATCTAAGTTTTTCCACCACAACACTATAATCCTTCTCCTTCCTCTCTCCCTCCTTTTTTCTCTATGCAGTCTCACCTTCCTTTCCTCACTCCTTCTCTCCACACTCCACTCTTGCTCCCCCTCACCCACTCCTCTCTCTCTTGCCCTCAGTCTCCCTCCATTACTACTCTATTTTCCCTCCTTGTCTCTTCCATCTATCTTCTAATCTACTCTCTCTTTCCCTCTGTACCTCTCTCCCTCCCTCTCTCCTTACCTCTTCCCTTCCTCCTTTCTTTATTAGATTCTTTATTCAAGGAAGGACATAAGGTGATAATAGGCTGAGGTGGGGATTTCTCTCCTCAGAGCTTCTAGAGAAAACTATTCTCTAGACTACTTTGATGTTTTCAGGGGCCTGAGAAACAACCACCACAAAAATAAATCAGAAGAATTCTCATGACCTATCACAAATGAGGAAGAATCCCTGGCTCCCCAGAAGGGGCAGCGTTTGCTTTACTTTCTACTCCATAGAACAGAAGCTTCTTGTGGACTTGGCTCAACCATGTTTAGGGTAATGCTGGGGTAGGAGATTGCTGTGAAAGTCCCATGGACAGGACACCAGCCAATGGTGCTTTTAACCCCATAATAATGGGGTAGAGCCTGAAGAGAAAGACCATCTCCTCCTCACCCTTTTGTTCTGTGGCATTCCACTTCCCTGGCCAAGGGCAAAGACAGATTTGGTCCCCCTGTTCTGGGGGACTGGAGGGGTAGGCAGGCCAGGGGTTCATCACCACTCAAAAATGACACACACAGTTGCCTGGGTGTAAGAATAAACTAAATGGCCAGTGGTGGTGGAGGGCTTCAGGCCTTAGATTCTTTACTTGTAAAAATGTTGTGTGACTTGTACATGTGTTTATTGCTGTGTCTGTTTATGTATGCCTGTGTTTCTGTGTCCATGTGTGTATGGGTGTGTTTCTCTGTGCATGTGTTACTGTATATGTGTTTCTATGTGTATGTTTCTGTGTGTGTTTCTGTGTGTCTCTGTGTCTATGTGTGATTCTGTGTATGTGTGTTCTTGTGAATCTGTGTCTGTGTTTATATGTGTACCTTTGTGGAGGTGTGTGTTACTTTGTGTGCACATGTGTGTTACATGTGAATTTCACAATGTGTACAGGTTTTTCTGTGTATCTGTGTCTGTGAGTGTGTTTCTGTGTATGTGTGTATTTCTGAGTATGTATATGTGTGGGCATGTGCATTAGTCTGCATGTATGCTACATGCCTCTGTGTTTGTGTATGTGTGTTTCTTTGTGCATACATGTGAGTCTGTGAGTTTTTCTGTGTTTCTTGTGTACATTTCTGTGTGTGCATGCATAGGTTCCTGGTGATGTTTGTTTCTGTGTGTCTGTGCCTTGTGTCAGTGTGTATATATGTGTGTGCATATGTGAATTCTGAGCCAAAGAAGCTCACTGTTCTGCATTCATGGTCCTGCTGTGCATGCTGAGGTCTCTAAAGGGCAGTCTGGAGGCCCAGGTCACCTCTGAACTTTGAGTCTGGTATGCACAATGCTGAACTGCATTTTGCCAAGGGGACTGGTTTCTGAGGGCCAGAGGCCCATCTTCAGATTTTCTCTTGGAACAGTATCAGTATGAGAAGAGGGGAGACTTGCTACCCTATGGTCTCCACTTCATCCCAGGTTCTGTGCTCCTGACCCAGGAAAAGGGACTCCAGCTCCTGCAAAAGCCACCTAGCTGCTCTCCCACCTTGAAAGGAATATATGAACCTTACTCTTGCTCAGGTGAGCACCCTTCTGCTCCCTCTTATTGGTCCCACACTATTACTTTGGGGTCCTGGACACTTCTGCCTTTGCAGGCCTTTTCATCCATAAAAAATATTTAAAATTATATTTCTGTACTGTGTAGGTATAAAGATGAAAATTATCAAGCTATATTTATTATTCTATATTTATTGTTATTATTTTCAGTTATTCTACTGATTTGCCAAAATAAAACTAAATCAATGGGACCTAAAGTTGTGGAGGCCTTGGACATTATGTCTTCCGAATGGTGGAATCACCCTACCTTTGAGGGAGGTTTGGGCCATAACACAGCCCAGCATCAGTGCCCCTGTCTGAATGAGTTTCCTGTTGCTGCTGTGACAAATTACCACCAACTTAGTGTTTAACATACCACAATTTATAATCTTACAGTTCTGGATATCAGAAGTCAAAATGGGTCTTACTGGGCTGAATCAAGGTGGGGGAAGTACTGGTCCCTTCTGGCGGCCCTTGGGGAAGATTCTGCTCCCTCACCCTTTTCCCTCTTTTAGAGGCTACATGCATTCCTTTCCTCAGGGTGCCCCTCAATCTCGAGGGCCAGCATCTTTGAGGTTGTCACTCTGCTCTCTTTACATCTCCTCTTCTGTCCCCTCCTCCAGGTGTAAGGACCATGGCAAATAAATTGGTTCTACCTGGAAAATTCAGGGTCACCATCTCATTTTAAGGTCAGCTGGTTAGGAACCTTAATTCCATCTGCAGTCTTAATTCCTCTTTCTTATATGACCTCACAGTTTCTGAGAACATGGATGTAGTCATCTTGAGGGGGTCATATTTCTATCTGCCTCATTATCCAAACTTTGGACTATATCCACAGCACAGACATTGTCAGAGCCCCCTTACCCCCCTCCTTCTTCCAGATGCACCCTCTCTTGGATACACATATGCCTACAAAGCCCAGCACAGTCACTGCCCTTGGGGACAGTGCAGTCCAATGGGGTAATTCCCCCAAGAACAGTACAACAACCTCTGGCGGAATGGTCCTGAGGAAGTTACAGGTATTAACTTCTGTTGGGAGGTGGTTTCTGGGCAGGCAGGGCTTCCCTAATGGTGGTGTCTGGGTCACACGTGTGATAGTAGGGCCTTGGGACATACATGTTGGACAGAGGGAATAGGGACCTACCAGCTGTTCTCCCTCCTATACCTTTGTCTCACCCACGGGCCTGCTGAGTCCTGTTCTCTGTATGCCTGCAGCTTGAAACCTCTTCCACTGCCACTCTGGTTTTTTCAACTCTATATTCCTGAATTGTTGTCCACATCTGTGTGATGTGACATAGTCTCCTGGGCCCACCCCTCAATCCTTTCCAGGTTCTCCCTGACCATGATGGAACACCACTGCAGCTTCCTCAGTATCTCACCCACAGTCTCTGAGCAAACACGCCTGGGATGACATGCCCCTCACTAGTCCCCTGCAAGCCCCTCCCTCTGGCTTGCTGTGGGTCATTTTGCACACCACTGTCTACAGACCCTAGACTCTGTACATGTTTCTGTTGCAGGCCCTTTTTGTTGAACTGGAACATAGTATTGCATGGGGATGGTCCAAACCTCAGTATCTTGTGTTCTAATTTATATTTTAATTTTTGTGTCACTCACTATTGTCCTTTCTTCTTGAGTTAGTAGTCATTTAGGGCACACAATAAAATCTCTTGTGACTAAGATTTATTGGGCAATTTATATTTAAAGGTTAGATTTTGGCTTAGGTTGGGAAGTAATTGTGTTTTATTTGACATCTTATCAAGTTGTGGTGTAAAAATGTGGTACTTTTTATAACTACTTTGAAGTTATTGAGGTGGCGTAGCATATGGGCCACTTCCTCAGGATCCTCGTTGAAACTGCAAGTTCAGATCCCTTCCCAGCCTCAGGCAATTCCCCCAGCTCAAGGCCCACCCCAGCCTCAGACCCCTCCTCCATCTCAGGTGCCTCCCTACACTCAGGCACCTTCCTTAGGTCAAGACCCCTCCTCTGCATTAGGACCCCTCTCAGGCCCCCTCCCAAAATGCAGTCCCAACTCCTTTTGGCCCCTTCTCTTGTCTCAGTTCTGCTCCCCTGCTCAAGTCCACCAGGCTCTCTCCTGAGATCTCGGCAATGCAGCTTCTCCCATCCACACATTCCTGGCTGGAACTCCATAGAATCCATGTCCAGACTCCCTCTGATATTGGGCATTGTGCCCCTTGGAGTTCCTATATTTAGGCTGCATGCTAGCTGGCCTCACACTCATTTGTGACTGACCTAACCCTTCGGGTCCCTGAGCACCTTTTTCCAGAAACCTGATTCTTTCCTTTCTGGAATTCCCACTGCCCCTCTTTCATCCTCACATACTGATAACTCTCCCAAAGAATCTGCACAGTGACAAAGGGAGAGTTGTTAAAAGGGCAACAAGGCAGTATGTTTAAATATAATGAACAACCAGATCTATTCTAGTCATGGCTGCTAGATTGGGCACTAAATTCTGTTTCAGATGGGAGGAATCACACTGCTGGACCCTTGTGAGAAGGAGACACCACAGGCCAGGCCAGTGTAGGCTAGGGAGGCTGCACTCATTGTCCAGACAGCCTTCCTAGGAAGGGGCCCCTTGAGGAATGAGGAGACCAGTTAGTCCCAGAGGTGGGAGAATCCACAGGGGAAGTGGACAGGATTGAATTCACCTGTATCCCAGGGTTCTTCCATGTCCAGTAGGATGAACAAGGGGCAGTGGGGCACCTAGAACCTCAAAGTTCAGGGCAAGCAGAAGTGAAAATGCCAGTGCTCACCTGAACATAAGCCATTAAAAACCTGCCTCACATTCTAAACTATTTATCAGGGATGACTGGGTTCCTATTTGCTCAGAAATGTGGAATGAGTGCGAAGACTGATTTCTGTTACCTGTCTTTGCATCCTGGGCATTTCACCTTTCTGTCCTGTCAGATAGGAGGTAAAGTAGACTCCCTCCATCCCTTCTCCTTCTCTTACCCATACCAGTCTCTTCCTCTCCCTTTCTCCCATTTATCCCTCTCATCTTCTCTCTCACCTCCTCTGTCTCCTTCCTCCTCATTCTGTCTCCTCCTTTTCCCCTTTCCTCCCTCATTTCATCTTTGCTCTTCCTCATCCCCAGGTCATCCTGCTCAGTCAACCTCAGCCCCCTCTGGTCTCTAGTGAGTGAGGGAGAAACTAAAATTGGAAGAGAGAAAAAGGTCCTTCTATGCTTAGGCCCTTGCCCACTCTGAGGAATCCCCATTTCCTATATAGAGACTCCTCACTTTGCCATGTAGCCCAGCCAAGCTCCTTCAGTCTCTCCAGCATCTGTTTCTATCTGAAGTCTCACTGGGTACAAATTTTCACTCCCTTTTGGTAGAAACTGCACCTAACAGAAAGTAAAGACTATTCTAGAGCATATTGAAAAAGAAAAAACAAAACAAAACAAAACATTTCATTGCAGTTGACTATGTCAGTAAATTTGCAAAGGTCCCTGTGGAAAGAAGAACACAAATGACCCAGTGGAAAGCTGCTCGCTTGTTAACCAATCAATTCTGTAGAATGTCCAAGAGTTCCCCCAGGATGAGTATCACAGAATCCTGGTCCTGTTGTCTCTTCTCCTTCTTAGTCCCTCTCAAAGAACACCCTGGCAGAAGGGCATAATCACAATTTACATCCCACACATTTTATCTTTTCTCCAAGAAGTTCTCTGACACTGATGTACCATCAGATGAAATTAAAAATAAGAAGTGTTGTTCAAGTTTAAAATGCAGTTATTTCACTGGACATTTCATGTTGGCACCATCTTTCAGCACTGGTTATTGTGAAGATGATGTATTGGGACAAGCATCAGTGGTCGGTGAAGCACACAATGGTGTGTCAAATGGGGAACAGTGGGCAGTTCAGGGAAGGTTGGGGAGGGTCAGTGTGCATCAGGGGTGGGCAGTGGGCAGCACCAGGAGGTTGGGTCAGTTCAGTGCTTGACACACTCTCTATAGCTTGTGAGTTTGGTGGAACCTGTGCATCACAAGGTTGGAGCTGAGGCTCTATTTTGATCTGATAAAAGTTGGAGGAGGCCAGGAAAGGGCTAGGCAAGAAGCTTGTCTTGAGAGATTTCAAATTTCCCATGAGGTGTGGACCATGAACTCCTCAGCAACAAGAGGTTCAGTTGAAAGGAATCATTGAAAGGAGAAGTGACCCAGCCTTCCATTTCTCACATTACTCCAATAGCTTCAAAGTGCCCCTTATCAGGCTGAAAACCAGGCCATGGGAAGCACTCCTGCCTCCCAAAAGTGAAGTTCCTTGCAAGGGCAGGAAGAGGAGCAACCTGTAGCTGCTGGCCAGTCAGCCAGTGGACAGTGTTCTGTGTTCCCAACCAATTTGACATCAGATCACATGGGGTCACTTCCATAGCTTAGAGGATCAATATTTGTCCCAATCTGGGGTCTCTTTTGAGGCTCAGATTTGGGAGCAGTTTGTTCATTTGTGAGGCACTCTCAGGACATTCTGAGATTGGGCAGGTCTGAGAGTGGGGATGGGGGACATATGTTTTGTGGAGTGTAAGAAGGAAGCAGGGATTGGTATTATGCATTCCTAAGCCAGGAAATACATTTGCAAGCCAGGGAATTCCTGGAAACACCAAAAGCTGGAGAAGGAAAGAAAATATTCTACTATAAAGATTTAAAAAATGAAAGATTTTGAGAGTTAAATATTGATTTGGGAAAGAAGACATAGATATGTGGGCCATTAGGTATAAATTTTCAAGATATTTTGGCCCTGCTCACAGGCAAATGTTAGAGGGAGACCATAAGAGTAAGTATTTGAAGTTATTAAGGATGAGTAATCAACCAAATTTTAATATCAGACAATTATGTGAATGAACAGGACAATAGAGCATGAGGTTGTCCTCAGTGGTACTGAACCACCACTTCTGTCTGGTGAGGTCATAATCCAGGCCAGTTTTGGATCAGAAGGGAAATATTAGTTATGGGAAGAGAAATTTCAATGTTCAAAACCATTCTCTGTGGTCCATGTAACCCCTCACACTGGTTCCTGAGAAGGCCAAGCTGCCACTTATCCTGACATCCTCCTCTTCTGTTGAGGCAACACTCTGCTCCACTGGTCCCTTCTGTCATTTGTTCATGGTCTGGGCTTATGCAGTTTGTGGAGCTGAGGTTGGGTGTAATGGCCTGTCAACTCCTGAATCTCCTTCAGGGATATGTCTGACTTTATCAGATATTAATTGCTGGATTTCCTGAAACACAAGGAAAGAAAAGTGTATTTCATGGAGAGAAAGAAACATTCCCTCATGCACTTACTTTTTCAAATGGGGTGTGGAGTTATTCCCACCCCCATTCTGTTCTCATAAAGTAATGGTCCTTTCTGAATCATTGGCCTTCCTCTTCCATGACTACATGCCCTCTGATTAGGATCCCGAATTAACCAAAACATACAACTTATAAATGATGAATTTAGATTAACACCCTTGAACACATGCATTGGCAGACTCTTTGAAGATCTAGCTCAACAACAGTATTAAGAAAGAGAAAGAAAATATTTTTCCAGAGGTACAAGGAATAAAAGGCTCTGAGAATGCTACTTCTAATTCTTTGGCAACTATAGATGAAAATATAAATAAGTATTATTTTCTTTCAAAATTCAAAGTACCATATTTTACATAAGAGAAGGCAATTTCCATTAACCAATTAACATAGAAAAATTATTTTCTTTGCTATTACATTGGGAATAGAAGAAATTATTACAGAATATTACAAAAGAAATTCTAGAATGTTTTAATTACTGCTTTACCATCAGAGCCCAACTTTTCAACTAAATTAGAATAAATGTGAAATGGACATGTTTGAACTAAAGATGAATAAATCAAATATTAAGTTTTAAATGCTTTAGGCACAAACCAAGCTTATATGATTACTCATTCACATTCCCACATTAATTTATTAAGTTGGATTTCCTTGGAACCTTGTATCTTCAAGTACCACTTAGCATTTAGAATGGTATATATTTATCCAACACTGTCCTAAGAAATGTGATTAAAAATTAAAGAACTGAGGGGATTGTTGGAAGATAGCATCAGATTAGGCAGACAAGTCTCTGCTCTCTCACATAAACAATGGAGAAAGAGTTAGAAGCAGCCTGAGGGACATGCTTTGGTGCTCAACAGACCAGGACTGTGTTTCTTTTCTTTCTTTTTTTTTTTAATTAGAAAAGCAATTTTATTGAGATATATTCACATACCACACAATCCATCTAAAGCATACATTCAGTAGCTTTGGGTTTAATCACAGACTTGTGCTTTCATCACTGCAACTGATTTTACAGCATATTCATTACACCAAAAAGAAGAACCACCAAAACTCCCAGAAGGGTGAGGAATAGAGAGGTGAAGAAATTGAAACAACAAATTGTGAATTACTAAACCTCCCAGCAACAGGAACTTGCTCCCCTAGGGAGAAACCCTAGTCATTGCTCCTGACTAGGAGAGGAGCAGATGTGTTCCTCACTGTCTGCTGTTACATGGGAAAAGGGAAGGGGAGTCAGGGGGCTTTTTTTCAGTGAATTTGACCAGCAAAGCCTTCTGCGAATCTCTGCTCCAGCCTGACCAAAACAAAGGAAAACCAAGAGATACACCTCCATGGAAAGGCGAGCCAATGAGCATCATTTGCTTGTAGGTTTGAAATTTGCATGGAAAAAATTGCACTTGGGTATCTCTGTTCCCTAACTTCTGGGAGAAAATGTGAGTCCCATTAGTGAGTCCCTGGAATGATTTTGATAACTTAAGCTGGGAAATTTTAAAGACTTATGATAACTTGAGCCAAATATCAAAGAAGAGCAGCAAAAAATAATAATAAGCAAGAGAGAGAAATTGGTCATCAGAGTAAATTCATCAACATATTCAGATGCCTAGAGATCAGCAAAATTTATAAGCCATATGAAGAAACTAGAAAAGATGGTCCAGCTAAAGGAACAAACCAAATAACCTGAAGAGATTCAGGATTTAAGATGATCAATGGAATCACACAACTCTCCTTAATCATTTTAAAGAATTGAGAGAAAATATGACTAAAGAGATGAAGGATATTCAGAAGATACTGGGTAGCATAAAGAACAATTTTAAAGTCTGCAAAGAAAAGTGACAGACCTTATGGGGATGAGAGACATGATGTATGAGATTAAAAATACATTAGAGTCACACAATAATAGATTTGAATAGTTGGAAGACAGAACTCTTGATTTAAAAGACAGAACATCTGAAAGGGAAAAGACACAAGAATAACAAGAGAAGAGATTGGAAAAAATGGAACTGGTTCTCAGGGAATTGTATGACAACACAAAAACTAAACAGATATGCATTATTGGTGTCCGAGAAGAGAAGAGAATAGAAGAGGGGCAGAAAGAATATTTGAGGAAACAATGACCAAAACTAATCCAAACCATTTTGAAAGATATGAATATTGAAATTCAAGAAGGACAATGCACCCCCAAAAGAATAAATCTGAGTAAACTTACCTCAAGAAAACTATTCAGAACAATAGATATCAGAGATAAGGAGAGGATTCTTATTGGACAAAATAGACTTACAATGCAAAACTATTGTAAGAGATAAAGATGGACTCTATATATTACTAAAAGGGGTAATCTATTATCATTGACTTAGAATTACTTGTTAGAGCACCGAGGCAAGAAAAAGATATAAAAGGCAACCAAATTGGAAAGGAAGAACTTAAAATTTCAATATTTGCAGACGACATGATACTATACATAGAAAACCCTGAGAAATCTACAACAAAGCTTCTAGAACTTATAAAGAATTTCCGTATGTCACAGGCTAAGAGATGAATGCTCAAAAATCAGTAGCAATCTACTGCACATGAATAATGAGCAATCTGAAGAGGAAATCAAGAAAAAAAAATATCATTTACAATAGTAACTAAAAAAATCAAATACCTAGGAATAAATTTAGCTAGATGTAATGGACTTATATACAGAAAAATACACAATACCATTAAAGGAAATCAAAGAAGGCTTAAATAAATGGAAGAATATTCCCTCTTCATGGATAGGAAGACTAAACATCTCAAGATGTCTACCCTACCCAAACAAATATACAGATTTAATGCAATCCCAATAAAAATCAATGCTGTATTTTTTAATGAATTGGAAAAACTATTTACAAAATTTATTTGGAAGGATAAGAGGCCCAAATCGCCAAAGACATATTGAAACAGAAAAATGTAGTTGTGGGTATCACACTACTTGGCTTTAAAACATACTACAGAGCTACAGTGGTCAAAATGAATGGAACTAAATTGAGAGTTCTGATATAGATCCTTGCATTTACAATTATCTGATATTCGACAAGGTCACCAAGCCCACTCAGTTGGGAGAGAATGGCCTTTTCAACAAGTGGTGCTTGGAGAACTGGATATCAATATCCAAAAGAATGAGAGAGGAACACCATCTCACACCTTATACAAAAATCAACTCAAGATAGATCAAAGATCTAAATATAAGAGCCAAGACCATAAAGACCTTGGAAGATAATGTAGGGAAGCATCCACAGGACCTTGTAATAGGAAATGATTTCATGAGCTTCACACCCAAAGCATGAGCAGCAAAAGAAAAAATAGATAAATGGGATCTCAAAACTAAAAACTTCTGCACCTCAAAAGACATTTTCAAGAAATTAGAAAGTCAGCCAACCTAAAGAGAGGAAATATTTGGCAACCATATATCTGAAAAGAGCCGAACATCCTGCATCTATAAAGAAATCCTATACCTTGAAAATAAAAAGACAAACAACCCATTTAAAAAATGACACTTCTCTGAGGAAGATATACATATGGTTAAAAAAGCATATGAAAAAATGCTCGACATCTCCAGCTATTAGGGAACTGCAAATCAAAACTACAGTGAGAAACCATCTTACACCCACTAGAATGGTGATTATTTAAAAAGCAGCAGACTATAAGTGTTGGAGACTATATGTGGATGAATGGGAACCCTCATCCACTGCTGGTGGGATCGTAAATGGTCCAGCCACTATGGAGGACAGTTTGGTGGTTCATCAAATAACTAACTATAGTACTTCCATACAATCCAGAGATTCCACTGCTGGGTATATACCCTGAAAAATTGAAAGCAAAGACATGAACAGATATATGAACAGCAATGTTCATGGCGACATTGCACACTATTGCCAAATGTTGGAATCAACCCAGGTGCCCATCAACAGATGAATGGATAAACAAAATGTACCTACAGACAATGGAATATTACTCAGCTCTAAGGATGAATAAAGTGCTATGCCCGGGATAACATGGATAAATATTGAAGACCTTATGTTGAGTCAAGCCAGCAAGTCATTGAAGGATGAACAGTACATGACCTCCCTGATATTAATTAAGGAAATTGAGCAATCTCACAGAGCTATTGTCAGTAAGATAGGTTTACAAGTAATAGAAAGAGAAGAGAAGGTTTGAGCCATCACACATATGAACATAATCTATGGTAAAATGATAGAATGTAGTTGCGTATTGAAGGGATAGGACAGGAAGGTAATCATATTATTGGGTTGGGTGGTGCAGGATTGACAGGTGGATAGATTGGGAAGGGTGGGTTAGAAGATGCAGGATACTGGGGGGACGAGTTGAGAGAGGGAACACGTGAACACTGGGGATTTTTGGGTATGAGTTTGAAAGTACAGAGGTGGGAATGCTCTTACAGGGATATGACAAGGAAGGGTCACTGGATTACGGTGTTGGTTGGGGAGGCATTCGAGACAGGGTGCAACTGAAGCAGGCTTCTAGGGAGTGTGTGAGTGTTCTTCCTGTCATAATGTGTTGTATCAGTGGGTGGAGACCCACATAATGAGCGGGGATGAGTTAGACTCCCATCTTTGAGAGAACAGATTTGTTCAGAAAGAGACAGGCGTGAGTCTCTCAAGATCAAGGGTGGTTCCTAATAGGGGAGGACAAACCAGTGTGTCATGACCTCTTGTTTCATGTGTCTGTGAATCTTGTCATCCAACGAGTAAAGCCAGGGGGTCATCGTGGGCCCTGTGGGGATGGGGTGGGAGGAATAGAATAGATCAAACAGGGGGTATTTAGTGATCAGTGGAAATGTCTTTCATTACCATACAGTGGTGGACAGAGGATATAGTAAATATCATCAAAATTTATTAAAGTATATGGTTTAATATGTAAACCATAGTGTAAATCATTGACAATGTTTAGTAGCTATGTTTCACTATTTTTATATCAATTATAACAATGCTACCATCCTCATATAAAAAAGGTATTAATATGATGGGGCAGGAAAGGTGGAGGATGTTGGGTATACGAGAGTCTGCTGTATTTTGTGTGTGACTTTGCTGTGACCTAAAACTTCTTTGGAAACAAAACGAAATATAGTGAGACACTGGAGAATGAGAGAGGGAAAGTCTCAGAGCACAGATTGGATGCCAGATATTGCAGTAACGAAAGGCAAAAGTCAAAAAAAATTGTTTTATATTTTCATTTATTTAATATACCAATATTTTAATTTTGTTTTATTTTTAGTTTTTAAAAATTTTTTAACCTATTTTATCTCTTACATTTGAACTTATCATTGTTCTTTCATTTTCCTGTTAATTGTATTTAGCTCTTATAAAACTTTCATCTTTGGGGAGGCTTTGGATCACAGAAAGGTTGCATCTGGGGCAGGGGAGGGTCGTTGTTGTGGGGTGTCAATGATGAGGGCTCCACTGAAGGAAGTTCACCAGAGCATAAGCATAAGGTATGTGAAAATGTTCGGATGTTCACAGGGCATTGTCACAGTGGGTGGAGAATCACTCAATAAATGAGATAATACTGAATTCCCATCCTGGAGAGTTCTGAAATCTCTAAGGGAGCAGTGACAGTCCCCCAAGTGCAGGAGCAGTGACTGGTGAAGGAAGATGATTCACTGATGGGACCTTAATATTGATGACTAGCATATGAGTCTTTGCTCTGATTTTGAAACTTAGCCTATTGTTGTGGGGTGCCTGGGGGTTTCCTTTTGGGAGCTTCCTTGTTGCTCAGGTGTGGCCTCTCTCTGGTCCAAGCTCAGCATGTGAATGCATTGCCTAACTCCTGGCATGAGCCATGACTCCAGGGATTGAGTCTCCCTGCCACCAAGGGATTGTTACCAAGCACAACTGGCAATGTGACTGAAAGAGGGCCTTGAATGAAGGGGGGAAAGAGTAAAGACAAATGAGTTTATATGGCTAAGAGACTTCAAAATGAGACGGGAGGTCATCCCAGAGTTAACACTTATGCACATCTCAGTAGGATCTCATAGAATTCCAAAGTGGACATCACCCTAAATAGTGGGGCTCTAGAGTACTCTGGAGATGCCCAGGTCCTATGTCTGGGCAGATATCTCCAGAGTTTGGAGCCTTGCTAGTGGGCCCTACTTTGGTGTTTGTGCTCCTGAGAGTGACAGAGTTGGACTCAACTAAGTCTTCCCTGTACATGGCTCATCTGCCTTTCTGTTCAAACCTATACTTGGTGCTGGAGTTTGTAGCTGGACATCCAGAGAATGAGTCTTAGGGTTGTCCATGTACTAGCTGAGCCTGGAAACCTCGGTGGAGCAGCAACTCCTACTCTACAGCTCATTGGACTCACCCAGGACAACTGGCGAGGAGATGATGATGGACAATGACCATCCCAGAAAATGGAGAGAGTCTGCAGCTCTAGACAGGACAATCCCATCCATCTTTCCCATGGAAAATAAGCCCATTCTCAATTGAAGGTCGAGTGGACATCACGATCCCAGACTACTCAGGATGGGGGGAAGAGCTATGGACTAGAATGGACTTACTGGCATTCTACAGTAGACATATTGTGATTCAACAAATGGAAGAAATTGCAACATTGATGTGGTGCCAGTGGCCACTGGATCTCTGAGTGCAAGGAGAGGGAAATGCAGTTGTAATACAGGGGCATTTTTGGGACTTGGGAATTGCCCTGAGTGACATTGCAATGACAGATATAGATCATTTTATATCATCATATAAAATGCAGAACTGTGTAGGAGAGAGTGTGGTCTACAATGTGAACTATGGTCCATGCTTAATGGCAAATCTCCAGGATGTTTTTATCAATTGCAATTAATGTGCAACACTAATGAGGATGTTTATGTGGGGGGCTGTGGAAGGTGGGCATATGGGAATCCCTATATTTTTTGTGTAACATTTATGTAATCTAAGTATCTTTTAAAATAAATAAATAAATAAATAAATAAATAAATAAATAATATACCAATAATGTCAAAAAAAAAAAAAAAAAACATTAAAGGGTGTTGAAAGATTTCACAGACAAAGAAAAACTGGTGGAATATGTTCCCAAAAGAACAGAATTACAAGAGATACAAAAGAGAGTGCTGCAGCCTGAAAGGAATAAACAAGGATGAGAGACTTAGAAAAGACTGTAAAATGAAGATATTAGAAAGGTTTAATTCTAAAAGGCAAAAAGATAGACCATAATATGATATGAGAACAGAAAGCCAAACGTCAAAATGGATAAATCAAATAATGCCTTTGTAGTAATAACATTGAATGTTTATGGATTGAATCATCAATAAAAAGATAGACTGATGCCGTGGATAAAAAAATATGAACCATCTCTTGGTTGTCTACAATAGACTCGCCTCAGATGTAAGAACATGACCAGGTTAAAAGTGAAAGTTTGGAAATAGGTAATCCATGCAAATAGTAACCAAAAAAGAGCTGGATTTTTGATACCAATATCAGATAAAATAGATTTTAAAAGTAAATGTGTTATAAACAATGAAGAAAATCATTACATATTAATAAAAGTGTCAATTCAACAAGAATAAATAACTATACCTAAAGGCATTTGCACCTACTCTCAGGCCCCACAATACAGAGGCAAACAGTAGGAAAGGTGAAGGGAGAAATAAATGTCTCTACAATAGTTAGAGCTTTCAATACACCACTAGCAGTATTGGATAGAATATCTGGAGAGAGGATAAATAAAGAAATAAAGAACTTGAATAATATGATAAATGAACTAGACCTAACAGACATCTATAGAGCATTGTACCCTAAACCAGCAAGCTATACAATATTTTCAAGTGTTTATGGATCCTTCTCTGAGAGTCTATATGTTAGTTCACAAGGTAAGTCACAATAAATTTAAAAGATTGAAATTATTCAAAACACTTTAATCATAACTGAATGAAGCTAGAAATAAATAATGGATGTAAAAGGGAAATGCATAGATATATGGAGATTAAACAACACATTCTTAAATAATGCATCAAAGAAGAAATTGCAGGAGAATTCAACAAATAACTTGAGATGAACGAAAATGAGAACACAACATATAAGAACGTATGGAAACTGTAAATTTTTAAAAGATAGAAAATCACCTTGAAGGAAGAATCAAAGAGCTGGTACAATTTTATATTTGGCTGGATAAGTTAAGTACTTTCATGTCATTAAATTGCATTGCAATGATCAGATGACTTTTGAGATTCTGAGACCATTAGAATTCCAAATATCTTTGGGATTCTCTCACCTTATAATTTTGGTACCAAAGCCTTACAAGAGCTATCTGTGTAGGAAAAAATCAGTGATGTTAAAAAAGCAATCATTCATAAGAAAAATTCCAAAAAGAGTAGTAACATGTTATGGTGAGAGTGAAAAACAAAGACAATAGTTACAAGAAAAAAAAAAATCTTATGGGACATCACAAAGGCAGTGCTGGGGTGAAATTTATAGCTCTCAAAGCTTATATTAAAAAAGAAGAAAGACCTAAAATTCAAGACCTAACTGCACATCTTGAGGGGTTTGAAAAACAACCACAAACTAATCCCAAAGAGGCTGAAGGAAAGAAATAGTAAAGATCAGAGCAAAAATAAATGAACTGGAGAACAAAAATACATGGAATCAACAAAACCAAAAGTTGGTTTTTTCAGATAAAAAAATCGATCTAGACTGACAAAATCTAGCTAGACAGACAAAGAAAAAAATGAGAAGACACAAATAAATAAAATCAGAAATGGGAGGAGGAGCATAAATACTGACCCACAGAAATAAGAGAGTTCATAAGAGGATACTATGAGCAACTGTATGTCAAAAAAATAAAAGAAGAAAACATAGATGAGATGGACAAATTCCTAGAAACACACGAATCATCTATAGTGACCCTAGGAGAAATAGAAGACTTTAACAAACCAATGACAAGTGAAGAGATTGAAACAGTCATCAAAAACTTCCCAAAGATGAAATGCCCAGGTCCAAAATGGCTTCACAGGTGAATTCTACCAATCAATCAAAGATGACATAATACCAACCTTGCTCAAGCTCTTCCAAAAAAAATTGAACAGGAAAGAATGTTACCAAACTCATTCTATGAAGCCATCACTCAAACACCAAAACCACATAAAGATATTATGAAAAAAGAAAATTAAAAACCAGTAACTTTAATGAATATAGATGCACGATCAAGTGGGTTTTATCCCAGGTATGCAAGTGTGGTTCAATACAAGAAAATTAGTGTAATAAACCGCATTGATAAATTGAAGAAGAAAAATCATATGATCCTCTATATTGATATAGAAAAGGCATTTGACAAAATACAGCACCCTTTCTAGATAAAAAACATACTCCAAAAGATAGGAATAGAGGGATGCTTTCTCAATATACTTAAAATTCATATATGAAAATCCTACAGCTAGTATTGTACTCAATGGTGAAAGACTGAAAGCTTTCCCACTGAGATAAAGAACAAACAACGATACCCACTGTCACAATTATTATTCAATATTGTGCTAGAAGTTTTACCTAGAGCAATTAGGCTAGACAAAGAAGTAAAAGTCATCCAAATAAGAAAGGCAGAAGTAAAACTTTCCCTATTTACTGATGACATGATCCTATATTTAGAAAATTATGAAAGAGCCACAACAAAGCCAGTAGAATTAAAAGATGAGTTAAGTAAATTGTCACGATATAGGATTGATATGCAAAAATCAATATTTTTATATACATTACAGATGTGCAGTCTAAGGAGGAAATAAAAAAAATTCCATTTATAAAAGCTACTAAAACAATCAAATATTTAGGAATAACTTAACCAATGGCATAAAGGACCTATATTCAGAAAACTACCAAATATTTCTAAAAGACATGGAAGAAGACTTAAATGAATGGAAGAACATTCTGTGTTCATGGATTGGAAAACCAAATATCATTAATATGTCAATTTTACCCAAACTGATTTACAGATTCAGTACAATCCCAATAAAAATCTCAACAGCCTTTTGCAGAAATTGAAATGCCAATAATCAAATTTATTTGGAAGGGTAATGGGCCACAGATAGCCAAAAATGTCTTTAAAAAGAACAAATTTGGAGAACTCTCACTTTCTGACTTTACAGCATATTACTTAGCTATAGTGGTCAAAACAGAATGGTACCGGCATAATGACTCAGAAATTGACCCTCACATCTACAATCAAGTGATTTTTGACAAGGTTGTTATTTCTATCAAGCTGGTCCAGAACACTTTATTCAATAAATGGTGCTGAGAGAACTGGACAGCTATATCCAAAAGAAATAAATAAGACCCCTATCTAATACCTTACACAAAAATTAACTCAAAATGGTTTAAGGGCCTAAATATAAAAGCAACAACCATAAAACTTCCAGAGGAAAATGTAGGAAAACTTCTTCAAGATCCTGTAGTAGCGCTAGTTTCTTAAACCTTATGCCCAAAACACGAGGAACAAAAGAAAAAATAGATAAATAAGACCTCCTCAAAATTCAACACTTTTGTACCTCAAAGGACTCTGTCAAAAGAGTTAAAAGGCAGCTGACTCAATGGGAGAAAATATTTGGCAATCACATATCTGATAAAGGTTTAATATCCATGATATATAAGGAGATCACACAACTGGATAAAAAGACAAATTATCCTATTATAAAATGGGCAAAAGACTTGGAAAGACAAGTGTCCAAAGAAGAAAGACAAATGGTGAAGTAACATATGAAAATGTGTTCAACATTACTAGTGATTAAGGAAATGCAAATCAAAACTACAATGAGATATCATTTCACACCTAATAGACTGGCCACTATTAAAAAGTCCGAAAACTGTAAATATTGCAGAAGATGTTGAGAGATAGGAACACTTATTCACTGTTGGTGGGAGTGTAGAAAGCTATAGCCACTGTGGAGGACTGTTTTGCAGTTCCTAAGGAAGTTGAATATAGACCTGACATGGGACATGGCAATACCATTGCTAGGTATAAACCCAGAAGAACTTAGAGCAATGGCACGAATAGACATCTGCACACTGATGTTCACAGAAGCATTATTCATGATAGCCAAAAGTTGGAAACAACTCAGGTGTCCATCAACTGATCAATGGATAAATAAATTGTGGTGTATACGCATGATGGAATATTATGCAGTGGTAAGAAGAAATGAAGTTGTGAAAAATACAACAACATGGACAAATCTGGAGGACATTATATTGAGTTAAGCAAGCCAGACACAAAAGGACAATTACTGTATGATTGCCCTATTAGGAACTAAAGATATTATGTGAAATATAAATATATTATGTGAAATATGAATTTGTGTAAAATTGCATGTATAAGACCATTTTTCTTCAAAGTTGAACAAATGTAGTTAATACTACAAAATATTAATATCAGACAAAAAATACATTGGCTAAGTGAAGGAGACCAGACACAGAATATTATATATTGTATGATTCCATTTATATGAAATGTAAATATAAATCAATTTATAAAGATGAAAGTAGATTAGTGGTTATGTAGAGCTGAGGAAAGAGTGCTAAGTGTCATGGAGTCTTTCTTTTTGGAGTAAGGAAAGTGTTCTAAAATTTTTGAGATGATGAATGTATATTGTAATTATACTAAAAACCCTGATTATATACTTTGGATAGGTTATATGGTATGTGAACTAACTCAATAAAATGGCTTAATAAACAAATAAATAATTGTGCAATAATAGCCAGAAATAGTAGAAACAGAGAGAGATTGAGAGGTGAGGCATTTTCTAGTTTCTTGGTTTATTATTATTATTATTGAAATAATGAAAATGCTCTAATCTTGATTCAAGTGATGAATGCACAACTATGTGATTTTACCAAATATCATTGATTGTATACTTTGTTTATCAAACAAATCAATTTTATTGATACATATTAATAAAGCATTCAGAATTGTATGCTTTATTAATATGTATCAATAAAATTGATTTGTTTGAAAAAACTTACAGAACCTTTAACCCAAATATCTAAAGCCATACAACTACATATTTCTCACACTATGCTATTTTTCTGAGGAATAAAGTGAGGAAAATAATTGAAACCAATCAAAAACCCTGCTGTGATCCTGCTGCCTACCATTACATGTCAGACTGCAGGACAAACTTTCAAAAATAATTGAAAGCAGGGATTGGAACAGATATTTGCACACCAATGATTTTAGCAACATTATTCACAACTGCTGAAAGGTGGAAGCAACAGAAAATTCCATGAACAGATAAATGGATAAACAAAGCATGTATATACATACATTGGAATATTATTAGGCTATAAAAAGAATGAAGTTTTGAGGCATGCTACAACCTGGATGAAACTTGAAGACCTCACATTTAGTGAAATTAGCCAGACACAAGAGGACAATTATTGTACGACCTCACTTGTATGAAATAAGCAGATTATACCATTTCATAAAGTCAGAAACTAGAATACAGGTTGCTAGGGCCTGTTGGGGATAGCAAATGGGGGATTAAGGTAAAATAGGAATGGAGATTCCATTAGCAGTGATGGAAAAGTATTGGCAATGGATGATGGTGACAGAGCATGATATTGTGAATATAATTAACACTGCCAAATTGTGTATTTGAAAATGTATAAAATGGGAAAGTTTAGGTTATATGTAAGTTACCAGAAAAAAATCCATAGGACTGTACAATGCACAAATGAACCCTAATGAAAACTATGGTTATAGTTAATATAATTATAATAATAATATAGTTTCAGCAATTGTAGAAAAGGTAAAATAATAATGAAAACTGTTAAATACGAAAACTGTGTGTGAGGGTATATTTTGGAACACTCTACTTTATGCATGATTTTTCTGTAAGCCTACACCTGACCTAACAAAAAATGTTTGTTAAAATGGAGTGATGGATTGTGAACAAAGGTGAAGGATAGAAAACACTACATTAAAAACCCACATCTGGCCAAAACTCATCGAGATGTAAACTTGGTAAGCTCCAGAACAGAGATAAGAGTGGACAGTCAAACATGAAATACTTTTCATAAACATTACTCAGAATTCTAAAAATGACAACTATGAGAAAGCAAGAGGAGGAGAATGTAGTCATTCATTAATTAAACTATGACAGGCAAAGTATCAACTCTATGCCAAGCAGTATATACACAATTTTGTCATATGGCTCTCACTTTTAGGAGACATAGGCATAGATTTGATTATCAATACCCGGTTTGAGGCAATTAATTATTAAATTAATGACATAAATCGCATTATAGCCCAGGATACTCTAGAGCAGAGGCTACCAAATTTTTCCATAAAGGCTGAGAAGAAAAGTGTTTAAGGCCATGTGGGCTTTGTGGTTTCTTACACAAACATGAATCCCTGCAGTTGTGGATGGAAACAACCTTAGACCATTTGGAAAGAATGGGTGGGCTTTGTTCCAATAAATCTTTATAAAAACAGTGTGGATTTGGTCCAGGGCAAAATTTTACTCACCCCTGATCCAGAACAGAGATATCTAATAAGAATTTCTTTAATGGAAATGTTTCATAGCTGTGCTGTTTAATTTGATATCATACCACAAATCACATATTTGTGACTAGTGCCACAGGTAGAAATAATATTTGGATATATTAGGTTATATATATATATATATATATATATATATATATGCAAATAAACATATAAATTAATTAAAATTAATTAATTAATTAAAATTAATTCCACCTGTTTTTCTTTACATTTGTTTAAAACTATATACAAACCTTGCATTGTATTTCCACTGGAAAGTGTTGCAAGTTGTGTGCAAAATTTTGTGCTGCCCTTGAGTCCTTAAAATTTTCAGTCCTATGCTGGGTAATGGCTCAGCTATGCAGGACTTGCAAGAAGAGCTGGAGACCCAGATTAGTTTGGATGTTTCCTCCACCTCATCTCCAAGCTCAACAATAATTCAAGTCTTCAATACCAACTTGCATTTGATTATATATAAATTTGGACATGTGGCTTTTATACTTGTGTGCTCATTGCTCAGCAACAGGAATAAACATAATTAGTGCAAATGATTTATTTGCATGTAAAGAGTAGAGATTTTCAGGAAGCAATAGCATTTGTTTTATATGTATAATTTATTTCCCAGAGAGTGATCATGGCTGTACACTTTCAGTAGGCAAGTAGATATTGTATAAGCATGGGCTATCTTGAGAAACCCATGTTCTTGAAATGTAGATATATCTTTTGACTCCGGTGCAACAATTTACTGCAAAAGGACCCTATGAGGATATTGTATTTTGCCCCATTAGAAAGCAAGTTCAATTGTAGCATCACATGAAAACTATTTTCCAAAAGAACCCAAGGATTCTGAATTTCCAAGATAAGAAACCTGTCTTCCCTGCCCTCTTCCTCACTAAAAACTTAAGGATAATCAACATTGCACTTAGCACTCCAAAAAAAGTGGAAATTATCTGAATTTCACAGATGATGGTCTGTGTAACTTAACCCTAAGTATTTAAAGTAGACCCAACTGGTGATGCATGAGAAAGATGATGCCTGTATCCTGCTCTCAGAAAAGTGAGCCTCGTGGCATAGTTAGTCATCAGGTTTCTTCAGAGGCATCCATTATTTAGTGGGACTGTTGATAGAGAAAGCCCTTCCTATCCAAAACGTCATACTTCCTTGGGCTCTATCCTGGATCAGGATATGGATTTAAATTGGTCTTCTCCTGCCCATGTCTATGCTTTCTTCATTAGACATGAGAAAGCACCTCTATCTCTGTTCTTAATTTCTTCAAGGCCATTATCACATTCCTTAAGGTACCTTACAAAATTGCATCATTTTGCTTAAATACAAGGAAAACAATATTTAGTACAGAGTTATGGCTAAGAAATTAATTTTGGAAAAGGCATAACTGGGCACACAGAGATAAAAACAAAGCTATATATTTCAAATATTTTACTGCCACATCTATAAGTTACATCTTCATGCATGAATTCAGTAAAATTACTAATTACCTACCTTGTGGCAGTATCTGTGCTAAAATGGATAAAGATTGGGAAAATGTTGGTACATTTTCCAATCACATGTAGTTCAACACTAAAGAAAGAGAGGTTTTACTCAAAAGATCACAAATTTAAGGAAAGCAAAAATAAATATTATGAAGCATAAATTAATATAAAACAAGAGGTCAGGAAAGATTTCACTGCAAAATTGTTACCAACTGAAGAAAGGTCATAGTAAGCCAAAAAAGAAAGATATTCTCAAAGAGGTAAAGAACAAGACATTCATTTGATAAATGAGTTATTCCTAGAGGTATGAATAAAGATTTTGACAAGGCCAATGACTTCCTCCCTACTTCTGATGATCTTAGGTATATGTAATGTGGACATATCAAAAATTGACATAAGGAATACCTAGAGATTCACATCCTCAACCTGTGTCCTGGGTTCCTCTTGGCTCAACACTGACCACAATTAATGATAGGTGGACATGGGAACAAGCAAAGATTGGGCTCAGGGTGTTTGCAATAATGCTGTTAACTGAAAAAGGAGGGCTCTGTTCTCTTCGGAACTTGGGTTCTGGATTGTTAGTTTGAGAAATGCAAGGTTCTTTTCATCCAGCACTTTTCCTGGGACTTCCCTCTGTACGAACATCAAATTACACCAAGTAGAGATTTTCCTGAATGTGGACACTGGAAACATTTCCTTTTCAAATAGTGAAAGGGTGAAAATTATCTGCCCAAGATCAGAAACAAGAAAAGAAAGTCCTTCTTTGACACTTCTATCTAAGACTTTCTCTCCCACTTTCCCCTATGAATAACATTTAACATGTTTACAGTGCATTTGTTCAATTTCATGTACAAATATTGAAGCATTGCTACTAACCATGGTCAATGGTTTACATTATGATTTACAATTTGCCCAAACACTATTATAAAATGGTCTGTATCCATCATTGCAAGACCATGCAGAACAATTCCAATGTCCTGAAAATTACTTGTGTTCTATCTATTCTATTCTAAACTTCCCCTCCCCTCAGAACCTATGTTTACCACTAAGTTTCAATTTTTTAAACTGTTTTATTGAGGCATAATTTACATACAATAAACTGAATATATTTTAAGTGTAACATTTGATAAACTTTGATGTATCAAACCATCATCACATATGAAACTATCACTACAAACCCCACTTGGTCCTCATGTATTATCCTTTATATATGTAATTGAATTCAATTTGCTAGATTTTGTTTAGAATTTTTATATTTTGGTTCATGAGGAATCTTGGCCTGTAGTATTGTTTTCACTTAATATCTTTATCTGGTTTTGCTATGAAGGTAATGCTGAGTTTTAAAAATAAATTGAAAAGTCATCGTGAGTTTTCAATTTTTGGGAAAAGTTTGTGTATAATTGTTTTTTTTTTTTCTCCTATTTTTTATTTTTTTAAAAGATAGGCAGATTATACAAATGTCACATAAAAAATATAGGAACTTTCTATATGCCCCACTCCCCACCCCTCCTACATTTTTCCACATTAATAACATCCTTCATTAGTGAGGGACATTCATTGCTATTGAACACATTTCAGAGCATTGCCACTAAGCATGGATTATAGGTTACATTGTAGTTTACACAATCTCCCACCCAATTTTGTCAGTTATGGCAAGATATATAATGGCTTGTATCTATTGTTACAATGTCATGCAGGACAATTCCCAAGTCCCTAAAATGCCCTTGTATTGCATATGTTTTTGCCTCTCCAGCCATCAGAACCTCCAGTAGCCATTGCCTCCACATCAAAGAGATAATTTCTTCCATTGTCAGAATCATTGTCTATAGTGGAATACCAGTAAGATTACTTTAGTCAATAGGTCATTCCCCAATCCTGAGGATTCTGGGATGATGATGTCCACTCCACGTGTAATTAGAATCACAGTTCCCACTCTATTTCCTGTAAACCTGTTTTCCAGACTCTAGATCTGTGAGTCTGCTCAGTTTTTAAATTCATATCAGGGAAGCGGCTGTGGCTCAATCAGTAGAGCTCCCGTTTACCATATGGGAGGCCCCGGGTTCGGTTCCCGGGGCCTCCTGGTGAAGGCAGGCCCGCCCGTGTGGCGTGGTTGGCTGACCCAGCGAGCACAGGCAGCAAGGGGGGGATAAATGAATAAATAAATAAAATCTTTAAAAAAAAAAATATTCATATCAGTGAGGTCATGTAATATTTGTCCTTCAGTGCCTAGCTTGCTTCACTCAATATAAGGTCATCAAAATTCATGTTATTCCATGTGTTACCACTGTATTCCTTTTTACAACTGAGTAATATTGCACTGTATGCATATATCACAATTTGTTTATCAGTTCATCTGTTGAAGGGCATTTGGGTTGATTCCAACTTTTGGCAATAGTGAATAATGCCATTATGAACATTGCCGTGCATATATCTGTTTGTGTCCTTGCCTTCAATTCTTCTGGGTATATACTAAGCAGTGGAATTGCTGGAGCATATAGCAGTTCTACAGTTAGCTTTCTGAGGAACCACCATACTGGCTTCCACAATGGCTGCACCATTCTACATTTTCACCAGCAGTGGGTGAGTGTTCCCATTCATTAACATCCTCTCCAGCACGTATAGTGCTCTTTTTATTTAATAGCCACAAGTCTAAACGGTATAAGATGATATCTTATTGTAGTTTTGCTTTGTGTTTCCCTAATAAGCAGTGATGTTGAGCATTTTTTCATATGCTTTTTAGACATTTGTATTTCTTCTTTGAAGAAATGTCTATTCAAATCACTTGCCCATTTTTTAAGTGAGTTATTTGTCTTTATACTTTTGAGATGTAGGATTTCTTTATATATGCAGGATATTAAGCCCCCTATCAGATGTATAGTTACAAAATATTTTCTCCCATTGAGCAGGATGTCTTTTCACTTTATTGACAAACTACTTTGAGGTGCAAAATTTTAATTTTGAGGAGGTCCCATTTCTTTATTTTTTCTTTTGCTCTTTGTGCTTTGGATTTGAAGTTCATGTAACCATTTACTATTACAAGATCCTGTAGTTGTTTCCCTACATTATTTTCCAAGGACTTTATGGTCTTATCCCTTATATTTGGTTCTTTGATACATCTTAAGTTAATTTTGGTTTATGGTGTGAGATGGTGTTCATCTCTCCTTCCTTCCGATATGGATATCCAGGTCTCCAAGCACCATTTATTGATGAGGCCATTCTTTCCCAGTTGAATGGGCTTGGTGGCCTTGTTGAATATTAGATGATTGTAAATGCTAGGATCTATATCAGAATTCTCAATTTGGTTCGATGAATTGGTATGTCTATACTTGTGATAATACCATGCAGTTTTGACCACTGTAGCTTTGTATTATGTTTTAAAGTCTGGTACTGCCAATACTCCAATTTCATATTTCTTTTTCAATATGTCTTTGGTTATTAAGGGCCTCTTTCCCTTCCAGATAAATTCCATAGTTAGTTTTTCCAATTCAGTACAAGATGCTATGCTGATTTTTATTGGGATTGCATTAAATTTGAGATCAGTTTGGGTAGGATCGACATCTAAATGCTGTTTAGTCTTCTTATCGATGAACAGGGAATGTCCTTCCATTTATTTAAGTCTTCTTTGATTTCCTTTAATTTTCTTTGTATAAGTCATTTACATATTTAGTTAAATTTATTCCTAGGTATTTGATTCTTTTAGTTTCTATTGTAAATGGAATTTTTTACTTGATTTCCTCTTCAGATTGCTCATTATTGGTGTACAGAAATGCTACTGATTTTTGCACTTTGATCTTATAACCCTCAAATTTATTGAACTCATTTATAAGCTCTAGAAGCTTTGTTGTAGGTTTCTCAGGGCTTTCTATGTAAAAGATCATGTCATCTGCAAATAGTGAAATTTTTATTTTTTCCTTGACAAACTGGATCCCTTTAGGATCTTTTTCTTCTCTAAGTGCTTGAGAAAGTACTTCTAGCAGAATGTAAAATAGGAGTGTGAAAGTGGGCATCCTTGTCTTTTTCCCAATCTTAGAGGGAAAGCTTTTAAGATTTCTCCATTGAATATGATGTTAGCTGTTGATTTTTCATATATAACCTTCATCATGTTGAGGACATTTCTTTCAATTTCTATCTTTGGTAGTGTTTTTATCAGGAAAGTGTTTTGAATGCTTTTTTCCATCTATAGAGATGACTGTTTATTTTCTTTCAAAATATTTATGTGGTGTATTACATTGATTTTCTTATGTTGAATCATCCTTACATACCCTGCATGAAACCCACTTGGTCTTGGTGCATAAGTTGTTTGATATATAGTAGAATATGTGTAGCAAGTATTTAATTGAGAATTTTTGCATCGAAGTTCATTAGAGAGATTAGTTTATAGTTTTCATTTCCTGTGGTATCTTTGTTTGGCTTTGGTATTAGTATAATATTGGCATCATAGAATTAGTTAGTCAATGTTCCTTCCACTTCTATTTTTTAGAAGAGTTTAAGTAGGTTTGGTGTTAGTTCTTCCCGAATGTTTGGTAGAATTCACCTGTGAATCTGTCTTGTCCTGGGCTTTTCTTAGTTGGGAGGTTTTTGATGACTAATTCTATTTGTGATTGGTATGTTAAGTTCATCAATTTCATCTTTCATCAATGTAGGATGCTTGTGTGTTTCTAGGAATTTGTTCATTTCCTCTAAATTACCCACTTTGTTCCTGTATAATTTTCCAAAGTATCCTCTCATAAGAGTATAGTCTTTATTTCTGTGGGGTCAGTCATGATAACTCCTTCATCATTTCTTATTTTATATATTTGCATGTTCTCTCTTTTTTTCTTTGCTGCTCCAGCTAAGGATTTGTCAATTTTATTGATCTTCTCGAAGAACCAGCTTTTCGTCTTATTTTTTTCTAGGGCTTTCTTATTTTCAATTTCATTTAGTTCTGCTCTAATCTTTGTTATTTCCTTCTTTCTCCTTCCTTTGGGGTTAGTTTGTTGTTATTTTTCTAATTACTCCATATGTGCAGTTAGGTGTCTAATTTTAGCTCTTTCTGCTTTTTAAATATAGGCTATGAATTTTCTCTTAGAACAGCTTTTGCTGCATCTCATAGGATTTGATACATATTGTTGTCACTTTCATTTGATTCAAAGTAGTTACTGTATTTTTTTTTATTTTCTCTTTGACTCACTGTTTGTCCAAAAGTGTGTTGTTCAACTTTCATATCTTTGTGCCTAATCTGGTTCTCTGTCCCTTATGGATGTCCAGTTTCATTCCATTGTGGTCAGAGAAATTACTTTGTATGATTTCAGAATTTCTGATTTCATTGAGAATTGTTCTGTGGTCTAGCATGTGGTCTATCCTTAAGAATGATTAATGTGCTTTTGAGAAGAATGAATAACCTGCTGTATTTGGGTGTAATGTTCTGTATATGCCTATTAGGTCCAGATCCTCTAATGTATTATTCAAAGTCTTTGTTCTTTTATTGATTCTCTGTAGAGATGTTTTGTCTAAAGGAGATAATGGTGTATTAAAGTCCTTCACTATAATTGTGGAGGCATCTATTTCTCCACTTATTTTTTCCAGTGTTTGCTTCATGTATTTTGAGGTGCCCTGCTTAGGTGATTAAATGTTTATGATGGTTGAGTTTAATCCATTAACACAAAATTTTATTACTACCAAGGAATTACTTATATTAACCATATTTTCTTTTGGTTTATATGTTATGTGTTGTTTTTATTTTCTTCTTATATGTTTAGTTGTTCTTACAATCTCCCCTAGCTTTCTCTCTCCTGTTTTTTTTCCTTTTGACCTGCAGAACTCTCTTTAGTATTTCTTGAAGTGCAGGTTTCTCATTGCCATATTGTCTTAATTTCTGTTTACCTGTGAATATTTTAAACTCTCTCATTTTTGAATGCCAATTTTGTTAGATAGAGAATTCTTGGCTGGGAGTTGTTTTCTTTTTGCACCTTAACTATGTCATGCCTCCTTGCCTTCATGGTTTCAGATGAGAAATCACCACTTAATCTTATTGAGCTTCCCTTGTATATTTTAATTCTCTTTTCTCTTGTTATCTTCAGTATTCTCTCTTTGTCTTCAGCATTGGGCAATTTCACAAGTATATATCTTGGAGTAGGCCTGTTAGGATTTATACTGTTAGGGGTGCGCTGTGCTTCCTGGACATATACATCCATGTTCTTCAATAGATTTGAGAAGTTTTCAGCCATTATTTCCTCCAACACACCTTCTGTACCCTTTCCCTTCTTTTCTCCCTCGGGGATGCCTATAATGTAGATATTTGTGTGTTCCATGTTGTCATTCAAATCCCTGGTTTTTTTTTTTTTCTATCTTTCTATATATCCCTTTATACTGTTTGATTTCACCTGTAATGTCTTCCACATCACTGATTATTTCCTCTGCATGTTCAAATCTGCTTTTATGTGCTTCCATTTTATTTTTGATTTCTTGTATTGATCCATTCATCACCATCATATCTGTTTCCTTTTTTGTATTTTTACAATTTCTTCAGTGTGTTCTCCCAGTGCCTTCTCTATATCTTTAATCTCTTCCTTCACTTCATTAATTTTTCTCATGATATATGTTTGGACATCTCTGATTAGTTGTTCCATATTCTGCATCTCCTGTTTTTTAGCTGGTTTGTTGGACTGGCCATGTCTTCCTGTTTCTTAGTATGGGTTGTAATTTTTTTGTGTGTGTGTGTCTAGATATTGATTTATCTTGTTTGGTTTGTTCAGTTGATTAACTTTTCTTTCTAATCTAGGGTTTTATTTTGTTGTTTTTGTGTATGTGGTAAGTTTTCACTTTGACACTTCACTCCTTTTATTCTATTTACTTGCTGTTGTTTATATTTCCTTGAAGAAAAATTAGGGCCAGAAGAAAGGAAAGAAGAAGAGAAAAAGAGTAATAGTAATAATAATAGTAAATGGTAGAAGAGGAACCATAGAAGATCGAGGAAAATGAGTAATTAACACAATTAAGAATTGCAGAGGAATAAGAATTAAAAAGTGAAGTACAAAAATGAAATGATAAACTTAACAGTGAAAAATATATAGAATGAATTAAACATCCAGAATGATGCAAAGAGAGGGAAAGAGAAAGAAAAGAAATAAAAAGAAAAATAGTAAAATTAGAAAGTAAATAGAGAAAAAGGGAGAGGGAAATTAGAATTAGAAAATTTGAAGATCCAACAAAAAGTGTAGGAATGAAAGAACAGAAAGCAGATGATAGAAAGATGGAGAAAGGAAAAGAATTAGTGTAGTTAGACAAAATTGGTAAACAAAAAAGGGAAATAAAGGAAGGGGAAACACAAAAAAGAAGAAACAATAGAGCAACAACTAAATAGAAAAAAAGGGGGAAGAAATAGGATTTTACAAGAAATAAAATAAAAACAAACAAACAAGCACACAAACAAAAACCATGGAAAAACAACCTTCCCTCTTAGGCTCTGAAGGAGCTTCTCAGGCAGTTGGTGTCCAACAATCAATTGCACTATGCTTACTCTCTGCAGGTTTTGAACTAGATTTTAGCAAGTAAACTAAGTTAAGTTAAAAAAGGAAACTTTTTAAGGAAAAATAAGAGATCTAAGAAAAGCTAATACAAAAAGAATATCTAATTTTTCCTGTCCTAAAGAATCAGCTGTATGTGTGATAACCCAGTGGATCACTTCTCTAAGAAGAACCAGGAATTGAACAAGGGACCTCATATATTCAAGGCAGGAATTCCTCCACTGAACTAATCTTTATCCTTGGGTTAGTTACCTTTTGGAAACCTATCCATCCAAGTTCCCTCAGGCAGGTTACAATCTGCAGTTGGCCAGAATCCTGCTGATTAAGTACCTGTCTGTTCCTGCCTCCTTTCTGTTATAATTTATTTCTCTCTCAGGGTAGCTATACATGACAGCCTGTGTAAGTGGAACCCCACCCAACCCCTGTCAGATCCAGTTCCCTTCTGAGACTAAAAGCAGACCCTGGTGACCAAACTCACCACAAAGAAACCACTCTTGACATGCCTCCATGACCTTCCTTCTCTCAGGGGACCCTAAATAGAACCTTGAAAGCTTATTGAGGTTTCCTACCATTTGCCTCCCTTAGGGGCACTGTAATTTTGATAGTTTTCAGTGCCAGACTAGTCTGTTGCCTATCTTCACCCTCTTTCAGCCCAAGTTCCTCTATCCCAGGGTGGCTGGATGTGTCAGGATGCCTAAGCATATTTCCCTCTCCCCTCTTCTACAGGCTGCCTCAGTGTAAGCTGGTATGCTCCCCAAAGTTCATAGGGGGTCCAGGTAACCAAACACACAGAAAGGAAAACCCTCTCCACCCTTCACCAGAACCCTCTTCCTCCCAGAGAATGCTCCATCCCGCTTGGTGGCTGGTGAGAATCCGGGGGTTTGTGGAGACTTTTTGCCTTGAGGGTGGGGCTTAGCTGCCTGCTGTTTCCAGCCACAGGGTTCAGAAACTCATGGTTTTCCTTGGGCTCTTTAGCTCTTTGTTCAGTTCCCTCTAGATAGATGCCCTGAAGCCTCTTGCTCTGTGAGTTCCCAAAACAGCTCACTCAGGTATGATTTTGCCCCTTCTCGGCTGTTTTTTTTTGTGAGAGATCTGGGGAGTGCATACCTAAGCTGATGCCATCTTGCTGGAACTCTCAATTTTTGAAGAATAAGGTTTCATTGTTACATGCAATAATACTGAGGGCTTGATATATTGGTCTGTTTTCTTTTATTAGGCACTATCTATGATTGTGAGAAATTCTTGCCCTGCTAATTGAGAAGTAGTACTCCCCAGGATGGCAGTTTAATATTTTCTTGTTTATTGTGTCAGTCTCCACCCACAGAGATAACACGCTGTGACAAGATTAAAATCTTAATATTCCATAGAGGCATGACCAACGTGTGCCCTATCCTAAATATCACCTCACTGCTGATGCACCAGTAATCTTCCCCTGCCATATTTACCAAAGAACATTCCCACCATTATAGTTTTATCCACAGACACGCATATTCCCAGAGTGCACCTGCTCCTTTCTCCAACCCTTCCCCAATTTTCATGGATAGTCCAACACAAGCCCCCACTTTAATCACCCTCAAATTCCTGCACCCTTGAGCCCAATCTCACCACTGCACCACTATCAGCAATATCCAAAGCCCAACTGATTCTTCCACCTTAGCATAGATTTTGGCCATATTGAGCATTGCCTCACCTCACACTACTCTCTTTCTGTCACCTGGTAACCTATCTTCGAGACTCTAACTCTGTGAGTCTGCTCAATTTGCTTAATTCATATCAGTGATGTCATATAATATTTGTTATTCAGTGACTGACTTACTCCACTCAACATAAATAAGGTCTTCAAGATTCATCTATGTTGTCCCATGGGTTAATACAGCATTTCTTCTTAAAGCTGAATAATATTCCATTGTATGTATATACCACAATTTGCTTATCTATTCATCTGTTGATGGACACTTGTTTGCCTTTAACTGTTGGCAACAGTGAATAATGCCACTAAGAACATTTGTGTGCGTATATCTGCTTTTGTACCTGCTTTCAATTCTTCTCAGTGTATACCAAGGAGCGGGTTTGCTGGATCATCTGACAGTTCTATAGTTAGTTTCCTGTTGAACTGCCAATATATCCTCCATGATGGCTGTACCATTCTACATTCCCACCAGCAGTGGGTGAGTGTTCCCTTTCCTCCACATCCTCTCCAATACCTATAATCTTGTTGTTGTTTTTTTATAGCCACCAGTCTAATAGGTGTAAGAAGATATCTCATTGTAGTTTTGATATGCATTTCCCTAATAGCTAGTGATGTTAAGCATCTTTTCATGTGCTGTTTAGACATTTATATATTTTCTTTGGAAAAGTATCAATACAAATCTATTGCACATTTTTAAAAAGGTGTAGTTATCTTTCTCCTTTTAAATATAGGATTTATTATATATGCTAGATATATGGCACCAAATATTTTCTCCCTTTGGGGAGGCTGCTTTTTTACTTTCTTGATAATGTCCTTTGAAGTGCAGAAGTTTTTAATTTTGAGAATATCCCATTTATCTATTATTCCTTTTCCTGCTCATACTTTGGGTGTGAAGTTCATGAAACCATTTATTATTACAAGGTCCTGTAGATGCTTCCCTATATTATCATCCAAGGTCTTTATGGTCTTGGCTCTTATATTTGGATCTTTGGTCCAAATTGAGTTTATTTTTGTATAAGGTGTGAGATGCTGTTCCTCTCTCATTCTTTTGGATATGGATATCCAGTTCTCCAAGCACCATTTTTTGAAGAGGACATTCTAGCCCAACTGAGTGGGCTTGGTGGCCTTGTCAAATATCAGATGACTGTATATGTGAGGATCTATACTGGAACTCTCAATTTGGTTCTATTTGTCAGTATGTCAATCCTTGTGCCAATACCATGCAGTTTTAACCACTGTAGATTTGCAGTATGTTTTAAAGTCAAGTAGTGTTATACCTCCAAATTCATTTTTCTTTTTCAATATGTCTTTGATGATTCATGCCCTTTTACCCTTCCAAATAAATTTTGTAAGTTTTTCCAGTTTCTTAAAAAGTACAGTGTTGATTTTTATTGGGATTGCATTAAATCTGTACATTAGTTTGGGTAGGATAGATATCTTGATAATGTTTAGTCTTCTTATTCATGAAAAGGGATTATTCATCCATTTATTTAAGTCTTCTTTGATTTCCTTAACAGTGTTGTATAGTTTTCTGCATATATGTCCTTTACATCTTTAGTTAAATTTATTACTAAGTACATGATACTTTTAATTACGATTGTAAATGGTATTTTTTCTCAATTTCCTCCTCAGATTGCTCATTCTTGGTGTATAGAAATGCTACTGATTTTTGAGCATTGATCTTATAGCCTGTGACTTTACTGAACTCTTTTATAAATTCTAAAAGATTTGTTGTAGATTTCTCAGGGTTTTCTATGTATAGGTTTATGTCTGCATATAATGAAATTTTTACTTCTTCCTTTCCAATTTGGAAGCCTTTTATATCTTTTCCTTGCCTCAGTGTTTGAGCAAGTACTTCTGAGACAATGTCAAAAAGGAGCAGTAATAGTGGACATCCCTGTCTTGTTCCCCAACTTAGAGGGAAAGCTTTACTATGTCACCATTTAAGATGATGTTGGCTCTGGGTTTTTCATATATACCCTTTATTATCTTCAGAAAGTTTCCTTGTATTCCTATCTTTTGCACTGTTTTCATCAGGAAAGAGTACTGTATTTCGTTGAATGCTTTTTCAGCATCTATAGATACATGTGATTTTTTTCTTTCAGTCTGTTTATATGGTGTATTACATTGATTGATTTTCTTATATTGAAACAACCTTGCATACCCAGGATGAAACCCATTTGGTCATAGTATATAATTCATTTGATATGTTGTTGAATGTGATTAGCAAGTATTTTATTGAGAATTTTAGCATCTAGTTTCATTAGAGAGATTGGTCTATAATTTTCCTTTCTTGTGGCATCTTTGTTTGGCTTTGGTATTAGGGTAATTTTGGTATGATAGAATGAATTAGGCAATGTTCCTTCTAATTCTATTTTTTTGGAAGAGCTTAAACAGAATTGGAGATAGCTGTTTCTGGAATGTTTGGTAGAATTCAGCTGTTAAGCCATCTGGCACTGGGCTCTTCTTAGTTGGGAGGTTTTTGATGACCGAGTCTCTCTTTTTAATTTTAGTTGGACTGTTGAGTTCATCAATTTCTTCTTTCATCAAGGTAGGCTGCTTGTGAGTTTCTAGGAATTTGTCCATTTCCTCTGATTTATCATTCTTGTTGGCATATAATTTTTCAAAATATCCTCTTATGATACTCTATTTCTGTGGGGTCCATGGCTATATTCACTTCCTAATTTCTTATTTTGTGTATTTACATCTGCTCTCTCTTTTTCATTTTTAGTATTATGAAGGGTTTTTCAATTTTATTGATCTCAACAAACCGGCTTTTGGTTTTGTTTATTTTTTCTAGTGCTTTCTTAAATTCTATTTCATTTACTTCTGCTCTAATCTTGGTATTTCCTTCTTTCTACTTCCTCTCAGGTTAGTTTGTTGTTGTTTTTCCAATTCCTCCAGGTGTGCACTTATGTCCTCAATTTTAACTCTTTCTTTTTTTTTTAATATATGCATTTATGGCTATGAATTTCCATCTCGGTACAGCTTTGGCTGAATCTCATAAGTTTTGATATGTTGTGTTGTCATTTTCATCTGTTTCAGGATAGTTACTCATTTATTTTGAGATTTCCTCTTTGACCCACTGTTTGTCTAAGAGTGTATTGTTTATCTTCCATATCTTTGTGCCTTATCTGTTTCTCTGGCCCTTAGTGATTTTCAATTTCATTCCATTGTGGTCAGAGTACTTAATTTGCATCATCTCAATCTTTCTGAATTCATTGAGTGTTGTTCTGTAGCCTGGCATGTGGTCTATCTTGGAGTATGATCCATGTGCACTCAAGAAGAATGTATATTTTCCTGTATTTGGGTGTAGTGTTCTTCATATATCTATTAAGTCCAGATCTCTAAAGTATTAGAGTCTTTGTTTCTTTATTGATTCTTTTTTGAGATGTTCTGTCTAATGGTGATAATGGTGTGTTAAAATCTCGCACTATAATTGTAAAGACATTTATGTCTGCAATTAGTCTTTCCAGGGTTTGCCTCATGTATTTTGAGGTGCCCTGATTAGGTGCAAAATATTTATGATTGTTCTTTCTTCTTAAAAGATTACACCTTTTAGTAATATATAGAATCCATCTTTGACTCTTTCAATACTTTTGCTATTAAGTCTATTTTGTCTGATATTTGTAATTTTGGTAGTTGTTTACTTGTTAAATTATTTTCCAACATTAAATTTGACCATCCTTGAATCACTGGATCTAAGGTGGGTTTCTAGTAGACAATATATAGATGGGTCATATTTCCTTAGCCATTCTGCCAATTTGCGTCTCTTGACTGCTAAGTTTAATCCATTAATATTCAGTGTTATTACTCTTAAGGAATTTCTTAAATCAGACATATTTTTATGCTTCTGTGTGTCATATGTTGTTTCTTTTTGTCTTTTTGTCCTTTTAGTTGTTCTTATACTCACCTCCAACTCACTTTTTACTGCGTTTTACTTACTACCTGTAGAACTTCCTTTAGTATTTCTTTCTATTAACAATTGTGTATTGCTTTTACAAATTCAAATGGCTTAATGGAAGAACTATTATAAAAATTTGTAAATTAAGCTAAATACATAGGTTTTCTTTTTTTATTGTGGGTTAAATTAAAATTTTTCACAATAAAAACCAATATTTGTAAAATGATATAGAAATATATATGCATATATGTGCAATTGCTTACATAAATGTTATTTTTTAAATATATATTTTAAAAGATGCTTAGATTACATAAATGTTACACAAAATTTACAGGGATTCCCATATTCCCCACCTCCCACACCTGCCATAACATCCCACACAAGCATCTTTCATTAGTGTGGCACATCAACTGCAATGGATATACACATCCTGGGGCTTTGCCACTAAGCATAGACCATAGTTCACATTGTAGACCACACTCTCACCCACAAAGTTCTGCATGGTATATGCTGATGTAAAATAGCCTGTATCTATCATTGTAATGTCACTCAGGATAATTCCCAAGTCCTGAAAAAGCCCCTGTATTAAAATTGTTTTTCCCTTCCCTGCCCAGAAAAAGTCTAGCGTCCACTGGCTCCACTTCACTGTTATAATTTCTTCCATTGCTTTAATTACAATATGTCTACAAAAGAATACCATTACCGCCACTCTAGTCCATAGCTCTTCCCTCAGTCCTGAGGAGTCTGGGATGGAGATGTCCACTCCACCTCCAAGTGAGAGTGGGCTTACATCCCATGGATATGGTGGATGGGATTATCTTGCCTGCAGCTGCAGGCTCTCTTCATTCCCTGGGATAGCTGTTGTCCATCATCGTCTCCTCACCAGGTGACTTGGGTGAGTCCATGGAGCTGTAGAGTAGGAGTCGCAGCTCCACCGAAATTCCAGGCACAGCTGGCACATGGGCAGGCCAGAGGCCCCAGTCTCTGGAAGTACACCTACAACTCCAGCATCACATATAGGTTTGAATACAAGGGGCTAATGGACCATGTGCAGGAAGGACTTATTTGAGTCCAAATCTGTCACTCTCAGGAGCACAGATTCCAAGGTAGAGCTCACTGATAAGGCATAATTCTCTGGGGGCTATCCTCCCTTATATAGGACCTGGGTGTCTTCAGAACCCTCAGGAGCCCCTTTGTGTAGGGTGATATCCACTTTGGTGTTCAATGAGATCCTACTGAGGTGTGCATAAGCATTACCTCTGTGATGACCTCTTGAATCTTTTTGATGACTCTTAGCCACATGAACTCATTTGTCTTTATCCTTTTGCTCTTTTATTCAAGGCCTTTTTCCAGGCATGTTTCCAGTTGGCACATGGTATTAATCTCTCGTTGCCAGGGTGGCTTATCCCCGGGAGTCATGTCCCACTTTGGGGGGAAGATAATGCAGTCATATACTGAGTTTAGCTTAGAAAGAGGCCACATTTGAGCAACAAGGAGGGTCTCAGGTGGCAACCTTTAGCCTCCCCATAACAGTAGGCTAAGTTTCAATTACAAGTGCAAGGACTCATAAGGCGAGTCATCAATAACAAGAACCCCTCAGTGAACCATCCTCTTTTGACAGACACTAACTCTGCACTCAGGGGACTGTTGCCACTCCCTTGGAGAATGTGGCAGAGCTCTCCAGGCTGGGAATTCAATATTCCCTCATTTACTGAGTGATTGTCTACCCACCGTGACCATGCCCCATCCCTTGATCATTTGAACAATTTTATATATCTTTCATGTATATTCAGATGAACTACCTCCCATGAATCCCCCATCCCAGGCAACCCCCACGACTGACTTTCTGCAGCCCCCATTGTAACCCTTCTGTGATCTAAACCTTGTTGAAGAAGAATCACATATAATAACCAAACACAATTACTAGGAAAATGAAATAAAAATGATTAGCTTAAATGAAAGAGATAAAATACATGGAAACCCAGGGAAAACAAAAACAAAAACAAAAAATAAAATATAATTAACAGATTGGGACATTCAAAAAATGGGAAAAAACAAAATAAAATTTATTTTTCCTTTTATCACTGCATAATTGGATATCTAGTGTGTACCATGACACTTTCCCCCTATCATTCCCCAGTGTCTCCCAAATTTTCATTTAATTTTCAATGAAGTTTTTTTTTTTTTTTTTAAAGATTTTATTTATTTATTCATTTATCCCCCCCTTGCTGCCTGTGCTCGCTGGGTCAGCTAACCATGCCATGCCGGTGGGCTTGCCCTCACCAGGAGGCCCCGGAACCGAACCGGGGCCTCCCATATGGTAACAGGAGCCCTACTGATTGAGCCACAGCCGCTTCCCTTCAATGAAGTTTTAAGTCAAAGCAAAGTCACACTGAATACTAGAGACTCTCATATACCCAACCTTCTTCCCCTTTCCTCACCCCATATTAAAAACTTTTTTTGTGTATGTGAATGGTAGCATTATTATAACTGTTATACAGATAGTGAAACATAGCTACTAAACATTGTTAATGGCTTACAGTATAGTTTACAATTTAGATGGTACAGTTTAATAATTTTTGGTGATGTTTACCATGTCCTGTGTCCATTACTGTAAGGTAATGAAAAATATTTCCCATGACAACTAAATACCCCTTTTGATATTTTCTGTTCCTTCCTCCCCATCCCCCTGGGGTATATGACACTCCCCACTCTTGACTCATTGGATGACAAGATTCATAGTTACATGCCCTGGATATTCTAACCTGCCCTTCCTAATCTACCCACCTGTCCACCCTTCACCACCAAACACAGTAATATCACTACCCATCTGTCCTATCCTTCAATATGCAACTATACTCTATCAGTTTACCATAGATTATGTCTATATGGGTGATGCTTCACAACCTTCTCTTCTCTTTCTCTCCCTAGATAACCTGTATTTCAGACAATGGTTCTCAGAAACTGCTCACTTTCCCCAATTCAAATCAGTGAGTTCATATACTGTTCATCCTTCAATGCCTGGCTTGCTTCAAACAACATAAGATCTTCAAGATTCATCCATGTTATTCCGTGTGTTAGCAATTTATTCTTTCTCACAGCTAAGTAATATTACATTGTATTTATGTACCACATTTTGCTTATCCATTCATCTGTTGATGTGCACCAGGAATGATTCAAAATTTGGCAATTGTGAACAATGCCACTATGAACATTGGTGTGCATATATCTGTTTGTGTCTTTGTTTTCAATTCTTCTGGGTATATACCCAGCAGTTGAATCATTGGATCATATGGAAGATCAATTGCTAGTTTTCTGAGGAACTGCCAAACTGTCCTCCATGGTCACTGGACAATTCCACAATCCCACCAACAGTGGATGAGGGTTCCTATTCCTCCACATCCTCTCCAACACTTATATTCTGCTGTTTTTTTAAAAGCTGTCATTCTGATGGGTGGAAGATGGTATCTCATTGATGTTTTGGTTTGCATTTCATTAAAAGCTAGCGATGTTGAGCATTTTTTCATGTGCTTATTAGCTATTTGTATTTCTTCTTTGGAGAAGTGTATTTTCAGGTCACATGCCCAGTTTTTTAAATGAGTTGTTTGTCTTTTTATTTTTGAGGTGTAGGATTTCTTTATATAAGCAGCATATTAGGCTCCTATCAGATATATGGTTGCCAAATATTTTCTCCCATTGAGTAGGCTGCTTTTTTGTTTTCTTAATAATGTCCTTTGAGGTGCAGAAGTTTTTAATTTTGAGGTGATCCCATTTATCATTTTTTCTCATGCTGCTCATTCTTTGGCTGTGAAGTTCATGAAACCATTTCCTATTACAAGTTCTTGTAGATGTTTCCCTACATTATCTTCCAAGGTCTTTATGGTTTTGGCTCTTATATTTAGATCTATGATGCATCTTGAGTTCATTTTTGTATAAGGTGTGAGATGGTATTCTTCTCTCATTCTTTTGGATATGGATATCCAGTTCTACAAGCACCACTTGTTAACGAGGCCATTCTCTCCCAACTGAGTGGGCTTTGTGGCCTTGTCAAATAACAGATCACTATATATGTAATGACCTATGTCAGAACTCTCAATTTGGTTCCATTGGTCAGTAGGTCTATCCTTGTGCCAATACCATGCTGTTTTGATCACTGTAGCTATGTAGTATGTTTTAAAGTCAGGTAATGTGATACCTCCAACTTCATTTTTCTTTTTCAATATGTCTTTGGCAATTCAGGGCCTCTTACTTTTCCAAATATATTTTGTAGTTAGTTTTTCCAGTTCCTTAAAAAACACAGTGTTGAGTTTTATTGGGATTGCTTTAAATCTGTAGATTAGTTAGGGTTGGATAGACATCTTGATGGTGTTTAGTCTTCCTATCCATGAACAGGGACTATTCTTCCATTTATTTAAGTCTTCCTTTTCTTTAACAGTGTTGTGTAATTTTCTGTATATAAGTCCTTTACATCTTTAGTTAAATTTATCCCTAGGTATTTGATTCTTTTGGTTACTATTGTAAATGGTATTTTTTCTTGATTTCCCCCTCAGATTACTCGTTAATGGTGTACAGAAATGCTACTGATTTTTGAGCATTGATCTTATAGCCTGCGACATTACTGAAATCCTTTGTAAGTTCTAGAACCTTTGTTGTATATTTCTCAGGGCTTTCAAAGTATAGGATCAGGTCGTCTGCAAGTAATGAAGTTTATACTTCTTCTTTTCCAATCTCAATGCCTTTTATATCCTTTTCTTGACTCAGTGCTTGAGCAAGTACTTCTAAGATAATGTTAAATAGGTGTGGTGATAGTGGGCATCCTTGTCTTGTTCCCGATCCCAGAGGGAAGGCTTTTAGGATTTCACTATTGAAGATGATATTAACATTGGGCTTTTCATATATACCCTTTATCATATTCCGAAAGATTCCTTCTATTCTTATCTTATGCAGTGTTTTTATCAGGAAAGAGTGCTGTATTTTGTCGAATGTTTTTTCTGCATCTATATGATATTTTTTCTTTCAATCTGTTTATGTGGTGTATTACGTTGATTGCTTTTCTTGTATAGAACCATCCTTGCATACCCAGGATGAAACCCACTTGGTTATGGTGTATAATTCTTTTGATATGTTGTTGAATGCGATTAGCGAGTATTTTTTTGAGGATTTTAGCATATAGGTTCATTAGAGAATTTGGTCTAATTTTTCTTTCTTTTGGTATCTTTATTTGATTTTGGTATTAGGGTAATGTTGGCATCATAGAATGAGTTAGGCATATTCCTTCTACTTCTATTTTTTGGAAGAGCTTAAGCAAAATTGGTGTTAGCTCTTTCCAGAATGTTTGGTATAATTCACTGTGAAGCCACCTGGTCCTGGGCTCTTCTTAGTTGGGAGGTTTTTGATTACTGAGTCTAACTCTTTATTTGTAATTGGACTGTAGGGTTCATGAATTTCTTCTTTCATCAAAGTAGGCTGTTTGTGAGTTTCTAGAAACCTGTCCATTTCCTCTAAATTATCATTCTTGTTGGCATATAATTTTTCAAAATATCATCTTATGATACTCTTTATTTCTATGGAGTCAGTAGTGATATCCACTTCCTCATTTATTATTTTGTGTATTTGCATCTGTTCTTTCTTTTTCTTTGTTAGTCTGGCTAAGGATTTTTCAGTTTTATTTATCTTCTCAAAGAACCAGCTTTGTTGTGATTTTTTTCCTAGTGCTTTTTAATTGTCTATTTCATTTAGTTCTGCTCTAATCTTTGTTATTTCCTTCTTTCTACTTTCTTTAGGTTTAGTTTGTTGTTGTTTTTCCAATTCCTCCAAGTGTCCAATTCCTCCAAGGTCTTCAATTTTAGCTCTTCTTTTTTAATATACGTATTTATGGCTATGAACTTCCCTCTCAGGACAGCTGTCACTGCATCCCATCAGTTTTGATATGTTGTGTTGTCGTTTTCATCAGTTTCAAGGTAGTTACTGTATTCTTTTGAGATTTCCTCCTTGACCTACTGTTTGTCTAAGAATGTGTTGTTTAGCTTCCAAATCTTTGTGCCTAATCAGATTCTTTAGCCCTTAGTGATTTACAACTTCATTCCATTGTAGTCAGAGAAATTACTTTGTATAATCTCAGTCTTTCTGAATTCATTGAGAGTTGTTCTGTGGCCTAGCATGTAGTCTATCTTGGAGTATGTTCCATTTACACTCGAGAGGAATGTAAGTCCTGCTGTTTTGGGGTGTAGTGTTCTGAATATGTCTATTACGTACAGATCTTCTAATGTATTGTTGAAAGCATTTGTTTCTTTATTGATTCTCTGTCTAGATGTTCTGTCCAATGATGATAATGGTGTATTAATGTCCCCCACTATAATTGTAGAGGCTTTATTTTCTCCACTTAGTTTTTCCAGAGTTTACCTCATGTATTTTGAGGCACCCCAATTAGGTGATTAAATGTCTATGATTGTTCTCTCTTCTTGAGACATTACCCCTTTTACTAATATATAGTGTCCATCTTTGTCTCTAACAATAGTTTTGCATTTAAAGTCTGTTTTGTCTGATATTAGAATAGCTTCTCTTGCCCTTTTTTGACTATTGTTAGCTTGTAAAATTGTTTTCTAGCCATTCACTTACAGTCTTCTTGAATCCCTGGGTCAAAGGGAGGTTTCTTGTAGACAGCATATAGATGGATCATATTTCATTACCCATTCTGCCAATCAGTGTATCTAGAGTGGTGAATTTAATCCATTAACATTCAGTGTTACTATTCACAATGAATTTATTCAGCCATTTTTTTCTTTGGGTTAATGTAAGTCATATGTTGTTCTGTTTCTGTTTTTGTCTTTTTAGTTGTTTTTAAACTCTCTTCCAACACTCTTTCCCTTGTTTTTTCCTTTCAATTTGTAAAAATTCCTTTAGTATTTCTTGAAGTGCAGGATTCTTATTGTTATACTCTATTAATTTCTGTTTAACTGTGGATATTTTGAACTCTCCATCATTTTGGAATGCCTGTTTTGCTGGATAGAGTATTCGTGGCTGGAATTTTTTTTTTTTTTTAACTTTGACTATGTCATACCACTGTCTTCTTTCCTCAATGGTTTCAGATGAGAAATCAGCATTTAATCTTATTGTACTTCTCTTGTATGTGATGGTTCTCTTTTCTCTTGCTGCCTTGAGTATTTTCTCTCTGTCTTGAGCATTAGACATTTTGACAAGTATATGTCTTGGAGTTGGCCTGTTGAGATTTGTACTGTTTGGCATTCACTGTGCTTCCTGGATCTGCACATATATCTCTCTTAATTGAGTTGGGAAGTTTTCAGCCATTATTTCTTTCAACACACCCTCTGTTCCCTTTCCTTACTCTTCTCCTTGTGGGATGCCCATAATGTGTAAGTTTGTGCATTTTGTGTTGGCAGTTAAATCCCTGAGTCCCTGCTGGGTTTTTTTCTATTTTGTTGTCTATCTGTGATATATTGTTTTCCACATCATTATGTCTTTCTTCTGCCTGTTCAAATCTGCTGATATGTGAATCCAGCATCATTTTTATTTCTTGCATTGTGCCATTGAGCACCATCATATCTGTTATCTTTATGCATATGTTTACAATTTCTTCAGTATGTTCTCCCAGTATCTTCTTTATATCCTTAATCTCTTCCTTCACCTCATTAAGTTGGCCCATGATATTTGTTTGGAAAGCTTTGATTAATTGTTCAATGTTCTGCATTTCTTCCTGGTTTTTAGTTTGTTCATTAGACTGGTCCATGTATTCCTGTTTATCAGTGGGGTTTGTAATTTTTGTTGCCCTCTAGTAATCATTTCATCTTGATGGGTTTATTAAGTTGATTAGCTTCTCTCTCTGCTCTAGAGTTTTATTTAGCTGGTGGTTCTATGTGTTGTTAAATTTTCTCTTTGACACTTTTTCTTCTTATTTTATTTCCTTGCTTCTTTCTATGTTACCATGAAAGCAAAAGATTAGTGGTAGAGGAATCTAAAGATGTGAGAAAGGAAGAAGGATAAGAGTAATATTGATAAAAGTTAGAATAGGTGCCAAATAAGACTTAGTGAAATGAATATTTTACTCATGTAGGCAGTGTAAAGTAATAGGGAAAAAAGTGGAGTACCTACAATGGACTGGGAAACCAAATAGAGAAATATATATATCATGATTTAGCAGACTAGAATGATGAGGATGGAGAGAAAGAGTAAAGAAATGGCTGAAAGGAAAATGTTAATATTAATTTTAAAAGAAGAAAACAGAATAGATAGAATAGAAATTGACCCCCTTAAGTTGTGGGCTAATGAATAAACGTGGTATATAAGAACCACAACAGAAAGCAGAAGGCAGAAAGATGAAGGAAGGGTAAGAGATAGCATGGGATACAAAATCAATATAGACAGAGAATGGGAAATCACTGAAGGAGAAGCACAGCAAAGAAGAAACAAGCTAGCAGCACCTACTTGAAAAAAAAATGAAGGAAAAAAGAAAGGGGGTAGGAAAGAGGAAAGAAAAGTAAGAGGCAACAAATAAACAGAGAAAAACCAAACAACCACACAAGCAAGCAGTCAAACAAAGCTAAGGAGGAAAAGTGTTCCTTTTAGGGTCCTTGTGGAACCTCTCAGCCTGCTTGTGTTTATCAATCAATTTCCCTGCAGGGTTCTATCTTCAGGATTTTAGGCAGATTTTAGCTATTAATCTAAATTAAAAAGAAGAATTCATATTTGATCTTTTAAACAGTCTGTCTTTTTTTTTTTTTCTTGGCAAAATACAGAACCCAAAATAAGTCCTCTTCTAGACTACCCCTTTCACCGAGGGGACCCTAAGTAGGCTCGTGGAAATTAATCACTTCCCACTTCCTGACCTTCCCAGGGGACCTGAAGCTCTGATGCTTGTCAGTGCAGAAGGATAAAATTGGCTGGCGCCAACCCCTCTGGAGCCAAGACTCACTGTCACTGGGCTGCCTGATAAATCAGGCTTCCTCAGTAGATTTGCCTGTCCCCTGAGCCTGGTGCTGCTTCAAGATGGCTTATCTGCTCCCCAAAGCTATGAGGGGGTCCAGGCAGCCAAATTCACATAAGGGAAGCCCCTCTCCACCTTCTATCAGAACCCTCCCTCTCTTGGAGAATGCTCCCTCTCACCAGCCTGGCGGGGTTTGGGGCTTATCCCTGGGCAGCTAGGTAAATCAACTTCCTCACCAGATTTATCCCCCCCCATCTGGTGTTGAATCAATCCAGCTATTTTGTTTGCCCAAGCTGCAAAGGGTTCTCAGCAGGCAAATCCAGAGAATGGAAAGCCCTCTCACCCTTTTGCCAGAACCCTCCCACTCTTGGAGAATGCTCCCTCTCACCAGGCCCTTTCACCAATTTGCTGGGCAGGAGTCGCAGCTCAAACCAGCATTTTTCCCTGAGGGTGGGCTCAGCCATCTGTGTTAACCACCACAGGCAGGCTTAAAACTCACAAATCTCTTTCGATCAGTCCATGCTGCTGATCTGCCTGCAGGTAGATGTCCCAAGCTTCTTGCTCCATGCACCCACAGCACAACACTCGGTAAGGACCTTGTCCAAAATACACTGTCCTCAGAGAGCTAGTCAGCAAGTGCCCTCCTAAACTGATGCCATCTTGCCTCTCTCCCCTTTAGTATTTCTTGTAGGGCAGGTTTCTTACTGGCATACTCTCTTAATTTCTGTTTATCTGTGAATATTTTTAACTCTGCATCATTTTTTAATGCCAGCTTTGCTGGATAGAGAATTTGTGGCTCAAACTTTTTTTTGTTTAGTACCTTGACTATGTCATAACACTGTTTTCATGAATCCATAGTTTCAGGTGAGAAATCAGCATTTAATCTTAATGTGCTTCCCATGTATGTGATGGTTCTGTTTTCTTTTACTGCCTTAAGTTTTTCCCTTTGTCTTGAGCATTGCACACTTTGACAAGTATATGTCTTGGAGTACACCTTTTAGGATTTATACTCTTTGGGGTGTGCTGTGCTTCTCCCTGGCTATGTATGTCCATCTCCCTCAATAAGGTTGAGAGGTTTTCAGCTATTTTTTCATTTAACACTCCTTCTGTTCCCTTTCCTTTCTCCTCTCCCTCTAGGATGAGTATAATGCATATCTCTGTGCATTTTGTTTTGTCATTTAAATTCTTAAGTCCCTGCTGGATTTTTTCTATATTTTTATCTATCTCTTCAACTATCTGACTTCAGATGTACTATCTTCCACATCATTAATTCTTCCTTCTGCTTGTTCAAATCTGCTGTTATGTGGTTCCAGGGTCTTTTTTATTTTTTTGGATTGTGCATTTCATCACCATAATATCCGTTATCTTTTTATGTATGTTTACAATTTCTTCAGTATGTTCTCCCAGTGTCTTCTTAGTATCCTTCATCTCTTCCTTCACTTCACTAAGTTGGTCCATATTTGTTTGGACAGCTTTGATTAGTTGCTTGACGTTCTGCATTTCTTCCTGGTGTTTAGTTTGTTCCTTGGACTGGTCCATGTGTTCTTGTTTCTTAGTATGATATGTCATTTTTTTGTTGCCCACTGGTCATCATAAACTTTATTAGTTTATTCATTTGAGTAGCTGCTCTCTCTGCTCTAAACTTTGTTTAGCTCCTGGATTTTTTGTGGGTGTTAAGTTTTGTCTTTGACACTTTGTTCTTCTTGATCTATTTCCTTGCTGTTTTCTATGTTCCCTTGAAGTCAAGAGATTAGGACCAGAGAAATTAAAAGAGTTTAGAAAAGAAAAAGGATAAGTGAAATAATAATAAAAGTTGGAAGAAGGGTCATATAAGATTTAATGAATTGAATATTTAACTCATGTAAGCAGTGTAGAGTAATAGTAATAAAAAAGTGGAGGACCTACAATGAAATGGGAACCCGCATAAAGAAAAATATATGGAATGATTTAAAGGGCCAGAATGATGAGGAAAGAGAGAAATAGACATGAATAGACAAAAAGAAAAAAGTTAAGAAAAGTAAAGAAAGCAGAATAGACAAGATAGAAATCCAAACCAGTTAAGTTGAAGACTAATAAAAAAATGTGGGATGTAAGAAGCACAACAGAAAGCAAAAGATAGAAAGATGAAGGAAGGAAAAGAGAGAGTGTTGGTAGACAAAATCAGTATACACAAAAAATGGGAAATCAAGAAGGAAAAGCACAGCAAAAAAGGAACAAGCTAGCAGCACCTCATTTAAAAAAAGTTGTGGGGAAAGAGGAAAGAAAAACAAAGAACAAAACAACAAAAAGAACAAAAAAATAAAAAAAAACTCAAAAAACACACAAGCAAGGAGTCAAACAAAGCTAAGGAAGAACAACGTTACTTCTTGGGCCCTTGTGAAACCTCTCATGCTGCCTGTGTTCATCAATCATTACCCTGCAGGCTTCTCTCTGCAGGTTTTGAGGTGGGTTTTAGTGAGTAAACTAATTTAAAAATAATTTTAAGTAATCTTTTTAATTTTTTTTTGAAAAGGGACCCAAATGAAGCTAATACAAAAATAATGTCTATATTTTCCCTCTCCTACAGTCTCAGCTGGATGTTAGATATCCCTGTGGATCACTACTCTTAGAGCAGCCAGAAATCGAACTAGGGACCTCATATATTCAAGACAGAAATTCCTCTACTGTGCTACATTTCTAATTTGGTCAGTTAGCTCTTCAGAAAGCTATTCAGTTACTTTCCCTGGCACATTTTACTCTCCTAGGGCAGATTGATTCAGCAAGCTCTATGAGCAGATCCCCCTTACCCTCTCCTGGTCAGGTTAAGTTCCCTTTTGAAATTCATATGGCACCCTTATGACTGAGTACACTGCACTGAAATGATTTTTCAAGCCTCTTCTAGACAACCCCCTCCTCCCAGGGTATCCTAAATAGTCTCTTGAAAACTTATTAATTCCTTTCCGCTGCCTGACTCCCTTAGGGGAGTTGAATTTCTGATAGTCCTCAGCATGGAACTATTATATTGGCTGAACTCACCCTCACACAGGCCAAGCCTCTGTATTCCAGGGCAATTAGATGAATCAGGCTACCTCAGCAGATTCCCCTCTCCCCTCAGACTGTTGCCATTTCGAGCTGGCTGGTATGCTCCCCGAAACTCTAAGGGGGTCCAGGCAATCAAACCCACAGAAAGGAAACCCTTCTCCATGCCTTTTCAGAACCCTCCAATTTTGGAGAATGCTCTCTCGCTGTGTGTCCAGTGGAAGTCAGGGCTCACCCTGGCTCTTTGTCCTGAGGGTGTGTCTTAGCCATTCGTGATTTCTATGGGGCTAAAAATGCATGGTTTTATTTTGAGCAATCTATCTCCCTGACCAGATCCCTCCAGATCAATGCCCCAAAGTCTCCTCATCTGTGGTCTCCCAGAACAACTCACTTAGTCAGGAAGGCAGGATCTTGTCCCCAATCAGCTGTTTTTTTGAGAGAAATGGTGAATGCCCACTTAAACTGATGCCTTCTTGCCCCCAAACTGAGTAAGCTTTCTTTTAACTTTCTTGAAAAACTCTTTTGAAGCACATGTTTTTAAAATTTTGAGGAGTTCCCAATTATCTACTTTATTTTCATTGCTCATGCTATAGCTTTAAAATTTTTGAAACAATTTCATACTACAAGATCTTGTAGATGTTACCCTTCATTATCTTTTAGGAGCTTTATGGTCTTGGCTCTTATACTTATGCCTTTGATCCATCTTGAGTTAATTTTTGTATAGTGTATGATGGTCTCTCATTGTTTTGTATGTGGATATCCAATATTTCAATAACCAGTTTTTGAAGGGCCACTCTGTCCCAGTTGAATGGACTTGGTGGACTTTAATGTCAGTTGACTATGTGAGAATATTTATCAGAAGTCTCAGTTATGTTTCATTGGTCAGTATATCTAGCCTTGTAACAATACCGTTTAGTTTTGATCATTGTAGCTTTGTATTATGTTTTAAAGTCTGGTAGTGTGATTCTTCCTATTTCATTTTTCCTTCTAAATATGTTTTTAGCTATTTGGGGCCACTTTCCTTTGCAAAAAAATTCATAATAAGCTTTAACAATTCAGTAAAATTGCTATTGTAATTTGTATTGGGATCTTAATGATGTTTAGTTTTCAAATCCATGAACATGAAATATTCTTCCATATATTTAGGTCTTTGATTTCCTTCAACAATGTTGTGTAGTTTTCTGAGTACAAGTCCTTCATACCTTTTCTTTTTTTTTTATTTTTAAAGAAGCTTAGAAAATATAAATCTTACAGAAAATAGGTAGGAGATTTCTATATGATCCACCCCTCTTCCTCTCACACTTTCCCATATTAACAACATCTTTCATTAGTGTGGTACATTTGTTACAATTGATGGACGCATAAAGATGCATTGCTATTAAGCATGGATTATAGTTTACTTTATAGTTTACACTTACTCTGCACAAATTTATAAGTGTTGAGAAAACACATAATGGATATAATGGTTTCTATCCATCATTGCAATATCATGGATGACATTTCCAATATCCCAGAGATGCCCCCATGTTACACCTATTCTTCCTTCTCCCTCCCCTCAGAACCTCTGCTAACCACTGTCTCTATATCAACAATAAATGTTCTTCCATTGCTAGAACAATATTAAGTATATAGTATATTATTAATAAGACTACTTTAGTCCATTGTTCATTCCCCAATCTTGTGGATTTTGGGATGGTCATGCCCACTCTATTTCTAATTGAGAGGTGCTTAGATCCAATAGGGCAGATGGGTGGAACTGTCTTTCTTGTAGTTGCAGACACTCTCTGCTCCATGGGTTAGGTGTTGTCCATCATCATCTCTTGTCAATTGTCCTAGGTGAGTCCAATGACATGGAGAGTAGGTGTTGCAATACTTAATGATTTTCAGGGTTCAACCAGCATATGAACAGAACATATATTTATGTCTCTTGGACATATATATGATGAGTATAGTGCTAATTATATTTTCAAATTAAAGAAGCAGAAGAGAAAAGTGTAGGGAAAATAAAAATGAAACTAACTCTGTTACATGGGGGACAATAAATTCTAAAGGAAGGCCCACTGACAGTATGCTGAATTCCCAAGATTGCCTGTCATCCTTATAGAACTCTCAGCAGCCTTGTTGTTTGAAGCACTGTTTACCATGACAGTCAATGTGATCTGCTGAGACATGTATAAGTGTAATTTCTGGAATGACCTCCTGAATCACTTTGAAATATCTTAGCCATAAAATTATTCATATATAATATTTCCCACCTTTGGTCAAGGTCTTTTTCCAGATTCATTCTTAGTCAGTGCTTGGTAATAATCCCTCAGTTTCAGTGAGGCTCATCACTAGGAGTTATGTCCCATGTCAGAGGAAAGGTAGTTTGTTTGTATGTTGAGATTAGATTAGAAAGAGGTCACATTTGAACAACAAAGAAGTTTTCAGGGGTTAACTATTAGGCAATATAGATTTTATTCATAGGTATTTCATTGTTTTAGTTGCTGTTTTAAATTGAATTTTTTTTCTTGATTTCCTCCTCAGATTGCTCATTATTGGTGTACAGAAATGCTGCTGATTTTGGCATGTTGATCTTATATTCTGCCACTTTACTGAACTCATTTATCAGCTTTAGATTTATTGTAGATTTCTCAGGGCTTTCTACGTATAGGGTCATGTTTTGTGCAAATAGTGAAAATTTTATTACTTCCTTTGGAGTTTGGATGTCTTTTATATCTTTTCTTGCCTAAGTGCACATACAAGTACTTCTAACACAATGTTAAAGAAGAGCAGTGAAAGTTGGCATCCTTGTCTTGCTCCAGATCTTAGAGCAAAATCTTTAACATTTTACCATTGAATATGATGTCAGCTGTGGGTTTTTCATATATATGGTTTATCATGTTGAGGAAGGTTCCTTCTATTCCTATTTTTTTTAAGTGTTTTTATCAAGAAAGGATGCTGTATCTTGTGAAATGCTTTTTCTTCATCAATAAACAGGATCATATGTTTTTTTTTTTCAATCTGATAATGTGGTGTACTACATTGATTTCCTTATGTTGAACCATCCTTGCATATCAGGGATGAAATCCATTTGATTATGGTGTATAATTCATTTGTTGTTGAATATGATTGGCAAGTATTTTGTTAAGGAATTTACCATCCAGGTTCATTAGAGAGATTGGTCTATAGTTTTCCGTTCTGGGGTGTCTTTATGTGGATTTGGTATTAGGGTGATATTGGTATCATAGAAGGAGTTAGACAATGTTTCCTTCACTTCTATTTTTTGGAGTAATTTAAGCAGTATTGGTTTTAGTTACCTCTGGGGTGACTTATAAAATTCATCTGTGAAGCTACCTGGTCCTAGGCTCTTCTTAGTTGGTATACTTTTGATGACTAATTCAATCTCATTATTTGTGATTAGTCTGTAGAGTACATCAATTTCTTCCTTCATCAATGTAGGCTGCTTATGTTTTTGTAGAAATTTGTACATTTCATCTAAGTTATCCATGTTGTTGACATGCCTTTTGTCAAAGTATTCTTCTTATGATAGGAAAGTACCAGATTTTAGCAAGTAAAATAAAGAATTATTTAAAAATGATAAAAATTAATGTCAGAATATCTAAAATAAACAATATCTCAGTCTATAAGTTCCCTGTCATAAGGTGCTGGCTGGGTGCCTGACAATTCACTGGATCACCCTTTGGATCCCTACACTTAGGAGGCACTGGGAATTGAAACAGAGTCCTAGTACATTTATGGCTGGCATTTCTGCACTGAGCTACACCCACGTCACAGGTTAGGTAGGCTTCTTAAAACTTATCTGGTCTTCATGACACTTTTCCCTCGGGGAGCTGGAGTTCTAACAGTTTCCTGTCAATCTATCCTAGCTTCTTTCTCTCCTGCTTTGGTATGCAACTGTCTCCACCTAACTCCTTGCTGTCCTAGTTCCTCTGTCTCCCAGCACTGCTGGATATGACAACCTCCTTGATCAGATCCCCCCTCCCCTCTCACTGTGTCAACTTCAGTGTTGGCTGGGGGTATTTTCTGAGAGTCAAAGGGGGGTCTGCTGGCCAATCTCACTTAAGAGAAGTCACTCTCCACCCCTCTGCCAGACCCCTCTTTATTGCAAAGAGGAGAATGCTCTTTTCCACTTAGTTGGCTGCAGTGAGCCAGTGGATTTAACGGAGGCGATTCGGCTTGAGGGTGGGGTATATGTGCCCTTTCCAATCATAAGGGTGAGTAACTCATAGTTTTCATTTGACCTGTTTTTTTCTGTCCCTCTCCTTCCTGAATGATGCATTTTACTCTCCTACTCTGCAGATCCCCAAAGCAGCTCGCTCAGAAAGATTTTGCCCTTCCTCTATTGTTTTTGTTAAAAGGTCAGCCCACTTACTTTGATGCCATCTTCCCAGAAGTCCTAAATATATTTTAAAACAAAACTAAAGTAGACATCTCATTGTTTTACTAGCTAACAGTGTTTGTAATACTTAAAGCAATAATAAATATCATGGCAAGTAACATCATTCTACTCTTCAGATTAAAAAGCCAATAACTTCTGACTCTTTCTAGCTAGAGGCGTAACTCATTCTCATCATCTACATGGACTTCTTCCACCTGGACCTTATTTCCATCTGTGGTCACATTCACTTAAACAACAAACTTTTATCATATTTGTACTATGGGCTAATTCCTATGTAAGTGCTGGGAACGTGCCTTAGTGTTTCTATAAACAGGAATGCTTACCAAATTTCAGTTTCCAATATTCAATGCTAGTAGGTAGACAGACATTTAATCTTTGTGTATTTATCTTGTTTCCTGTGGCATTGATAAACTCAGTTACTGGTTTTAGTAAGTAGTATTTGACTTGGATTTATGAGCTTTTCAATTGTCATCTGAAAATAGAGATGATTCATTTCTGCCTTTCCAATTTGCATACTTTTGGTGGATTGAACTGAGTATCTATATCCAGATCCATGTGGGTGTGATTCCATTGGAAATAGGATCTCTTGACTATCTTATTTTCAGTTAAAGAAGTGTGTGGCCCCCCTCAATCAGGGTGAGTCCTCATTCAGATTGTGGGAGACCTGATAAAGTGAATTGGAAGTCACAAAAGCTAGAAATGAGAAGGTATCATCAAATGATGGAAGCAGAGATAAAATTCAAGGAAAATCAAGAATTACCAGTGTCAAGCTAAATAATGCTATATTATTTGGGAAATAAGCAACACTTGCTAATATCTTTATTTTGAACCACTGCTAGCCTCAGTCATGATCCTATAAATTCCTATTGTCAAACCAAAACCAGTTTATGGTATATGTGATAAGAGTTATGGCAAACTAAGACAATACTTTTCTATTTATTTTTCTTTCCTTATTAAACTGGCTAAAATCCCTGGTACTGTGTTAAAAAAAATGTGTGAGAACAGATATCTTTATCTTGTTCCAGATATTAGGGGCGGAGTTCATTCAGTCTTTCATAAGTAATCATGATGACACTTGCATAATCTTTTTTATAATTTTTAATTAATTAATTAATTAATTTTAGATAATTAGATTACATAAATGTTACACAAAAAATATAGGATTCCCATATGCCCCACCTCCCAAATCTACCACAATCTCCCACTTAAACATCCTTCATTAGTGTGGCACATTAATTGCCACTGATAAACACATCCAGAGGCTTCGCCCACTCAGAACTGAGTGGGAGAGAGTGTGGTCTACAGTGTCAACTGTGGTCTATGGTTGGTGGCAAGGCTCCAGGATGTGTAAGTTCATTGAGGGTGGTGGGCCACACTTGTGGGAGATGTTTGTGTGGGATGTGGTGGGAGGTGTGGGAGGTGGGCAACATGGGAATCCCAGTCGGTTCCGTGTAATATTTTGGGTAATCTAAGAACCTCTTAAAATATATGTATATATAACATTTTTGTAAGCAAATACACATATATGCATATATATTTATATATCATTTTGCAAATGTTTGTATGTATTGTGAGAATTTTGATTTTTACCCATAATAAAAAAATAAAAAATAAATAAATAAAAAAAGAATGGACCCTAGTTCACATTGTAGACCACACTCTCTCCCACACAGTTCTGCATATTATATGATTATATAAAATGCCCTATATCTGTCATTTCAATTTCTATCAGGACAAATCCCAAGTCCCACAAAAGGCCCTGTATTACAACACTTTTACCACTCCCTGCCCCCAGAGCCTCCAGTGGTCACTGGCCCCACATCATTGTTGTAATTTCTTCCATTGCTAGAATCACAATATGTCTATAGTAGAATCAGTAAGCCCACTCTAGTCCATTACTCTTCCCCCCATCCTGAGGAGTCTGGGATCAGGATGTCCACTCCACCTACAATTGAGAGGGGGCTTATAGCGCATGGGGAAGATTGATGGGATTATCCTGCCTGCAGCTGCAGACTCTCTCCATTCCCTGGGATGGCAGTTGTCCAACATCATCCCCCATCAGTTGTCCTGGGTGAATTCAGTGAGGTGTAGAATAGGAGTAGCTTCTCCACTGAGGTTCCAGACCCAGCTGGCACATGGACAGCCCAAAGACTCAAGTCTCTGGATGTCCATCTACAAACTCTAGCACCAAGTATAAGTTCAAATAGAAGGGACAGATGAGCCATGTGCAAGGAAGACACAGTTGAGTCCAACTCTGTAACTCTCGGGAGCACAAACACCAAGGTAAGGCCCACTAGCAAGGCACCAAACTCTGGAGCTATCCTCCATGACATAGGACCTGGGTGTCTCCAGAGCCCTCTCGAGACCCACCATTTGGGAAGATAACCATTTTGGAATTCTATGAGATCCTACTGAGATATCCATAAGCATTACCTCTCAGATGACCTCCCAACACATTTTGAAGTCTCTTAGCCATACGAACTCATTTGTGATTAACTTTTCTCCCTTTTATTCAAGGTCTTTTTCAAGTTGCATTGCCAGTTGGCACTTGGTAGAAATCCCTAGGTCCCAGGGAGTCTCATGCCCGGGAGTCATGTCCCATGCTGGGAAGAAGGTGATACATTCCTATGCTGAGTTTGGCTCAGAGAGAGGCCACATTTGAGCAACAAGGAAGTTTCAGGAGGCAACCTTTAGGCACCCCAAAACAATAGACTAAGTTTCAATTTTAAGAGCAAAGATGCATAAGGTTAGTTATCAATATCAAGGGCCCATCAGTGGATCAACCTCCTTCACCAGTCACTGCCCCTGCATTTGCATGAATGTTCCTCCATCCTTAGAGAATGTGGCAGAGGTCTCCAGGATGGGAATTCAGTATTCTTTCATTTATTGAGTGATTCTCCACCCACTCTAACAATGCCCTGTGAACATTTGAACATTTTTATATACCTTATATTTATGCTTTGGTGAACTTCTTCCCATGCATTCCCCTTCCCTGACACTCCACACCAACAATCCTCCCCCTTCCCAGTTGTAACCTTTCTGTGATCCAAAGTTTCTTCAAAGATGAAGCCATTACAAAAGCTGAATTCAATTAATAGTAAAATGAAATAATAATGATACATTTAAATGTAGGAGTTAAATACATAAATTTAAAAAAATAAAACTAAAGTAAAATTAAGTTAAAAGATTGGGACATTAGGAAAATAAAAAATATATTAAAAATTTGTTTTTGACAGTTTGCTGATCATCAATGCACTATTTGGTGTCCAGTCAGTACCATGGCACCCTCCCCTTCCGATTCCCCAGTGTCTCACTATTTTTCATTTTGTTTTCAAAGAATTTTTAGGGCCAGCAAAATTCACACACAGAATATTGGAGAATCTCATATACCTCCCCCTTCCCTCCCCTTCATATTATTACATTTTATATGTGGATGGTAACATTGTTATAACTGATAAACAAATAATGAAACATGGAAACTAAACATTGTCAATGGTTTAAACTGTGGTTTACATTTTAGACCTTACACTTTTATGAATTTTGATGGTATTTACCATGTTCTGTGTCCTTCACTGTATGGTTATGAAGAACTTTTCCACTGACCACTAAATACCCCCTGTTTGATCTATTCTGTTACTCTCACCCCATCCCCCTGGGGTCCATGACAACCCCTGGCTTTATTCTTTGGATGCCAAAATTCAAAATTACATGCAACAAGAGGTCTTGACACACTGGTTTGTCCTCCCTTATTGGGATCTGCCCTTGCTCTTAAGAAACCCCCACCTGTCTATTTCTGAACATATCAGTCCTCCAAAAAATGGGAGTCCAACTACTTCCTGCTAATTATGTGGGGCTCCACACACTGATAGAACACATTATTATGGTATGAATACCCACATACTCCCTAAAGCCTGCTCCACATGTGCCCTGTCCCAAATGCCCCCTGAAACAGCACCCTAAATCAGTGACCCTTTTTTGTCATATTGCCATAAGAACATTCCCACTTCTGTACTTTCAACCTCATACCCACAAATCCCCAGTGCTCACCTGGTACCTCTCCAAAGCTCCCCCCAGTATCCTGGACCATCTTACCCACCCTTCCTAATCGACCCAGCTGTCAACCCTGCACCACCCAACCCAATAATATCACTACCTTCCTATCCTATCCCTTCAATACGAAACTACACTCTCACTTTATCATAGATTATGTCCATATGTGTGATGGTTCACAATGGACTCTTCTCTTTTTGTTTCTTGTAAACCTATCTTACAGACAATAGCTCTCTGAGATTGCTTAATTTCCTTAATTCTTATCAGTGAGGTCATGTACTTTCATCCTTCAGTACCTGGCTTGCTTCACACAACATAAGGTCTTCAAGATTCATCCATGTTATCCCATGTGTTAGCACTTTATTCCTTCATACGGCTGAGTAATATTCCATTGTATGTATATACCATATTTTCTTTATCCATTCATCTGTTGATCAGTACCTGGGTTGATTCCAACTTTTGGCAATAGTGAACAATGCTGCTATAAACAGTGTGCATATATCTGTTTGTGTCTTTGCTTTTCTTCTGTTTATATACCCAGGAGTGGAATCATTGGATCATATGGAATATCTACAGTTAGTTTTTTAAGGAACCTCCATACTGTGCTCCACAGTGGCTATACCATTCCACAATCCCACCAGCAGTGGATGGGGTCCACAACCACTCCAACACTTATAGTCTGCTGTTTTATTAATAGCCACCATTTTAATTAGAGTAAGAAGTTATCTCATTGAGGTTTGATTTGCATTTCTGTAATGGCTAGTGATGTTGAACATATTTTCATGTGCTTTTTAGCCATTTGTATTCCTTCCTTGGAGAAGTGTCTTTTCAGGTCACCTGCTCATTTTTTAAATGGCTTGTTTGTCTTTTTATTATTGAGGTGTACGATTTTATACATATGCAGGATATTAGGCTCCTATCAGATAAACAGTTGCCAAATATTTTCTCCCCTTGGGTAGACTGCCTTTTTATTTTCTTGATGTCCTTTGAGGTGAAAACTTTTTAAGTTTGGGTATATCCCATTCCTCTATTTTTTCTTGTATTTGGGTGTGAAGTTCCTGAAACCATTTCCTATTATAAAGTCCTGTACATGACTCCCTACATTGTCTTCAATGGTCTATACAGTCTTAGCTTTTATATTTAGATCACTGATCCATCTTGAGTTGATTTTTGTATAAGGTGTGAGATGGTGTTCCTCTCTCATTTTTTTGGATATGGATATCCAGTTCTCCAAGCACCATTTGTTGAAGAGGCCATTCTCCCCAACTGTGTGGGCTTGGTGGCCTTGTTAAAAATCAGATGACTGTATATGCAAGGATTTATACCAGAACTCAAAATTCGGTTCCACTGGTCTGTATGTCTATCCTTGTGCCAATACCATGCAGTTTTGACCACTTAGCTTTGTAGTATGTTTTAAAGAGAGGTAGTATGATACCTTCAGCTTCATTTCTCTTTTTCAATATGTCTCTGGTGATTCTAGGCCTGTTGCCCTTCCAAATAAATTTTATAGTTAGTTTATCCAAATCCTTAAAAAATACAGTGTTAATTTTTATTGGGATTTCATTAAATCTGTAGATTAGTTTGGGTAGGATAGACATCTTGATGATGCTTAGTCTTCCCATCCATGAACAGGGAATATTCTTCATTTATTTTAGTCTTCTTTGACTTCCTTTAACAGTGTTGTGTAGTTTTCTGTATATAAGCCCTTTATGTCTTTACTTAAATTTATTCCTAGGTATTTGATTCTTTTAGTTACCATTGTAAATTCTATTTTTTTCTTGATTTCCTCCTCAGATTGCTCATTATTGATGTACAGAAATGCTACTGACTTTTGAACATTGATCTTATAGCCTGCGATGTTACTGAACTCCTTTGTATGTTTTAGAAGATTTGTTGTAGATTTCTCAGGGCTTTCTATGTATAGGATCATGTCATCAGCAAATAATGAAATTTTTACTTTTCTTTTCCAATCTCAATGCTTTTTATATATTTTTCCTTCCTCAGTGCCTGAGCAAGTACTTCTTGGACAATGTTAAATAGGAGTGCTTATAGTAGGCACACTTGTCTTGTTCCCAAACTCAGAGAAGGAAGCCTTTTAGGATTTCACTTTGAAGATGATGTTAGCTTTGGGTTTTTCATACATACCCTTTATCATGTGCAGAAAATATCCTTCTATTCCTGTCTTTTGCAGTGTTTTTACCAGGAAAGAGTTCTGTATTTTGTTGAATGCTTTTTATGCATCTATAAATGCACATGATTTTTTTCTTTAAATCTGTTTATTTGGTGTATTACATTGATTGATTTTCTTATTTTGAACCATCCTTGCATACCTGGGATGAAACACACTTGGTCATGGTGTATAATTCCTTTGATATGTTGTTGAATGTGGTTAGCAAGTATTATGCTAAGGATTTTAGCATCTAGATTCATTAGAGAGATGGGACTTTAATTTTTGTTTCTTGTGGTATCTTTGGTTGGTTTTGGTATTAGGATGATGTTGGCATCATAGAATGAGTTAGACAATTTTCCTTCTACTTCTATTTTTGGATGAGCTTAAGCAGGATTGGTGTTAGCTCTTCCCGGAATGTTTGGTAGAATTCACCTGTGTAGCAAGCTATCTGGTCCTGGGCACTTCTTATTTGGGAAAGTTTTGATGACTGCATCTATCTCTTTACTTGTAATTGGACTGTTAAGTTCATCAATTTCTTATTTTGTCAATGTAGGCTGCTTGTGAGTTTCTAGGAATTTGTCCATTTCCTCTAAAATTATCATTCTTGTTAGCATATAATTTTTCAAAGTATCTTCTTATGATACTCTTTATTTCTGTGGGGTCAGTGGTGATATCCCCTTCCTTATTCCTTATTTTGTGTATTTGCATCTTCTCTCTCTTTTTCTTTGTTAGTGTGATTAAGAGTTTGTCAATTTTATTGATCTTCTCAATGAACCACCTTTGGTTTTGTTTAATTTTTCTAGTGCTTCCTTATTTTGTATTCCATTTAGTTCTCCTCTAATCTTTGTTATTTTCTTCTTTCTACTTCCTTTGGGTTAGTTTTTTGTTGTTATTTAATATTCCATGTGTGTGTTTAGGTCTTCAATTTTAGCTCTTTCTTCTTTTTTAATATATGCATTTATGGCTATGAGTACATCTCGGTACAGCTTTGGCTGCATCCCACAGGTTTTGATATGTTGTGTTGTCATTTTCATTCATTTCAAGGTAGTTACTGACTTCTCTTCAGATTCTCTCCTTGACCCACTCTTTGTCTAAAAGTGTCTTGTTTAGCTTACATATCTTTGTGCCTAATCTGATTCTTTGGCCCTTAGTGATTTCCAATTTCATTCCATTGTGGTCTGAGAAATTACTTTTCATAAACTCAATCATTCTGAATTCATTGAGACTTGTTCTGTGGCCTAGCGTGTGGTCTATCTTGGAGTATGATCCATGTGTACTCAAGAAGAATGTATATCCCATTGTATTTGGATGTAGCATTCTGTATATGTTTATTAGGTCCAAATTCTCTAATGTATTATTCAGAGTCTTTGTTTCTTTATTGATTCTCTGTCAAGATGTTCTGTCTAATGATGATAATGGTGTATTAAAGTTCCCCACTATAATTGTAGAGTCATTTATGTATTCGCTTAGTGTTACCAATGTTTGCCTCATGTACTTTGAGTTGCCTGATTAGGTGCATAAAATTTATGATTGTTCTTTCTTCTTGAAAGATTACTCCTTTTCCTAAAATATAGTGTCCATCTTTGTCTCTTACAATAGTTCTGCATTTAAAATCTGTTTTGTCTGATAATAGGATAGCTACTCCTGCCCTTTTTTGGTTATTTTTGCTTGTAAAATTGTTTTCCAGCCATTCACTTTCAGCCTCCTTGAATCCCTGTGTCTAAGGTGGGTTTCTTGTAGACAACATATAGATGGGTCATATTTTCTTATCCATTCTGCCAATCTGTGTCTCTTGACTGGAGAGTTTAATCCGTTAACATTCAGTATTATTACTTTCAAGGAATTCTTACATCAGCCATATTTTCTTTTTCTTCACGTATGCCATATGTTGTTTTTATTTCTGTTTTTGTGTTTAGTTGATTTTACAGTCTCCTCGAACTTTCTCTCTACTGTTTTTTTTCCTTTCAAGCTGTAGAACTTCCCTTAGCATTTCTTGAAGTGCAGATTTTTTATTGGCATACTCTATTAATTTCTGTTTATCTGTGAATATTTTGAACTCTCCATCTTTTCTGAATTCCAGTTTTGCTGGATAGAGAATTTTGTGGCTGGAATTTATTTTCTTTTCATACCTTGACTATGTCATACCACAGTCTTCTTGCCTCCATGGTTTCAGATGAAAAATCAGCACTTATTCTTATTGAGCTTCCTTTGTATATGATGGTTCTCTTTTCTCTTGCTGTGGTCAATAAAATGGGTGAGAGAAGGTATCCTTATCTTGTTCCAGATCTTAAGGGCAGAGATCATCCAGTCTTTCATAAGAAGTCATGATGACACTTGCATAATCTTTATAAAGTCCTTTTATCAGTTGAATGTGCTCCTCATGGTATTTATCACTAATGAATATTGATTTTGTCACAAGATATTCTGCATCTTAGGCATGGTTTAAGAGTTTTCTTTTTTTAGACTGTTAAGAGAGTGAATTACACTGATTTTCTAATGTTGAGCAATCCTTGCATTCAAGGTTATACCCCATTTGGTTAGGATACATTATGTCTTTAATATTTTGCTAAATCAATTTGCTATAAATTTGGTAGAGGATTTTTGTGTTTCTGTTCATTAGAGCTGTGTTTCTGTAATTTCCTTTTCTTTAAGTTCTTTTTCTGGTTTTGTTTGTTTGTTTTTGTTCTAGGGTTGTTGAATTTATGGACACTAAATGGATTAAATAAGGAATTTTTCACACTAGCACTAAGTTTACCAATTTGTAGAAATCATGAACATATATTCACCTTCTAACATTGCTTCACACACAAGGAGATAATGACAAATGCACAGTAACAGTTAAAACTAATAAAGCTCTCACATAATTACAAACCATGTAGTTGAGATTATATGCTCCTTGAATAATGAAAAGAAAATAGCTCATAAAATGCATATATGAAATATATTTTGTAAAGAGAACATATTTTGATGCCAAACTGAGTGTACATATTTTATTCAAATGTACATGTGATATGTACTAAACTTGACATCTGTGGTAGTTTGAGTATTTGTGGACCTCAGAAAAGTATGTTCTTAAATTAATTCATTCCTGTGCATCTGAAACTATTGTAGGTGAGATGATTTGTATAGATTACTTCAATAAAGCATAGCCCAGGGTATGTTTTAACCCTTTTTTGGGCATCCTTTATAAACAGGATGGATTTTCAGAGAAATTAAAGGCCACCAAAACAGAGAGTAAATCCTTTAGGCTGAGAAGGAGGGTCTTGAAGCTTGGAGGCTGGAATAGGCAGAGCACAAAGGCAAGGAGAGAAGAACCCATAGAAGTAGATAGAGAAAGCCTAGAAACAGCAGCCTGTTGCTGAAAGCAACAAAACTTTGAGAAAGAGACAGAGCCCAGCAGAGGCTGCCATTGTGCCCTGCCATGTGGCAGGTGCCCAGGATTGCCAGCAGCTGATCTTCAGGAACAGAGATTCACCTGTTGCTCTCCTTTGGACAATTTTCTCAGCTGCAGAAATGTAAGTTTTTAAGTTAATAAATGCCCATTGCAGAAGTCAACCCTTTTCTGGTATATTGCCTTGGCAGCCTTTGGCAAACTAAAACAACATCTTATTATACACAAAGAAAACCTAAAATGGAAACAGGCATTCTATGAGAAATCATGTTCTTATTCAGCAATTACAACAATATATAATTAGAAAATAAAGACATAACATAGAAAGACATGGCTAATTTTAAAACACACAATTTTAAATAACTTAGTTAAATAAAGAAAAAATAAGTTACAAATAATTTAATGGACATAATTGTAATAAATGTACAATGCTAATGCAAGATGCTTAAAACAGATTGGTATATGAAAACTATTTTATGCTTGAAATATCTATAAACCTATAGTTTCTCAAATAATAATTAAAAAAATGATTGTACATACACCAAAAAAGAAATTTAAATTAAAATTGTAATCTACATTATAATGTATAGGTAAATATAAATTCAAATCAGGTGTTAAAATGCAAATGGTTGGAAATTTTTCCATCTCTATTAATATATACAATCTATATTCCTTCAATCACCAAAATTCATTTCTTGGTATCAATTCAAAAATAACATCTGCACATGTAGCAAGAATTACATACTTTTTAAAATGTGAAAAACTAAATATTCATGAATAAGGGAAGATTTAAATAATGGCACCCTACATTATAGGGACACAATATAGGATCTTTTATATTTCATTAAATGTACTCCACAGGGAGTAAAACCTTCCTGGAGAAAGACCACTTATCCTCTGGTAAGGACCAAGAAGAAGCCCTATATATGATACTGGGTCAGCCTTTCATAGGCCTACAAGGTTCTTTCAGTAGGAATAAAGACATTATTACCAACTGTATTAGTCAGCCAAAAAAGGGTGCTAATGTGAAATACCAAAAATGGGTTGGTCTTTATAAAGGGTATTTATTTGAGGTAGAAGTCCACAGTTACCAGGCCATAAAGCGTTAAGTTTCTTCTCTCACCACAGTCCATTGCCACTTGTTAGAGCAAGACAGCTGCCGGCGTTTGCCAGGGTTCAGGCTTCTGGGGTTCCTCTCTTCCCAGAGCTGCATTTCTCTCCGAGCTTAGCTTCTGTTTTTTTATTTTTTTATTTTTTTTATTTTTTTTAGATGATACAGTTTAATAATTTTGATGATATTTACCATGTCCTGTGTCCATTACTGTAAGGTAATGAAAAACCTTCCCCATGACCACCAAACACCCCATTAGATCTTGACTGTTCCCTTCCCCCCAGCCCCCTCAAGGCCCATGATACCACCCTCTCCCTACCCATGGAATGTCAAGAGTCACAGTTACATGCCCTGGGGATTTGAACCTGCCCTTCCTAATCCACCCACCCCCCAGTGTTGCACCACCAAACCCATTTCCTACACAAGGTCAGCTGTAGATGATCAGGTGAAAGGCTTGCTTCTCTTCTCCTGGGGCCTTCTTTCCAACATCAAAACTGCTTCTCAAAAGACTGCTTAACTCTGTTCTTGCCTTGCCTTTTATACTCAATTCCCCACCCACCAAAGGGGTGGGGCTCAATGCCCTATTGACATGGCCCAGTCAACACCCTAATCATAACTTAATCATGCCCAGATTAACAGATCAGTTTACAAGCATGATCCAATTATATTTTTGGAATTCATAATTACATCAAACTGCCCAACTGCAACACTCCATCCTCTGCATTCCAAAAATACATTACAATATTCAAAAAACCTTAAATCAGTAACAATTCAAGTACAATATCATATCATAATAAGTTTAAAGAAATACAGTTCATCTTGAGGCAAACTCCTGTCTACTATAGACCTCTGAAACTTACAAAATCATTTAACTGCTTCCAATATACAAATGGAAAGACAAAGGATAAACATTTTCAATATCATAAGGAGAAATTGGGATGTTAAACATGAGTCATGGATTCTCTACAGTTCAGTAACTGCAGGGCATCCTCCATTCGATTTCAAAGTCTGAGAGTCTTTCTTAAGATGATAGTTTCTTCTCCTTGGGGCCACATGGAAACACACCCCTTCCACAGGCTTGCCCAATGGCCATTTTCTTGGTTCCACCCTCATCAAGCATCTGGGTGTCAACCAAGCTCCAGACCTCATCCTCCAAGCTCCCCTAGTACAGTGAGGTGAAGACAACATTCCCCCTAAACTTTGGCATACAGGTTCTACCCTCTCAGAGCAATAGTTTGACAACCTGGCCTTTTCTAATCCATGGGAGACAGGTACACCCCTCTCAGACCTATGAGGTGTTGATCTTAACTGCCCTAATCTTTGAGGAATGTGCTCCATAATTCCTGCACAGTGGGGTGGCCAAACTCTCCCAGAACATCGGGTGGGGACATCCACCCTCTTCAAATGCTGGGGAAAACTCACCGTCTCTGTACATATGGGTGGTGCTCCTCTCTTGGCCCAAGGAGATGTCTTAATCCCAGATCTCTGCTTCCACGGTTTTCTTCTTAAAGCTGGTTCTCCTTCAATCTCTCCTTTCCATGTCCTCCTTTGTCCAAGATGACAGTGGTTTTGTTCATACAGCTCTCTCAATAACTTTGTTGGGTTAGCATGCAGGAAGCAAGGGTCCAAGCCATCAGATAGTAAGACTTTCCACAAGCCTTTCCAAGATAACTGCATCTTCAATTCTGATTTACAAGTTCCAAGTTTGGTAAAGTCTTCAAATAGGGCATTTCCATATGGGAATTTGATTTCTAGAAACTTGGAAGTTCTGGAATCAGTTTCTGTTTTCTTTGTGCCAAAAGTTCAGTCCTTAATGTATTTCACTCATCTAGTATTTTGCTATAAGCTGCAAGGAGAAGCCAAGCCACATTCTCCAAGTTTACCTTGGAAAGTTCTTCAGGTAAATGCTCAGGTGCACCATTTTCAAATTCTGTTTTCCATGTAACACCAGGAGTTAATCTTACTAAGTTCTCTACCACTTTAAAACATGGACCACCTTTCCTCTAGTTTCAAATATTAGTTTCACCATTTACTTCTAAGGCATCATAGAAAGCTTCTTTAGCATCCATATTGCTATCAACAGTCTCTTCAAAGTGATCTAGGACTTTTCCATAAAGCATTTCACAATTCCTCCAAAAAATACCCCTTACCCATTTATAAAACCATTTTATACAGCTGCCGACGTTTGCCAGGGTTGAGGCTTCTTGTGTTCCTCTCTTCCTGGGGTTGCGTTTCTCTCTGGGCTTAGCTCCTGTTTCTTTCACAAGGTCAGCTGTAGGTGATCAGGCAAACAGCTAGCTTCTCTTCTCCTGGGGCCTTCTTTCCAACATCAAAACTGCTTCTCAGAAGACTGCTTAACTTTGTTCTTGCCTTGCCTTTTATACTCAATTCCCCACCCACCAAAGGGGTGGGGCTCAATACCCTACTGACATGGCCCAGTAAAGGCCCTAATCATAACTTAATCATGCCCAGATTAACAGATCAGTTTACAAGCATGATCCATTTATATTTTTGGAATTCATAATTACATCAAACTGCCCAACTGAAAAACCAACCAATGATCCTTCCCTACTAGTATTCAAAAACACACCATGACCTTATTCCTTGAGACCACGGGGGCTAATCCCATGGCTCTCAGGACCCATATGCCTTTAGTCTGTATTAATAACTCAGCCACTACCATCTAGACCCAAGTCACAGTTCATAACACTCAACATTCCATGGACATCCCATTTTTGTCTCCATATCTCACATTTCCCCCACATCTGAGAGTCTTCTACACTGACCTCTGGAAAACAGTCTTCCACTATGCCCTCTGGAAAACAAAGACCACCAACATCATTAAGAGTGTCTTAATTCTCTTCTCTAAACTTTCTTTTCTCCTTCCTGCTTTAACTGAAACCTTCCACTGAAGATATTGAGTACCCTGCAGCCATCTCAAATGCTGTCTGTCCAATTTTCCCCTGCACTGTATTATCCTGAATTGTGGTAGGTATCCTCATTGTTACTCTGTTACATATTACAGATGTTAATTTATCCAGTTTCATGCTTCACTACCCATTAACCCTTCCTTGTAGCCAGTCCCTGGAATAATATACCACATTCCTCACAAATTGTATCACCTAGGTCTTTCTCACTCTAACACTACTCCTGTGGCCATAAAAAATTAAAAAAAAAAAAAAGCATTATCACCAAAGTTATTTATTGATTACAAAATTATGGCATCCAGAATATCTGGATGGGAAATGAGTAGCTCAAAGCCAATCAGTCAAATTACCATAATGCATTTGACTCTACCCATTTGAAATTTGCTTTACCCGTTTTGTAAAGATTTCATTTGTCAGATTTTCATTTGTCTCCCCAACTTCCATGAATCTCACAGTCAGAACTGATACCTCCACCAATTCTGAACAATTACTCCATCCCTTTGACTTTTGTTATTTTCATTATTTCACTTCCGTTCTCTAATACCCAAAGCCCTGTGTTTCTTTGTTAGACTAAATTTTAGAAATAATTAGGAGCTTTCATTTAGCCTAGAATATACCCATTATTTCAATTAATTTTTATTTGGGAAACACCTAGTTTTAAAGAGTAATTGTCCTGGATGCACTATCTCTCTGCTAACTTAAATGTTTTGCATTTTAGTATATCCTTCCTTGCCAAAGCAAAGTTGCAAGACTTGATAGTTTCTGATACTTCTTTTCCTTGTTTTTTTTTTATTTTATGTATTCCAGACACACAGTAAGTGATAAGGGAGTAAAATGGAAGGAAAAAGTCAGATGGAGGTCAGAGAGAAGACTTGGTCATCCAATCTGCTTCTGGTCCTTGGAGACAGTACTGATCGAAGAAGTGTTATGGAAACTCAGAATAAAAGTCCACACCTGTCTTTTGATTGGCCTTTGAATCACTCTCTTTCCATTTCCTGGCATAATTACTGTGTCTAGACTCAACCAGGTGATGTGAAACTCTTTAGTCTTGATTCTTTGTCCACCTCATGTGTGAATGTTCTTCCTTGGGTATTGCTGGGAGCATCAGACTGAAGACTATTCTCAGGATGCTGCTAATATAAGGTCTCCCAGGGCTTTTATGAACAGTCATTTTCTGATACTAATGATGGAAAATCTGTAGAAATGCATTCGTTATCACTTTTCTCATAATCTGAATGTCTGTCTTCCCCCACACTGTAAGATTCACAAGGGAAAAGATCTTAACTATCTTGTGCATTTTCTCAAGTTTCAAAGGAGAACCTAGAATGGAATATTCATATATGAGAAAATCAATAAATATTCTTGAATACATATCTCTGGATGTGAATAACAGGGGTTAGAATTTTCAGATGGCTATTAATATCTCACTATACTTACTATTGAATTCTGGTCCAACTGTGACCCATCTTCACTTTAATCACCACAACCCAGCAACCATTGTCCTCATTATCTCCAAGAACTTTAACTTTGGTTGAATACTTTTCAATGAAATAGTGCCAGTTCTAAGGGAATTATCATTTGATATCAGATTTCATTCCCTCAAACACCTCTGAAAATAGGTAGTATTATTCTCTCTTCAAAGATACTTGTGGTCATCAGAGTAGAGGTTATATTTGGTCCATGAAAAATTTAACCATTTAACCATTTCCCCTGAGATAGCACTTATCAGTCACAACTCACAATAGGGGGCTGTGTCTTGATTTCCTTTTTTTAAATTTTTTTATTTTCCTGATAATTACCAAAGGTACTAGCATAGAAGGCTAAAAGTGATTAAGCACTTTAGCTGGAGTACCAAACCATCCTGGGCCTATATCATGCTAACTGTGTGTCCATGGGCAGGTATCTTAAGGTAACTGTATTTCCCTCCTTTGTAAAATGGAGATGATGATAATGTTAAGAATGATATTGGTGATGTGGATGGTGGAGATGAAGATGATATTGGGGGGGATAATGATTGACATGATGATGGTGATGAAATGATGATTTTGGTCCTAATGAAGATAATGATCATGGGTATGCTGGTATCAATGTAACTACACATAGAAAAAGAAAAACAAATTTTCTCTGGTACAAAAAGAGAAAGAAATCCCCATCCCTTTCTTTTCCTTAGAACATTCTTAAGAAAATTTGTAGTTGTAAAACTTTTCTCTGCCCATGTGAAATATACGTAAATTTTTTTAAACCCAAAAGAAACATTTTGCCAATTTTGCAACCCAGGAATGTCTTTCTTAAGGACCTCCAACAAGCTCTCTGAAATGCTAACATCAAGGAAGGTAGGGCCCTTATCTCCCTCTATCTATGGGAGTTTAACTTTTGATTCTGGCTCAAAATTTTAACTATCTACCTACTGTGGATATATGAAATGTTGTACTATTGCTTTGGATAGAAGCAATTAGCAAACACAAAGGCCACCCCAATTACCAGGTAAATTTAAGATGAACCATGTGTGACAAATAATGAAGTCAAGCACTTTTGCTTGAGGACTAGTTTATCTTGAGAACATGTATTAATTGTATTTTTATCTACTTGTAAATAACACTGGTGAGATTATCTTCTTTCTTTGAAATATCTTTTGTAGATTCCCTGTGGTATATCACATTCTGGTTTAATGCTTATTCAATAACAAAATTGTTTTTCTTAACTCTTCTACTTTTGTTGAGAGATTTTCTTCTGAGTTGGGAGAAGGTTTTGCTTTTCATTATATTTCCCCAATAATGGTGGTGGAGATGATGGTAATGGAGGTGGTGATGATGAGGGTGATTAGGAAACCTATGAAGATATTGATGATGATGATGATTAAGATGTGGATGATGTTGATGATGATGATAATGGTGTTTTCTTTTTTGTCATTTAGTTCCTCCTTCATGACTTTGTTATTTCTTACTTTGAATGTTTTACTTAGAATTATATAGATTTATGTTTGTATATAAATGATTTGTCAGTGTTCCAAAATCACAAATATACCCCAAAGTTTATGTTTTTCTATTTATTGTTTATGGTAAATTTGTATCTGGTGTTTATAGTCTATTTCATTAGTCTTATTTATGGATGATATAAACATTTCCTATTTTGAAATTTAACTTTTCCTCCATATTTTCTTCCACAAATTTAATAGTTTACTCTTCATAATTTAGGTTTTTATTGTACCTTTATGTAATAAATCATCATGGTGTGTTAAATTTTATTTTAGGGTAGTATCCACTTTGGCAGTCTATGAAGTCCTGCTGAGATGTGCATAAGTGTTACCTCTGGGATGACCTCCTGACTCACTCTGAACTCTCTTAGACATATAAACTCATTAGTCTTTACTTTTCCTCTCTTTTATTTGAGGTCTTTTTCAAATTACATTGCTAGTTGGTGCTTGGTAGTAATCCCTCAGTGCCAGGGAGGCTAATCCCTGGAAGTCATGTCCCATGCTGGGAGAAAGGTAGCCCCGAATAGTAGGGCTCCTGAGGGCTCTGGAGACAACAAGGACCTATGGCCAGGGCAGATAGCCCCAGAGTTTGGTGCCTTGCCAGTGGGCCTTACATTGGAGTTTGTGCTCCTGAGAGTGACAGAGTTGGACTCAGTTATAGCTTCCTTACACATGGCTCATCTGTCCCTTCTATCTAAACCTATACTTGGTGCTGGAATTTGTAAGTGTACATACAAGAAATTGGAATCTTTGGGCTGTCCATGTGCCAACTGGTCCCTGAGCCTCAGCAAAGTTGCAATGTTGGAGAAGATGCTGAGAGCCAGAGCATAAAGGGTTAAGCTTTTAAAAAGCATGCTTGCTGGCAGAGAAACATTAGTAAATGTCTCCAAGGACACTGCATATTGCAGAGATCAGTGGGAGGAGGCAGAGCTGAATGAACTCACCACACAGATGTTATTGTCTGAATTCTCAAGAAAGATTGTCTGGGAACTCACAAACAGGTAGCGCTCTCACACACCAAGCTGAGAACATTAAACACTGCTATAAGCTGTAAGCTGAATAAAAGAGAGGGTCACAGTAACCTCAGGGCTGTTCTGCCTGAGCGAGCTTCAGCCCTCTGCTTCAAATACATCAACTTGTCTGTTGCACCTCACACTGATAGCAACATATTGGCACCCAACGTGGGGCTCAACGTGGGTTGGGAATCGAGTTGACCAAACGGAGTTTTAAGTACTGTGCAGTTGGTTCTCAGAGCCGTCAGGAGAAGCGGAGATCATGGGTAATTCCCCATCACAGATTGATGAGTATGCAGGAACTTTAAAATCCCTTCTGCATAGTTCAAGGGTGAGGACTAAAGAACATGTCATACGGGACCTGTTACGCTTGATACAGCAGCATTATTATTGATTTTCCCCTTCAAAATGAAACCAATTAAATCCTAAAGTTTGTCAGGATGTGGGGAAGGCTCTTAGGCGAGCTCATCAGCGTGGAGAAATTGTCTTGGCTGATATGTGGGCTGCTTATCAGCAAATTTCCCTGGCTATACAACCTTTCCAGAGTGAGGTGGACTTGCCGCAAGATTCCAGTCCTCATAAAGTTGACATGTCTACCTCTCCAATCCCTGTGGATTCTTCAGGATATAAGGTGTTAATTTCTGAGGAGGTTGAGGAATGGCCTACACCACAGCCTCCTGAGCCACCAAGGCTGGCAGATGTAGTCAACAAGATAGTAACTCAATCTGATCTTAAAGAAATTCTTATTCTAATATTGGCTTTTGATAATCCTAACAGTGAGTGTAAAAAGGCTTTATGTCCAATAAAGGCAAATGGAAGTACTTTACAGAATTATATAAAATTATGCCAAAACATTGGGCCTAATACCTATAACATGAACCTTCTTGCAGTTGCTCTAAAGGGATGTAGTCCTATGATTAATAATTTAAATTTCTTTAAATGTGGAAAACCAGGTCATATGAAAAAAAATTGCCAAGCCAAAACTAGTGTAAGAGCTCCATTTAGTGGCAATAATAAATCAATACCAACTCATGTGTGTCCAAAAGGCCAAAAAGGATTACACTGGGCCAAGGAATGCCATTCTAAATATCATAAAAATGGCAGTCTCATTAATAAGTTGGGAAACTTCCAAGTGGGCCTTGCTCAAGGCCCTGAGACAAACAATATGAGCACATTTCCCAGCCTTGCTCAAACCTACCCAGTCAGCAACAGAGCAGTTCACTTCAGCCTGTAACAGAACTTAAGGCAGTTACCAAAAGCAGTACAGCTATTGATCCTTCCTCAGCTGAAACTAAGTTTATTACTCCTTCACTGAGTATATCCAAAATTAAGAATAGGAATTAAAGGGCCTATCCCAGAAATCTGAACTATGAGCCTAAGTGTACTCCTAAAGAGTAGTAATTCAAAATATACATGTTAAATATCTGTATAAACTGCTAAATTAGAGCTTAACTGTATTTATGCTGCTTAAGTTGTCCTAGCTGGTTGCTAATTTGAACAAATGTGTTTCAAAGAACAAGCTTATATATTACAGGTAACACAGATTTGAGAAAAAAATCTTAAAAACAGTAAAATCAAAGACGTGAAATGATGGAGGGTTTGAAGACAGCCATACCAAAGGAATGAAAATTATGGGTCTAATTAGTAAGCTTTATGATTCTGTTAGTGTGTCATAATTCTTTTTGTATTTGTCTGTTTGTTCAATGTCAATGCATATTTTAATACCTCCGAATGGTAATATTAAATTAATATTTAATATTCATTAATAAATTAATGAAGATTATTATAAGAGCTCTATTCAAATGGCCAAAAATTAAATAAGCATTTATATTAATAAATAAATATGGATATTAGTTTAAAATGATAAAAATAGTTATACTCAAATTAAATCATTATTCTAACAAGTTTGTTTAATGTTGATGGTAATTATATGTTGTCGGAAGTTTGTTTGGAAATAGTTGTGGTAACTTAGGTATGGAAGGTATATAGAATGTGCTTTTATTATTAAAGAAAAGAAAGTAATTTTACCCTAAGATAAAATAACTAGTTATTAAAACCTGAGTAAATATAAAAGTGCAAAAGGCTTGTCTGAAAAAGGAATTTTTGTGGTCAAAGCTAAGTGAAATTTAGCAGTTTATCTATAAAAATTTAAAAGCTTTAATGTCAAACAATATAACAATATAAAGTTGATGTTTTATTCTTTCTCAAAGTTTCTCATGTCAGTAGTCTGTTTTAGTAAAAGTTTACAAAGTTTTTCTCCTAAAAAATCAGCATGCAATAAAAAAGTCTTTTATCAGAATAGCTTCTTGTACTTTAACCTTATTGTTTCCACGGAGAAACAGGTCTTATCACTTTTAAAAAGAACACAATGTTTAAACCTGCTTTCTCAAAGTCAAATCCTGAAAGGTAGCTTTTATTTCAAACTGTCACATATAAGTTGGTCTTTTACCTAAAAAAAAGGTAAAATACTAAAAATAGTTAAGTTCATGTGATATAAGTTGAATGAAATATTGAAAACTATTGTATAATTAAAAGAAATTTTCTAATTTTATAACAATTAAAGTTATATGAATAAAAAGTTCATATGAATACTTTAAAAGTGTGTAGAATTCCTGAAAATATAATAATGTTTCAATATAACATTAAATAAAATATAATGTTATTAATCATAACTAAAAGAAAACAGCAGCCATTAAAGGCCGCCGGGGTAGTGCATAACAGTAAAATATAGTAAAATAAAATAACACCCCTGCAGCATGCAGTGGTCCCAAATATTGTTAGTTTATTGCAAAAATTTAATATCCAGTTATGCTACTATCACTTTGTTTAAAAACTTGCTAAAGCTTTCTTTAATATTTTCTTAAACAAGTCAAGCCAGCCCACATTCCCCTTCCTGTAAAATAGCCCACAATTATTAATTTATATTCAACACTGTCAGCAACAGCCCCAATTCTAATTATAATGTTAACAACAAAAGCAATACAAGTATTAAAATTACAAGTTAATGTATTACCCCACAGCCCAAATAAGAAATATTATTTTTTTTTATCTATGCCTCAAACTATACAAAACAAAAAAGAAATTGAGGTCATTCTAATCATGCTACTAAGAATCTTAAACCCTTAAGAAAAAAAGTTTATTCATTGGATGTCTGTTGTTGTATAATCTACTGTAATTATGAATTTGTATAATATGCTTAAATACAAATCAAAACTTTAATACAATACATTACATACTTAAGTAATTTAATGACTTGTGTGTTATACACAAAGGTGTTTTATTAAGTATATATATAATCTCTTGTTTCGAATTAGAACAGTCCTGAAACTGAATGTATTAAGAAAAAGTTTGGTAAGTAATGTTCAGACCTAAAGTAAAGCATCATACAGAAAACTTTGTTAATCAACAAACCAATGCCTTACTAACTAGTTAACACTTTTGATATTTCTGGAAGCATATTAAAAATTAAAATAGTAAGCACATCAAAGATGTTTTGTAACAAATAAAAAAAGATAAAGTGCATTTCAACGGATGTTGTATTCCTCCCTGGGGGAATTGGCCACTGTCCCAGGGATTGATGCATAAACCTTAAAGTGTACTGCCCAGGGAGTATTGTGTTCCTTCCTGAGAAGGCTGGCCCCATCCTTGGGAATTAGCAAAATACTCACAAGTTGGCATCTATAATATCAAATTCAATAATCCTAAACACAGTCAACCAAAACTCTAGTATCAGTTGCTACTTCAACACTTCCCAACTAAAAGCTAAATATAAGTATATATATATACAACTGCTCTATTTATCTGTCATTCTGTAACTTTGTTCAATATTGACTTAATCTTTTAATTAGTTATGTTATTTATGTTTCTCACCCTGATTGTCAGTATAAAATTATTAAACTAAATATACATATTAACATTTATCTTGTATCTATCCAAGACTCTAGCCAAAAATAAGCCTAGTATATCAGTGTATCCCCTGATTTAGTAAGCATGTAAATGTATGCATACTTCTCATAAAAAATTAACTGTTAAACCTCTATTTATAAATGCTACAAAAAACAAAAATGGGGGAAATGGTGAGGTGCGAGAACAATTATATCAAGCATTATGTAGAATCATATACGTCAGCAGCAGAGCATTTCTGGCAAAAATCAGGCAAAAATACAGAAACAAATATTAGACAACTAGTTTATTGAAACCATAAAAATAATGATCCATGGGAAAAGGCAGAAGTTAAGTTAAGATATAGGGTTGAGGTTTTGCTCTTATCATTACAGATAAAGGAGACCAGCTTTGAGTCCTGTCCAGACATCTGAAACCTAAACATAAACAAGTCGAAGAAGCTGACACAAGAAGCAAAAAAGATGGTAACTTCTAAAAGTCAGGATATCACTCTAACACAGTTATTCTTTCCTATGCTTACCTTGACAGCCACAGCAGTAAGTAGTGCAACTTCACATAATTATACATATTGGGCTTATATTACTAATTCACCTCTTTTAGAATTGTTCACTTAGGGAGATAAATCCTACCCTGTTTTGTGGTAGGGACACCTAAAATGGTGCCCCCAAGCAGCTAAAATCGCTGCCAAGTGCTACGTGACTCCCAGCATGAACCTGAAAAGACTTCTTTCAGTCAATCCTCAATGTCCAATCATAACCTTTTCTAAAAATCTTCTTTTTTGCCAGTTACTATGCAAGTCACCCCTCTTCCTCCAATCATGTCCTTAACTCACTTCCCTTATCAGAACCTATATAAACAACAAACCTTCCTGTAATAAATTAGACATGCGTACTTACCTCGTCTCCGTGGTGGTCTTTCCTCCGTGCGCCCTCCACGCCATCTGGGCCCCCGAACGCTGGTTGCCGCTCAGCGTTCCCCTTCCGCCAACAAGTGGTTCGGAACAACCACACTGTTTATGTTAATTAGTCTTTTCATTTTCCTGGGCCCATTGATTCTCTCCTTCCTCTAAAACCTGAGGAGGAAGGGAAATTTATTGAAAATTTAACCTTGCCTTTTCTTGAATGACCTATCTGCATAGAATCCATTGATCCATGTATACAGTCCCAAAATCATAGTACAAAATGATAAAGGCATATATGCCATGTTTCATATGAGGTTGTGCTCTTTAATAATTCCTATAGAATTGTAAAGAATCGGGTCCTTATAGGGATACCGAAACCTAATGTAAACACAGCCATATGTTGAAAAATTAGTAATTCAACAAAAAGAACTAATGAAAGCTATCATTATTTTTGGAATTTAGGGGACATCATAAGTATAAATACATCACTAAATTGGACTCCTCAGGGAAGATTTATCCCACAACTATGGGACACTAAATTTAACAAAACTAAAAATTATTTGTGGAAATTATTTTTGGGAACTAGCCCAATTTTTGAATGACAAGGCAATAAAACTAATATTATCAGTTTAAAAAGAAAATCCATTTAATTTCTTAAAATATGTGTAGGGGATCCCATTGTTTTTATAGTTGGAACAGTGAGCATTAATCAAACGTGGTTTTTCTGCAGTAATTGCTCCTTTTATACTTGTGTATCAGAATCTATTTTACAGGACAGTTCTACTGTGGTTCTAATGGAAAGACAGCATTGTGGAATATGGCTTCCAGTTCACATAAATCGCTGCTGGCAGTCTTCCCCTGAGAGCCAAAACCTTTGGCACCTTCTAAATCATTATTTGAAAAGAATCAGATGTTTAATTGGATTAATTATAGCTGCTGTATTAGGGCTTATAGGTATTATTGCCACTGCTGCTGTAGCAGGAACTGCCCTACACAAGAATATCCAAACACAAAAATATGTTAAAAATTGGCATCATAATGCTAGTGGGCTATTGCATAGTCAAGCATATATAGATGAGCAAAGTAATAATGGGCTTAATGACTTAGAAATGGCTGTTACACAAATGGGAGATCAGGTATAAAATCTAAATTTAAAACAAGATTTGAAATGTGTTTGGAATGAAAGTGCTTTTTGTATCAGTCCTTTCCCATACAATGATTTCCATTAAGAATGGGAAAAAATTAAAAATCATTTAATAGGTCATCACACAAATTTTTTCTAAAGAAATTAGAGATTTGCAAAAGAAAATTTTAAGCATGTCTCAGAATCAACTTACTATGCTTCCAGGTAGTGAATTTTGGCAATCCATGACAGATCAATTGAATAAAACAAACCCCTTACATTGGTGAAAATCAACCTCTGTACTTGCTAACTTCAGTGTGGTGATCATTGGTGCTCTGCTACTCTTAGCTGTATTAGGAGACATTTGCAAAGCCCTGCCATCCTGCATTAATAGGGCTGAAAAGAGCAGCCATGCCAATAGCTTGCTTAAAACCCTTGACTCTTGAACCCTTGTCCATGGCAGCTTGGTGGCCAGAGATGGGTGAGACCTTCAGAGGATGGCAACCTAAGACAGGCACAGTCACCCTGGACAAAAAATAAAAAAGGGGAAATTGTTGGAGAAGATGCTGAGAGCCAGAGCATAAAGGGTTAAGCATTTAAAAAGCATGCTTGCTGGAAAAGAAACATTAGTAAATGTCTCCAAAGACACTGCATGCTGCAGATATCAGTGGGAGGAGGCAGAGCAGAATGAACTCACCACATAGATGTTATTGTCTGAATTCTCAAGAAAGATTGTCTGGGAACTCACAAACAGGTAGCACTCTCACACACCAAGCTGAGAACATTAAACACTGCTATAAGCTGTAAGCTGAATAAAAGAGAGGGTCACAGTAACCTCAGGGCTGTTCTGCCTGAGCGAGCTTCAGCCCTCTGCTTCAACTACATCAACTTGTCTGACTCTTCCTTTGTGCGTCACACTGATAACAACATTGCAACACCTACTGTCCAGGTTATTTGTCTCACACAGGACATCTAACAAGGAGGTGATGCTTGATGACCACCATACAAAGTAAATAAGAAAACCCACAACCACAATCAAGAAAGTCCCATCAATTGGCTGTATGGGATCAAAGACCCTCTCAATTAGAGGTAGCCTGTACATCACCATCCCAGAATCCTCAGGATTGGGGAAAGAACTATCAACTAGAGGGGATTTACAGATATTCTACTATAGACTTATTGTGATTCTACCAATGGAAGAAATTACAACATTGAGGTGGAGGCACTGCCACTGAAGGTGCAGGGAGCAGGAAGACTGAAGTACAGGTATAATATAGGGGCTTCTTTGGGACTTGAGAATCATCCTGAATGACATTGCAATGAGAGATACAGGCCATTTTATATCTTCCTATAACCTGTAGAATTGTGTGGGAGAGTGTGTAAACTACAATGTAAACTATGGTCCATGCTCAGTGGCAATGTCCCATCATGTGTTTATGAATTGCAATGAATGTGCCACAGTAATGAAGGATATTGTTTATGTGGGAGGGTGTGGGAGGTGTGGGGAGCACAGCATATGGAAATTCCTATATTTTTTGTGTAAAACTTATGTAATTTAAATATCTTTTAAAAAATAAAAAAAAAATTTAAACATATTTTTCTACTAGATTATTAATACCCTAGATACCAAGTATGAGTGCCTCAGAAATACTTAAATCTCTGATTATGATAGTTATGTAGATTGTCCACTGATTGCTTTTGCCAATCATTGAAAATAGTGGTTTTAAATTATTATGGTGGAGCCCAAGGAGTGTTAGATGCAAATGAAGCACAAGTCATTACAGGTGGAGGCTCCAGGCCCCCACAGTAATTTTGAAAGGTTTTGCTCTATTTATTAAAAATACTTATTTGGAAAGTAGTTTCTTCAAGGTGGGAAAGGATGAAAGAAAGAGGGAGAGATGAAAGGAAGGAGAGAGAAAGGTTAGAAAAAAGAGAAAGGAAGGAAAGGGATGAAGGAAGGAATACACTATCTATGGAATTAGAGACATAGAAAAGATATAAACCTGCATGGTTTCCTGAAAAATTTTGACATGAGAAATTAAAACTACTTCACACACATAGCTCAATTAAACATGTAAATAAGGAGTCAAAAATTGATGTTCCACATAAGAAATCTATATATACATATATTTTTATCTAATGTTAGAAAAGATGGTAAGGAAAAAATATTTATTTATCAATCATTTTCAAGCAAAACAGGTTGAAGAAAGGGGAGGATATGGGGAGAGTGGGGTTGTTGGGATTCCCCTATATATTCTATGTGACTTTTATGTAGCCTAACACTTCTTGAATTATAAAGTGAGAAAAAATAAGACACTGGGGTAACATATAGAAGACATTGTCTTATACCTAAAAGATAAATGAGCTTAAGGTGATGAAAGGCACAGTGAATTTTTTTTTTAATTTTTAAGTTTATTTTATTTTATTTTATTTCATTATTAATTTTTGGCTGTGTTTTTTAGGATGTCTTGGAGTGCAGGAGGGTTGCAACTATGGCAGGGGAGGAACACTGGTGCAGGTCATCAGTGGTGGAGGAATTTCTGGGGAGGGTTACACCAGTGGCATGCCTCTATGGAATATGAAATGTGTGTTCATGTGGTCATGGGGTATTGTCTCGGTGGGTGGAGACCCACACAATAACCAATAGAATATTGAATTTTCATTCTGGGGAGTCCTGCTACATTCTGTAATAGAGTCATACAAATCTTTAGAACACATGACAAGTGTCTAGCAAAGGAGGACAGACCAATATGCCAGGCCCTTCTTATTTGTGCTTCTACTTATGAACATTGTTCTTGTGAAATTGAAACTTAGCCTAGTAATATATATTGTCTAACAGTTACCTTATGAAAGCCTCCCTGACATTCAATTGTGGTCTCTCTCTAAGCCAGACTTAGCATATAAACTCAATACTTTCTGCCCAGCATGTGACATGACTCACAGGGATGAGCCTCCATGGCACCAAGTGATTATTACCAAGTGCCAACTAATGATGCATTTTGAAAAAGATCTAGACCAAAAAGGGAAAATATTAAATACAAATGAGTTTTTATGGCTGAGATTTCAAAGTGAGATGAGATGTCATTCAAGAATTTATACTTATGCATGTCTCAAGAGGATCACACAGATTGCCACAGTAAAAATTCCTCAAATAAGGGTGCTCCTGAGGGGTCTATAGACACCTAGACACTATAGGCAGAACAGACAATCCCAGGAATGGCACCCGTTTGGTGAGCTGTCCCTCAGAATATATGATAAGCTATCTCCCCAATGTGTCAGAGTTAGACTCATTTACAATTATCCCACACATGGTTTTTCTGTCCTTTTTATTCATTCGAGAATTATATCTTCTTGCTGTTCATATGCTGGGTGACCCTGTATCTTAGCATAGTTGCAGGCAACATCTACTCTCCAGTTCATTTGGCTCACCTACTACAACTAACAAAGCATGATGATGGAAAATGCTCATTTCAAAAATCAGAGAGTATCTACAATTGCAAACAAGACAGTTCTATCCATCTGCCCCATTGTAATCTAAAATCCCTCTCAATTCAATGCAAAGAGGGGATCACTATCCCCAAATTCTCAAGATTGAGAAACAAACAAACATAAGGTGGGACTGCAAGTATGGAATAAATTAGACTTATTATTATTTTAGTAATGGAATAATGTGTGACACTGATGTAGAGTCAGTGGTCATCAGAGGTTCTGAGGGGAGTGAGAGAGAAAAGTTGTAACATGGGGCAATTTTGGGACATTGAAATTGTTCTTCATGATAGTGCAATGACATTTTCAAGCCATTAAATATTTTGTCAAAACCTATAAAATTGTGTGGCACAAAGTGTAAACCATAATGAAAACTATAGACCATGCTTAGTAGCAGTACTGCAATATGTGTTCATCAATTGTAACAAATGTACCACACTAATGAAAGATGATGTTAATGGGGGAAATTGTGGGAGAGGAATGGGTGTTATATGGGAATCCCTTATATTTTTGATTGAACATTTATGTAATCTAAACCTTCTTTAAAAGTAAAGAAAAAATGCAGATTTCTTGACTGAAATGATTGGGAAAAAAAGAAACAATGTTATTAGAGGGGCATTAACAGAATTTTAAAAATCTGAGTAACCCAAATGTTACTGTGATATATTTCACTATTGTCAATTATAGATAGGGAATGGTGAAAAGATGTCACATTAAGGTATACCATAGGGAATAGAATCTCTTTTTATAAAATTGAGAGTTAAAGTATTTTCAGGATTAAAATAAGGGGGAAATAAAATGAATATTATATATTTGCAGATAAAGTGAAGATAAACCCCAAAGAGGAGTACCATGGCAATGGACATTATGAGAAAGTTTAACTGCAATAAGTACATTAATATTCCTTGGCCTACAGCCAAAGACAATGGCAAATGGCTATTTGAATAGAGATTAGTACATGTGAAATATAATGACATCATTACAGGATTTCTTCCCTTTTTTCCATGCCAACATTTAAGAGACTATCACTCACTTAAGGGCATTTTTTGATGATATTTCCAATAAAATTCCAATTTATTGACCAAGTCCGTTCTTGTGTGAATTCACAGGTTTCTGGAGTTCACCTTGTCTCTGGACTTGGAGAAATTCTAATAATTCTTTCCAAAGTTCCCCTCCTTGCTACAAATGAGAAGTCACATCTGATTTGCAGAGTTGACATAGTTTATATGGATTTTGAATTATCTGCTAATGACAGTGCATTATCTTCAAGTCCAGGGCAGGCTATGATGAAGAATAAAGTAAACATTGAGGGTAAAAACAGGGAAGCATAGCTTGAACACAGCATATTTACAATCGTGCAATAGCAAAGGATGCTTGACCATATGCCATAAAATGTTAAGGCTCTGTGGTCATTAAGGCCCATGGCCAGGTTGAGAGATTGCAGCAACTTTTTTCTTTGCATAAAGGGAAAATTATGTTTCCACAGTGATTAAATAGTATTTTTTAAAAGAATCCAATAGTCATAGGTCTACCAAAAACAAATATTTATATATTGAAAGTGTATCCTGATTATTTTTCAATTGTGTTGTGAAATACCAACATAGTCCCTAAAGCATAATTATTAGGTAATATTCAATCAATTTATATATCCATTTAAATAAAGTTCATTCAGTTCTCAAGAAAGTTCTGTGTATTGGAGATTGCATAGCAAGAAAGACACGAAGCTTTAGTCTGGAAGATTAGACTTCAGAGTGTGAAAAAAAGATGTCAGTTAATAAGTGAGGAATCAAATTTCTCCCAGATACTTTTAAGTTTTATGAAAGGATAAGGGCAGAGCTTGGAATGGCATATGAGAAAGGTCTTTCAAATACTTGTTGAATAGTTAAAGGATAACTTGGATACATTTGACAGAGTGTTAGATAAATGATGATGATGAAGATGATAGATAGATGGTAGATAGATAGATGGTAGATAAATAGATAGATAAGTGATAGATAGATATAGATAGACAGATAAAATTTTGGAAGATCATCAGTAGAAACCTGATTGATAGGTTCCAGCATCCCTTCTCTGAACAGCTTTCTCTGGACTGGGTCTATCATGGCCCACTCTTCCTGGGTGAAATCTACAGCTACATCTTTGAAGGTCACTGATTCCTAAAACAACAGACATTTAAATTTTGACAGGACTCTCCACATTAATATCACAGTCAGATCAGTTAGATGACATCCTGAGGAATGGAGGGGCTATGTGGAGAGAAAGCTCAAATTATGTTTGAAATTCCAGTCAGAACATTATGAATGATAACCTAGTATCTGTATATTAGATACACCTACAGATACATTCACATGCTGAGTATATAATGTTCCATAATATAACTCTTTTGCAATCCTGGATTCACACTTCCTTACTCTAGGAGGCCATACTCAATTTTACCTTGGACCTCCAAATCCTGATTATCATTTATATCTTATCTTCTCTTTGATTCTCAGATAAATGATAGAGTTAACCTCTTAATTTGTTCTGGTCTCTCCAATTATTCAACAGTTTTCACCAAATCTAAAAGTTTGCTATAACTACTAAAATTCTTTTCCTCTATGAACAGCCAAAATCAAGTGAAAAATATTCCTTTATTCATTGCTACCAGTTATCAAATTTGCACAAACATTATTTACAAAGAGAGAAATGGTTGATTAGGGACAAAGTGGTGATAAGAAATTCAAACATCTTTTCAAAATACAAAAATATCTGCATACCCTTTAATATATTTACTGTTAGAGAAAATAAATTATTTCTCATGGCATATCTTGCTTAAGCCTCTCTTGTGCTGCTTTGAGCACTCTGCAACACTTACCACAGCACCTTTAACACTGGATTGAATGAACACATCTGCTCAAATATCTACCTCCCATTTGGAGTGTCAAGTTTTGCTCTTACTCATCTCTATCACGTTTTCACCACAATCTTAAAAACCATTACTACCACTTACAAGGTTAATGAGGAAATATTTCCCCACCAAGACCATGGGCTCCTTCTCTTCTCTGCAAACACAGCCTTAATAGAGGCTGGAACAAATTAGTGTAAATACTGGAAGGAGATTATCTCTTAATCTGTTGCTGACCCATCATAATTATCCCAGAATAATGGGCACACTTGAGTCATTCTCAGTTCCTTGAATGTCTACTGAATGCACTTAGAATAGACAGTGTAATAGGAGAAATCTGCTCCTGTTCTA
>JAKSZT010035907.1:1116831-1197352 GCA_026826555.1 Tolypeutes matacus | reverse complement strand
TTTTACCCATAATAAAAAAAAAAAAAAAAAAAAAGAAAGTAGATTAGTGGTTGCCTAGGAATGGGGGGCAGGGGAGGAGGATGGAGGAGTTTGGTGGGTGATGATTAAGAGGCACAGTTTCTTTTGGGGGTAATGAAAATGTTTTAAAATTGCCTGTGGTGATGGATGCAAAACTCTGTGAATATACTAAACACCATTGAACTGTATACCTTAAATGGGTGAACTGTATGTATGTGAATTATATCTCAATAAAACCATTTTTTAAAGGAGAAAAAAAAAATAGTGAGACACGGGAGAGTGAGAGGGGGAAGGTCTCAGAGCACAGATTGGATGCCAGATATTGCAGTGATGAAAGGCAAAAGTCAAAAAAAATATTTTTTATTTTTCATTTTTTTAATATACCAATATTTTAATTTGTTTTATTTTTAGTTTTTAAATTTTTTTTTACATATTTTATCTCTTATATTTGAACTTATCATTGCTCTTTCATTTTCCTGTTAATTTTATTCAGCTATTGTAATACTTTCGTCTTTGGGGAGGCTTTGGATCACAGAAGGGTTGCATCTGGGGCAGTGGAGGGTCATTGTTGTGGGCTGTCAGGGATGAGGTGTCCAGGGAAGTAAGTTCACCAGAGCATAAATATAAGGTATGTGAAAATATTCAGATGTTCACAGGGCATTGTCACAGTGGGTGGAGAATCACTCAATAAATGAGGTAATACTGAATTCCCATCCTGGATAGTTCTGCCATGTTCTCTAAGGGAGCAGTGACAGTCCCCCAAGTACAGGGGCATTGACTGGTGAAGGAAGATGATCCACTGATGGGACCTTGATATTGATGACTAGCCTTATGAGTCTTTGCTCTGAATTTGAAACTTAGACTATTGTTGTGGGGTGCCTGGAGGTTTCCTCCTGGGAGCCTCCTTGTTGATCAGATGTGGCCTCTCTCTGGCATGGGCCATGACTAACTCCCGGCATGGGCCATGACTCCCAGAGTTGAGTCTCTCTGTCACCAAGGGATTGCTACCAAGCACCAACTGGCAATGTGACTGGAAGAGGGCCTTGAATAAAGGGGGGTAAGAGTAAAGACAAATGAGTTTATATGGCTAAGAGACTTCAAAATGAGTAGGGAGGTCATCCCAGAGTTAACGCTTATGCACATCTCAGTAGGACCTCATAGAATTCCAGAGGACATCACCCTATAAAGTGGGGCTCTAGAGGGCTCTGGAGATGCCCAGGTCCTGTCAGGGCAGATATCTCCGGAGTTTTGAGCCTTGCCAGTGGGCCCTACTTTGGAGTTTGTACTCCTGAGAGTGACAGAGTTGGACTCAACTAAGTCTTCCTTGTACATGGCTCATCTGTCCCTTCTACTCAAACCTATACTTGGTGCTGGAGTTTGTAGCTGGACATCCAGAGAATTGAGTCTTTGGGCTGTCCATGTGCCAGCTAGGCCTCGAACCTCAGTGGAGCAGCAACTTCTACTCTACAGCTCACTGGACTCACCCAGGACAACTGGCGAGGAGATGATGATGGACAACAGTCATCCCAGAGAATGGAAAGAGTCTGCAGTTGCAGACAGGATAATCCCATCCATTTTTCCTTCCCATTCTCAATTGGAGGTGTAGTGGACATCACCATCCCAGATCCCTCAGGATGGGGGGAAGAGCTATGGACTAGAGTGGACTTACTGGCATTCTACAATAGACATATTGTGATTCAACAAATGGAAGAAATTACAACATTGATGTGGTACCAGTGGCCACTGGATCTCTAGGTGCAGGGAGAGGGAAATTCAGTTGTAATACAGGGGCTTTCTTGGGACTTGGGAATTGTCCTGAGTGACATTGCAATGACAGATATAGGCCATTTTATATCATCATGTAAAATGCAGAACTGTGTGGGAGAAGAGTGTGGTCTACAATGTGAACTATGGTCCATGCTTAATGGCAAATCACCAGGATGTGTTTATCAGTTGCAATTAATGTGCGACACTAATGAAGATGCTTATGTGGGGGGTTGTGGGAGGTGGGGCATATGGGAATCCCTATATTTTTTGTGTAACATTTATGTAATCTAAGTATCTTTTTCAAAATATAAATAAATAAATAAATAAATAAATAGATAGATAGATAGATAGATAGATAAATAGATAGATAGATAGATAGATAAATAAATAAAAAATAATATACTGATAATGTAAAAGGAAAAAAAAATCATGAAGGGATGTTCAAAGACTTCACAGACAAAGAAAAACTGGTGGAATATGTTCCTGAAAGAATAGAATTACAAGAGACACAAAAGAGAATGCTGCAGCCTGAAAGGAATAAACAAGGGTGAGAGACTTAGAGAAGACTGTAAAATGAAGATATTAGAAAGGTTTAATTAAAAGGTCAAAAGATAGACAATAGTATGATATGACAACAGAAAGCCAAACATCAAAATGAATAAATCAAATAATGCCTTTACATTAATAGCATTGAATATTAATGGATTGAATCATCAATAAAAAGATAGACTGATGGTTGTCTACAATAGACTCGCCTCAGATGTAAGGACATAACCAGGTTAAAAGTGAAAGTTTGGATAAAGATAATCCATGCAAATAGTAACCAAAAAAGAGCTGGATTTGTGATACTAATATCAGATAAAATAGATTTTAAAAGTAAAAGTGTTATAAGCAATGAAGAAAATCATTGCATAGTAATAAAAGGGGCAACTCAACAAGAATAAATAACTATACTAAAGGCATTTGCACTTACCCTCAGTGCCCCAAGATACAGAGGCACACACTAGCAAAGGTGAAGGGAGAAATAAATGTCTCTACAATAGTTAGAGGCTTCAGTACACTACTACTGGTATTGGATAGAATATCTGGAGAGAGGCTAAATAAAGAAAGAAAGAACTTGAATAATATGATAAATGAACTAGATCTAACAGACATCTATAGAGCATTGTACCCCAAACCAGCAAGATATACTATATTTTCAAGTGTTTATGGATCCTTCTCTAAGAGAGTCTATATGTTAGTCCACAAGGTAAATCATAATAAATTTAAAAGATTAAAATTATTCAAAACACTTTGTCTAATCATAACTGAATGAAGCTAGAAATCAATAATGGATGGAAAAGGGAAATGCATAGATATATGGAGATTAAACAACACATTCTTAAATAATGCATCAAAGAAGAAATTACAGGAGAATTGAGCAAATAACTTGAGATGAACGAAAATGAGAACACAACGTATAAGAACTTATGGAAGCTGTAAATTTTAAAATGATAGAAAATGACCTTGAAGGAAGAATCAAAGAGCTAGTACAATTTTATATTTGGCTGGATAAGTTAAGTACTTCCATGTCATTAAATTGCATTGCAATGATTAGTTGACTTTTGAGATTCTGAGACCATTAGAATTCCAACTATCTTTGGGATTCTCTCACCTTATAATTTTGGTACCAAAGCCTTACAAGAGCTACCTGTGTAGTTAATAGTATAATTATAATAATAATATAGTTTCAGCAATTGTAGGAAAGGTAAAATAATAATGATAACTGTTAAATAGGAAAACTGTGTGTGAGGGTATATTTTGGAACACTGTACTTTATGCATGATTTTTCTGTAAGCCTACACCTGACCTAACAAAAAATATGTTTGTTAAAACAGAGTGATGGATTGTGAACAAAGGTGAAGGATAGAAAACACTACATTAAAAACCCACATCTGGCCCAAACTCATCCAGTTATGTAAACTTGGTAAGCCAGAGGAAATCCACAGATGAGAGCGGACAGTCAAACATGAAATACTTTTCATAAACATTACTCAGAATTCTAAAAATGACAACTATGAGAAAGCAAGAGGAGGAGAATCAAGTCATTCATTAATTAAACTATCACAGGCAAAATATCAACTCTATGTTAAGCAGTATATACACAATTTTTTCATATGGCTCTCACTTTTAGGCGACATCGGCATAGATTTGATTACCAATACACAGTTTGAGGTAATTAATTATTTCATTAATAACATAAATTGCATTGTAGTCCAGGATACTCTAGAGCAGAAGCTACCAAATTTTTCCATAAAGGCTAAGAAGGAAAGTGTTTAAGGCCATGTGGGTTTTGTGGTCTCTTACACAAACATGAATCCCTGTTGTTGTGGATGGAAACAACCATAGACCATATGGAAAGAATGGGTGGGCTTTGTTCCAATAAATCTTTATAAAAACAGAATGGATTTGGTCCAGGGCAAAATTTTGCTCACCCCTGCTCCAGGACAAAGTTGTCTAATAAGAATTTCTTTAAAGGAAATGTTTTATAGCTGTACTGTTTAATTTGATATCATATCACCAATCACATATTTGTGACTAGTGCCACAGGTAGAAGTAATATTTGGATATATTAGGTTTTATATATATATGTGCAAATAATTATCTAAATTAATTATAATTAATTAATTAAAATTAATTCCACTTATTTTTCTTTACATTTTAATATAGCTAGCACAAAATTTAAAACTATATACAAACCTTGCATTATATTTCCACTGGAAAGTGTTGCAAGTTGTGTGCAAAATTTTGTGCTACCCTTGAGTCCTTAAAATTTTCAGTCCTATGCTGGGTTAATGGCTCAGCTAGGCAGGACTTGCAAGAAGAGGTAGAGACCCAGATTAGTTTAGATGTTTCCTCCACCTCATCTCCAAGCTCAACAATAATTCAAGTCTTTAATACCAACTTGCATTTGATTATATATAAATTTGGGCATGTGTTTTTTATACTTGTGTTCTCATTGCTCAGCAACAGGAATAAACATAATTAGTGCAAATGACTTATTTGCATGTAAAGAGTAGAGACTTTCAGGAAGCAATAGCATTTGTTTTATATGTATAATTTATTCCCCAGAGAGTGGTCATGGCTGTACACTTTCAGTAGGCAAGCAGATATTGTATAAGCATGGGCTATCTTGAGTAACCCATGTTCTTGGAATGTAAATATATCTTTAGTCTCCAGTACAACAATTTACTGCAAAAGGACCCTATAAGGCTATTATATTTTGCCCCATTAGATAGCAAGTTCAATTGTAGCATCACATGAAAACTATTTTCCAGAAGAACCCAAGGATGCTGAATTTCCAAGATAAGGAACCTGTCTTCCCTGCCCTCTTCCTCACTAAAACTCAAGGCTAATCAACATTGCACTTAGCACTCCAATAAAAGTGGAAATTATCTGAATTTCACAGATGGTGGTCTGTGTCCCTTAACCCTAAGTATTTAAAGTAGACTCACCTGGTGATGCATGAGAAAGATGATGCCTGTATCCTGCTCTCAGCATAAGTGAGCCATGTGGCATAGTTGGTCATCAGGTTTCTTCAGAGGCATCCATTATTTAGTGGGACTATTGACAGAGAAAGCCTTTCCTATCCAATACTTTGCACTTCCTTGGGCTCTATCCTGGATCAGGTTATGGATTTAAATTGGTCTTCTCCTGCCCATGTCTATGTTTTCTTCATTAGACATGAGAAAGCACCCCTATCTCTGTTCTTAATTTCTACAAGGCCATTATCACGTTCCTTAAGGCACCTTACAAAATTGCATCATTTTGCTTAAATACAAGGAAAACAATATTTTAGTACAGAGTTATGGCTAAGAAGTTGATTTTGAAAAAGGCACAACTGGGCACACAGAGATAAAAACAAAGCTATATATTTCAAATATTTTCCTGCCACATCTATAAGTTACATCTTCACGCATGAATTCAATAAAATTACTAATTACCTACCTTGTGGCAGAATCTGTGCTAAAATGGATAAAGATTGGGAAAATGTTTGTACATTTTCCAATCACATGTATTTCACACACTGAAGAAAAGAGAGGTTTTACTCAAAATATCACAAATTTAAGAGAAAAGCAAAAATAAATATTATGAAGCATAAATTAATACAAAACAAGGACGTCAGGAAAGATTTTGCTGCAAAATTGATACCAACTGAAGAAAGGTCATATTAAGCCAAAAAAGAAAAAAAAAGAAAGATATTCTCAATGAGGTAAAGAACAAGACATTCATTTGATAAATGAGTTATTCCCAGAGGTATGAATAAAGATGTTGACATGGCCAATGACTTCCTCCCCACTTCTGATGATCTAAGTATATGCAATGTGGACATATCAAAAATTGACATAAGGAATACCTAGAGATTCACATCCTCAACCTGTGTCCTGGATCCTTCTTGGCTCAACACTGACCACAATTAATGATAGGTGTACATGGGAACAAGCAAAGAATGGGCTCAGGGTGTTTGCAATAATGCTGTTAACTGAAAAGGGAGGACCCTATTCCCTTCAGAACTTGAATTCTGGACTGTTAGTTTGAGAAATGCAAGGTCCTTTTCAGCCAGCACTTTTACTGGGACTTCCCTCTGTACGAACATCAAATTACACCAAGTAGAGATTTTCCTGAATGTGGACACTGGAAACATTTCCTTTTCAAATAGTGAAAGGGTAAAAATTATCTGCCCATGATCAGAAACAAGAAAAGAAGGTCCTTTTTTGACACTTCTATCTAAGACTTTCTCTCCCACTCTCCCCTATGAATGACATTTAACAAGTTTACAGTGCATTTGTTCAAATTCATGTACAAATATTGAAGTATTGCTACTAACCATGGTCAGTGGTTTACATTATGATTTGCAATTTGCCCGAACACTATTATAAATGGCCTGTATCCATCATTGCAAGACCATGCAGAACAATTCCAATGACCTGAAAATTACTTGTGTTCTATCTATTCTATTCTGAACTTCCCCTCCCCTCATAACCTATGTTTACCACTAAATTTCAATTTTAAACTCTTTTATTGAAGCATAATTGACATATGATAAACTGGATATATTTTAAGTGTAACATTTGATAAACTTTGATGTATCAAACCATCATCATGTATGAAACTATCACCACAAACCCCACTTGGTCCTCATGTATTATCCTTTTTATATATAATTGAATTCAATTTGCTAGATTTTGTTTAGGATTTTTATATTTATGTTCATGAGGAATTTTGGCCTGTAGTATTGTTTTCACATAATATCTTTATCTGGTTTTGCTATGAAGGTAATGCTGAGTTTTCAAAATGAATTGGAAAGTCATTGCACCTTTTCAATTTTTTGGAAAAGTTTGTGTATAATTTTTTTCTATTTTTTACTTTTTTAAAAGATAGATTATACAAATGTCCCATAAAAAATATAGGAAATTCCCATTTGCCCCGCTCCCCACCCCTCCTACATTTTTTCAAATTAATAAGGATGAAGGATGTTTCATTAGTGAGGGATATTCATTGTTATTGATTAACACATTTTGGAGCATTGCCACTAAGCATGGATTATAGGTTACATTGTAGTTTACACACTCTCCCACCCAATTCTGTCAGTTACGGCAAGATATATAATGTCCTGTATCTATTGTTACAATATCATGCAGGACAATTCCCAAGTCCCTAAAATGCCCTTATATTGCACATGTTTTTGCCTCTCCAGCCATCAGAGCCTCCAGTAGCCACTGCCTCCACATCAAAGAGATAATTTCTTCCATTGCTAGAATCACAAGTCTATAGTGGAATACCAGTAAGACTACTTCAGTCAATAGTTCATTCCCCAATCCTGAGGATTCTGGGATGGTGATGTCCACTCCACCTCTAATTGTAATCACAGCTCCCTCTCTATTTCCTGTAAACCTGTTTTCCTTACTCTAGCTCTTTGAGTCTGCTCAATTTGTTTAATCCATATCAGTGAGGTCATATATTTGTCCTTCAGTGCCCAGCATGCTTCACTCAATAAAAGGTCCTCAAGATTCATGTTATCCCATGTGTTACTACTGTATTCCTTTTTACAACTGAGTAATATTCCATTGTATGCATATACCACAATTCGTTTATCAGTTCATCTGTTGAAGAGCATTTGGGTTGATTCTAACTTTTGGCAATAGTGTATAATGTCACAATGAACATTGCTGTGCCTATATCTGTTTGTGTCCTTGCCTTCAATTCTTCTGGGTATATACTCAGCAGTGGAATTGCTGGAGCATATGGCAGTTCTACAGTTAGTTTTCTTAGGAACCACCATACTGTCTTCCACAATGGCTGCACCATTCTACATTTTCACCAGCAGTGAGTGAGTGTTCCCATTCATCCATATCCTCTCCAACACTTACAGTGCTCTGTTTTTTTAATAGCCACAAGTCTGAAGGGTGTAAGAAGATATCTTATTGTAGTTTTGATTTGTGTTTCCCTAATAGGTAGTGATGTTGAGCATTTTTTCATGTGCTTTTTAGCCATTTGTATTTCTTCTTTGAAGAAGTGTCTATTCAAATCACTTGCACATTTTTAAAATGAGTTATTTGTCTTTTTACTTTTGAGATGTAGGATTTCTTTATATATGCAGGATATTAGGCCCGTATCAGATGTATAGTTATATAATATTTTCTCCCATTGAGGAGGCTGCCTTTTCACTTTATTTGCAAACTCCTTTGTAGTGCAAAATTTTAATTTTGAGGAGGTCCCATTTCTCTATTTTTTTTTTTCACTCTTTGTGCTTTGGGTTTGAAGTTCATGAAACCATTTACTATTACAAGATCCTGTACTTGTTTCCCTACATTATTTTCCAAGGACTTTATGGTCTTCTCTCTTATATTTGGATCTTTGATCCATCTTAAATTAATTTTGGTTTATGGTGTGAGATGGTGTGCATCTCTCCTTCTTTCTGATATGAATATCCAGTTCTCCAAGTACCATTTGTTGATGAGGCCATTCTTTCCCAGTTGAATGGGCTTGGTGGCCTTGTTGAATATCAGATGACTGTAAATGCAAGGATCTATATCAGAACTCTCAAATTTGGTTCAATGGATTGGTATGTCTATACATGTGCTAATACCATGCAGTTTTGACCACTGTAGCTTTGTATTATGTTTTAAAGTCTGGTACTGCCAATACTCCGATTCCATATTTCTTTTTCAATATGTCTTTGGTTATTCAGGGCCTCTTTCCCTTCCAGATAAATTTCATAGTTAGTTTTTCCAATTCAGTAAAAGGTGCTATGCTGATTTTTATGGGGATTACATTAAATTTGTAGATCCATTTGGGTAGGATAGACATCTTAATACTGTTTAGTCTTCTTATCCATGAACAAGGAATAACCTTCCATTTATTTAAGTCTTCTTTGATTTCCTTTAAGTGTTGTGTAGTTTTCTTTGCATAAGTCATTTACATCTTTAGTTAAATTTATTCCTGATTAGATAATTTGATTCTTTTAGTTTCTATTGTAAATGGGAATTTTTACTTGATTTCCTCTTCAGATTGCTCAGTATTGGTGTACAGAAATGCTACTGATTTTTGCACTTTGATCTTATAACCCTCAAATTTATTGAACTCATTTATAAGCTTTAGAAGCTATGTTGTAGATTTCTCAGGGCTTTCTATGTAAAAGATCATGTCGTCTGCAAATAGTGAAATTTTTATATCTTCCTTGACAAACTGGATCCCTTTAGGATCTTTTTCTTCTATAAGTGTTCAAGAGAGTACTTCTAACAGAATGTAAAATAAGAGTGGTGAAAGTGCGCATCCTTGTCTTTTGCCCAATCTTAGAGGGAAAGCTTTTAATTTTTCTCCATTGAATATGATGTTAGCTGTGGGTTTTCATATCATCATGTTGAGGATATTTCATTCTATTCTAATCTTTGGTAGTGTTTTTAATACTTTTTCTCCATCTATAGAGATGATTGTTGTTTTTATTCCTTCAAAATATTTATGTGGTGTATTACATTGATTTTCTTAAGTTGAATCTTCCTTACATACTCTGCACGAAACCCACTTGGTCTTGGTGCATAAATTGTTTGATATATTGTTGAATATGAGTAGCAAGTATTTAAGTTCATTACAGAGATTAGATTATAGTTTTCATTTCCTGTGGCACCTTTGTTTGGCTTTGGTATTAGTGTAATGTTGGCATCATAGAATTAGTTAGTCAGTGTTCCCTCCACTTCTATTTTTTGGAAGAATTTAAGCAGGTTTGGTGTTAGTTCTTCCTGAATGTTTGGTAGAATTCACCTGTGAATATGTCTTGTCCTGGGCTTTTCTTAGTTGGGAGGTTTTTGATGACTAATTCTATCTCATTATTTGTGATTGGTATGTTAAGTTCATCAGTTTCTTCTTTCGTCAATGTAGGATGATTGTGTGTTTCTAGAAATTTGCCTTCATTTCCTCTAAATTACCCATCTTGTTCCTGTATAGTTTTTCAAAGTATCCTCTTATGATAGTCTTAATTTCTGTGGGGTCAGTCAAGATAACTCCTTCCTCGTTTCTTATTTTATGTATTTGCATGTTCTCTTTTTTTTTCTTTGCTGCTCTAGCTAAGGATTTGTCAATTTTATTGATTTTCTCAAAGAACCAGCTTTTGGTCTTGTTTATTTTTTTCTAGAGCTTTCTTATTTTCAATTTCATTTAGTTCTTCTCTAATCTTTGTTATCTCCTTCTTTCTCCTTCCTTTGGGGTTAATTTGTTGTTATTTTTCTGATTACTCCATATGTGCAGTTAGGTCTTTAGTTTTAGCTCTTTCTTCTTTTTTAATATAGGCTATGAATTTTCTCCCAGTACAGCTTTTGCTGCATCTCAAAGGATTTGATACATGTTGTTGCCACTTTCATTTGTTTCAAAGTAGTTACTGATTTTTTTGTGATTTCCTTTTTGACTCGCAGTTTGTCCAAAAGTGTGTTGTTCAACTTTCTTATCTTTGTGCCTAATCTGGTTCTCTGTCCCTATGGATGTCCAGTTTCATTCCATTGTGGTCAGAGAAATTACTTTGTTTGATTTCAGTCTTTCTGAATTCATTGAGAATGGTTCTGTGGTCTAGCATGTGGTCTATCCTTAAGAATGAGCAATGTGCTTTTGAGAAGAATGTATAACGTCCCTCACTAAAATTGTGGAGGCATCTATTTCTCCACTTATTTTTTCCAGTGTTTGCCTCATGTATTTTGAGGTGCCCTGCTTAGGTGCTTAAATGTTCATGATTGCTAAGTTTAATCCATTAACACAAAATTTTATTACTGCCAAGGAATTACTTATATTAGCCATATTTTCTTTGGGTTTATATATGTCATGTGTTGTTTTTATTTTCTTCTTATCTGTTTAGTTGTTCTTACAATCTCCTCCACCTTTCTCTCTCCTGTTTTTTTTCCTTTTGACCTGCAGAACTCCCTTTAGTATTTCTTAAAGTGCAGGTTTCTTATTGCCATACTGTCTTAATTGTGGTTTACCTGTGAATATTTTGAACTCTCCCTAATTTTTGAATGCCAATTTTCTTGGATAGAGAATTCTTGGTTGGGAGTTGTTTTCTTTTTGCACCTTAACTATGTCATGCCTCCTTGCCTTCAAGGTTTCAGATGAGAAATCACTGCTTAATCTTATTGAGCTTCCCTTGTATGTTTTAGTTCTCTTTTCTCTTGTTATTTTCAGTATTCTCTCTTTGTTTTCAGCATTGGGCAATTTCACAAGTATATATCTTGGAGTAGGCCTGTTAGGATTTATTCGGTTAGGGGTGTGCTGTGCTTCCTGAACATATACATCCATGTTCTTCAATAGGGTTGGGAAGTTTTCAGCCATTATTTCCTCCAACACACCTTCTGTACCCTTTCCCTTATTTTCTCCCTCTGGCATGCCTATAATGTGTATGTGTGTGTGTTCCATGTTGTCATTCAAACCCCTGGGTTTTTTTCTATCTTTCTATCTATCCCTTTCTACTATCTGTTTTTCACCTGTAATGTCTTCCATATCACTGCTTATTTCCTCTGCATGTTCAAATCTGCTTTTATGTGCTTCCAATGTATTTTTGATTTCTTGTATTGATCCATTCGTCACCATCATATCTGTTTCCTTTTTTGTATTTTTACAATTTCTTAAGTGTGTTCTCCCAGTGCCTTCTCTATATCTTTAATCTCTTCCTACACTTCAATAATTTTTCTCATGATATATGTTTGGACATCTCTGATTAGTTGTACCATATTCTGCATCTCCTCTTTTTTAGTTGGTTTGTTGGACTGGCCATGTCTTCCTGTTTCTTAGTATGGGTTGTAATTTCTTTTGATGTCTAGATATTGGTTTATCTTGTTTGATTTGTTCAGTTGATTAACTTCTTTTTCTAATCTAGGGTTTTATTTTGTTGTTTTGTGTATGTGATAAATTTTCACTTTGACACTTCATTCCTCTTATTCTATTTCCTTGCTGTTGTTTATATTCCTGTGAAGTAAAATTAGGGCCAGAGGAAAGGAAAGAAGAGAAAAAGAATAATAGTAATAATAATGGTAAATGGTAGAAGAGGAACCATACAAGATCTAGGAAAATGAGCAATTAACATGATTAAAATTGCAGAGGAATATGAATTAAAAAGTGGAGCGCAAAAATGAAATGAGAAACTTAACAGTGAAAAATGTATAGAATGAATTAAAAGTCCAGAATGATGCGAAGAGAGGGAAAGAGAAAAGAAAAGAAAAAATGAAAAATAGTCAAAATTGAAAGTAAATACAGAAAAAGGGAGAGAGAAATTAGAATAAGAAAACTTAAAGGTCAAACAAAAAGTGGTGGAATGAATGAACAACAGAAAGCAGAAGATAGAAAGATGGAGAAATGGAAAAAAATAGTGTAGTTAGACAAAATTGGTGAACAGAAAAGGGAAACAAAGGAAGGGGAAACACCAAAAAGAAGAAACAAGACAGAAGCAACTAAATAGCAAAAAAGGGGGAAGAAATAGTATTTTAAAAGAAATAAAAGAAAAACAAACAAACAAGCACACAAACAAAAACCATGGAAAAACTGTCTTCCCTCTTAGGCTCTGAAGGAGCTTCTCAGGCAGCTGGTGTTCATCAATCAATTACACTGTGCCTACTCTCTGCAGGTTTTGAACTAGATTTTAGCAAGTAAACTAAGTTAAGTTAAAAAAAGGAAACTTTTAAAAGAAAAATAAGAGATCTAAGAAAAGCTAATACAAAAAGAATGTCTATGTTTCCTGTCCTAAAGTATCAGCTGGATGTGTGATAACCCAGTGGATCACTTCTCTAAGAAGAACCAGAAATTGAACAAGGGACCTCATATATTCAAGGCAGGAACTCCTCCACTTAGCTAAACTTTCTCCTTGGGTTAGTTAGCCTTTTAGAAACCTATCCATCCACGTTCCCTCAGGCAGGTTACAATCTTTGCAGTTGGCCAGAGTCTTGCTAATTAGGCACCTGTCTGTCCCTGCCCCCTTTCTATTCTAATTGTTTTCTCTCTCAGGGCAGCTGGACATGACAGCCTGTGTAAGTGGAATCCCCCCCTCCTTGTCAGATCTAGTTCCCTTCTGAGATTAAAAGCAGACCCTGGTGACCAAACTCACCACAAAGAACCCACTCTTGACACTCTTCCATGACTCTCCTTCTCCCAGGGGACCCTAAATAGACCATTTAAAGCTTATTGAAGCTTCCTACCATTTGCCTCCCTTAGGGAAGCTGTAATTTTGATAGTTTTCAGTGCCAGACTTGTCTGTTGCCTATCTTCATCCTCCTTCAGCCCAAGTTCCGCTCTCCCAAGGTGGCTGGATGTGTCAGGATGCCTAAGCATATTTCCCTCTCTCCTGTTCTACAGGCTGCCTCAGTGTGAGCTGGTATGCTCCCCAATGTTCAAAGGGGGCTCAGGTAATCAAACACACAGAAAGTAAAACCCTCTCCACCCTTCACCAGAACCCTCTTCCTCCAAGAGAATGCTCCATCCCACTTAGTGGTTGATGAGAGTCAGGGGGTTTGTGGAGACTTTTTGACTTGAGGGTGGTGCTTAGCTGCCTGCTGTTTCCAGCCACAGGGTTGAGAAACTCATGGTTTTCCTTGGGCTCTTTATCTCTTTGTCCATTTCCCCCTAGATAGATACCCTGAAGCCTCCTGCTCTGTGAGTTCCCAAAACAGCTCACTCAGGTATGATTTTGCCCCTTCTCGGCTGTTTTTTGTGAGAGACCTGGGAAGTGCACACCTAAGCTGATGACATCTTGCTGGAACTCTCAATTTTTGAAGAATAAGGTTTCATCGTTACATGCAATATTGAAGGCTTGATATAATGGTCTGTTTTCTTTTATTGTGCACTATGATCATGAGAAATTCTTGCCCTGCTAAATGAGAAGTAGTACTCCCCAGGAGTTTGATATTTTCTTGTTTATTGTGTCAATCTCCACCCACAGAGATAACATGCTGTGACAAGATTAAAACTTTAATATTCCATAGAGGCATGACCAACGTGTGCCCTATCCTAAATATCACTTCACTGCTGATGCCCTGCACCAGTAATCTTCCCTTGCCATATTTGCCAAAAGAACATTCCCACCATTATAGTTTTAACGACAGACATGCATATTCCAAGAGTTCACCTGCTCCTTTCTCCAACGCTCCCCCAATTTTCATGGATAGTCCAACACAAGCCCCCACGTTAATCCCCCTCAAATTCCTGCACCCTTGAACCCAATCACATCACTGCACCACTATCAGCAATATCCAATGTCCAACCAATTCTTCCACGTTAGCATAGATTTTGCCCATATTGAGCATTGGCTCACCTCCCACTACTCTCTTTCTGTCACCTGGTAACCTATCTTCCAGACTCTAACTCTGTGAGTCTGCTAAATTTGCTTAATTCATATTAGTGATGTCATGTAATATTTGTCATTCAGTGACTGACTTACTCCACTTAACATAAATAAGGGCTTCAAGATTCATCTATGTTGTCCCATGGGTTAATAGAGCATTTCTTCTTAAAGCTGAGTAATATTCCATTATATGTATATATCACAATTTGCTTATCTATTCATCTGTTGACGGACACTAGGTTTGCTTTCAACTGTTGGCAATAGTGAATAATGCCACTAAGAACATTTATGTGCATATATCTGCTTTTGTACCTGCTTTCAATTCTTCTCAGTGTATACCGAGAAGTGGGTTTACTGGATCATATGATGGTTCTATAGTTAGTTTCCTGTTGAACTGCCAATATATCCTCCATGATGGCTGTACCATTCTACATTCCCACCAGCCGTGGGCGAGTGTTCCCTTTCCTCCACATCCTCTCCTATACCTGTAGTCTTGTTTTTTTTTTTTTTTTTTTTTTTTTTTTTTTTTTTGTTTGTTTGTTTGTTTTTTTGATAGCCACCAGTCTAATAGGTGTAAAATGATATCTCATTGTAGTTTTGATTTGCTTTTTCCTAATAGCTAGTGATGTTGGGCATCTTTTCATGTGCTGTTTTTTCTTTTTTTTATGGAAAACTATCTATACAAATCTCTTGCCCATTTTTAAAAATATGTAGTTATCTTTTTCCTTTTGCAACATAGGATTTATTATATATGCTGGATATATGGCACCAAATATTTTCTCCCTTTGGGGAGGCTGCTTTTTTACTTTCTTGATAATGTCCTTTGAGGTGCAGAAGTTTTTAATTTTGAGGATATCCCATTTATCTATTATTCCTTTTCCTGCTCATACTTTGGGTATGAAGTTCATGAAACCATTTCTTATTACAAGTTCCTGTAGATGCTTCCCTACATTATCATCCAAGGTCTTTATGGTCTTGGCTCTTATATTTGGATCTTTGATCCAAATTGAGTTAATTTTTGTATAAGGTGTGAGATGGTGTTCTTCTCTCATTCTTTTGGAATGGATATCCAGTTCTCCAAGCACCATTTGTTGAAGAGGCCATTCTCTCCCAACTGAATGGGCTTGGTGTCCTTGTCAAATATCACATGACTGTATATGTGAGGATCTAGATTGGAATGCTCAGTTCGGTTCCATTGGTCTGTATGTCTATCCTTGTGCCAATACCATGAAGTTTTAACCACTGTAGATTTGCAGTATGTTTTAAAGTCAAGTAGTGTGATACCTCCAAATTCATTTTTCTTTTTCCATATGTCTTTGATGATTCATGACCTCTTACCCTTCCAAATAAAATTTGTAAGTTTTTTCAGTTCCTTAAAAAATACAATGTTGATTTTTATTGGGATTGCATTAAATCTGTAGATTAGTTTGGGTAGGATAGATATCTTGATAATGTTTAGTCTTCCTATCCACGAACAGGGATTATTCATCCATTTATTTAAGTCTTCTTTGATTTCCTTAACATTGTTGTGTAGTTTTCTGCATATAAGTCCTTTACATCTTTAGTTAAATTTATTCTTAAGTATATGGTACTTTTAATTATTACTGTAAATAGTATTTTTTCTTGATTTCTTCCCCAGATTGCTCATTATTGATGTATAGAAATGCTACTGATTTTTGAGCATTGATTTAATAGCCTGTGACTTTACTGAACTCCTTTATAAATTCTAAAAGCTTTGCTGTACATTTCTCAGGGTTTTCTATGTATAAGATTATGTCTACAAATAGTGAAATTTTTACTTCTTCTTTTCCAATTTGGAAGCCTTTTATATCTTTTCCTTGCCTCAGGGTTCAAGCAAGTCCTTCTGAGACAATGTCAAAAAGGAGCAATAATAGTGGACATCCCTGTCTTGTTCCCCATCTTAGAGGGAAAGCTTTATGATGTCACCATTGAAGATGATGTTGACTCTGGGTTTTTCATAGATACCCTTTATCATGTTCAGAAAGTTTCCATGTATTCCTATCTTTTCCAGTGTTTTTATCAGGAAAGAGTACTGTATTTTGTTGAATGCTTTTTTGGCATCTATAGATACATGTTATTTTTTTCTTTCAGTCTGTTTATATGGGGTATTACATTGATTGATTTTCTTATGTTGAAACATCCTTGCATACTCGGGATGAAACCCACTTGGTCATGGTGTATAATTCATTTGATATGTTGTTGAATGTGATTAGCAAGTATTTTGTTGAGGATTTTAGTATCTAGTTTCATTCAAGACTGGTCTGTAATTTTCCTTTCTTGTGGCATCTTTGTTTGGCTTTGGAAATAGGGTAATTTTGGCATTATAAAATGAGCTAGGCAATGTTCCTTCTAATTCTATTTTTTGGAAAATCTTAAACAGGATTGGTGTTGGCTATTTCCGGAATGTTTGGTAGAATTCAGCTGTTAAGACATCTGGTCCTGGGCTCTTCTTTGTTAGGAGGTTTTTCATGACCAAGTCTCTCCTTTTACTTTTAATTGGACTGCTGAGTTCATCAATTTATTCTTTCATCAATGTACACTGCTTGTGAGTTTCTAGGAATTTGTCCATTTCCTCTAATTTATCATTCTTGTCGGCATATAATTTTTCAAAGTATCCTCTTATGATACTCTTTATTTCTGTGGGGTCCATGGCTATATCCCCTTCCTAATTTCTTATTTTGTGGATTTCCATCTGTTCTCTCTTTTTCTTTTTTGGTATTGTGAAGGGTTTTTCAATTTTATTGATCTTCTCGACAAATCGGCTTTCGATTTTGTTTATTTTTTCTAGTGCTTTCTTTATTTCTATTTCATTTAGTTCTGCTCTATTCTTGGTATTTCCTTCTTTCTGTTTCCTCTGGGGTTACTTTGTTGTTGTTTTTCCAATTCTTCCAGGTGTGCACTTATGTCTTCAATTTTAACTCTTTCTTCTTTTTTAATATATGCATTTATGGCTATGAATTTCCATCTCAGTACACCTTTGGTTGAATCTCATAAGTTTTGATATGTTGTGTTGTCATTTTCATTCGCTCCAGGATAGTTACTGATTTATTTTGAGATTTCCTCCTTACCCACTGTTTGTCTAAGAGGGTGTTATCTTCCATATCTTTGTGCCTTATCTGATTCTCTGGCCCTTAGTGATTTTCAATCTCATTCTATTGTGGTCAGAGTAATTATTTTGCATCATCTCAATCTTTCTGAATTCATTGAGTGTTGTTCTGTGGCCTAGCATGTGGCCTGTCTTGGAGTATGATCCATGTGCACTCAAGAAAAATGTATATCTTCCTGTATTTGGGTGTAGTGTTCTGCATATATCTATTAAGTTCAGATTTCTAGAGTATTAGAGTCTTTGTTTCTTTATTGATTCTCTGTCGAGATGTTCTGTCTAATGATGATAATGGTGTATTAAAATCCCCCACTATAATTGTAGAGGCATTTATGTCTCCAATTAGTCTTTCCAGGGTTTGCCTCATATTTTGGGGTGCCCTGATTAGGTGTAAAATGTTTATGATTGTTCTTTCTTCTTAAAATAGTACCCCTTTTAGTAATATATAGAATCCATCTTTGTCTCTTTCAATACTTTTTCATTTAAAGTATATTTTGTCTGATATTTGTGTAGCTACTCCTGCCCCTTTTTGGTTGTTGATTGCTTGTTAAATTATTTTCCAACATTAAATTTCAGCCTACTTGAATCCCTGGATCTAAGGTGGATTTCTAGTAGACAACATATAGATGGGTCATATTTCCTTAAGCATTCTTCCAGTTTGTGTCTCTTGACTGGTAAGTTTAATTCATTAACATTTCAGTATTAAGTATTAAGGGATTTCTTACATAAGCCATATTTTTCTGCTTATGTGTGTCATATGTTGTTTCTTTTTCTCTTTTAGTCTTTTTAGTTGTTCTTACACTCTCTTCCAACTTGCTCTTTCCTGCTTTTTCCTTTCTACCTGTAGAACTTCCTTTAGTATTTCTTTCTATTAACAATTGTTTATTGCTTTCACAAATTCAAATGGCCTAATGGAAGAACTAATTTAAAATTTTGTAAATTAAGCTAAATAAATAGGATTTCTTTTTTTTATTATTGTGGGTAAAAATCAAATTTTTCACAATACAAACAAATATTTGTAAAATGATATATAAATATAAATGCATATATGTGCATTTGCTTGCATAAATGTTATTTTTTATACATATTTTAAAAGATGCTTAGATTACATAAATATTACACAAAAATTACAGGAATTCCCATGTTCCCCACCTCCCACACCTCCCATAACATCCCACATAAACATCTTTCATTAGTGTGGCACATCACCTGCAATGGATATACACATCCTGGGGCCTTGCCACTAAGCATAGACCATAGTTCACATTGTAGACCATACTCTCTCCCACACAGTTCTGCATGGCATATGCTGATGTAAAATGGCCTATAGCTGTCATTGTGATGTCACTTAGGATAATTCCCACATTCTGAAAAAGCACCTGTATTATTGGCTTCACCTCACTGTTATAATTTCTTCCATTGCTTGAGCCACAATATGTCTACAAAATAATACCATTAGGTAGACTCTAGTCCATAGCTCTTCCTCCAATCCTGAGGAGTCTGGGATGGTGATGTCCACTCCACCTCCAAGTGAGAGTGGGCTTACATCCCATGGATATGGTGGATGAGATTATCCTGCCTGCAGCTGCAGGCTCTCTCCATTCCCTGGGATGGCCATTGCCCATCATCATCTTCTCACCAGGTGACTTGGGTGAGTCCATTGAGCTGTAGAGTAGGAGTTGCAGCTCCACTGAGATTCCAGTCACAGCTGGCACATGGGCAGGCCAGAGGCTCCAGACTCTGGAAGTACACCTACAAACTCTGGCATCACATATAGCTTTGAATAAATGGGGATGATGGACCATGTATGGGGAGGACTTATTTGAGTCCAATTCTGTCACTCCCAGGAGCACAGATTTCCACGTAGAGCCCCCTGATAAGGCATCAATCTCTGGGGCTATTGCCCCTTATATAGGACCTGGGTGTCTCCAGAGCCCTCAGGACCACCTCTGTGTGGGGTGATATCCACTTTGGTGTTCTATGAGATCCTACTGAGGTGTGCATAAGCGTTACCTCTGGGATGACCTCCTGCCTCTCTTTGAAGTCTCTTACCCACATGAACTCATTTGTCTTTGTCTTTCCCCCCTTTAATTCAAGGTCTTTTTCCAGTCGTATTGCCTGTTGACACTTGGTATTAATCTCTCATTGCCTGGGAGGCTCATCCCCGGGAGTCATGTCCCACTTTGTGGGTAAGGTAATGCATTCATATGCTGAGTTTGGCTTAGAGAGAGGCCACATTTGAGCAACAAGGAGGCTTTCAGGTGGCAACCCTTAGGCACCCCATAACAGTAGGCTGTTTCAATTACAAGAGCAAAGACTCATAAGGCTAGTCATCAATAAAAAGAACCCATCAGTGGGCCATCCTCTTTTGCCAAACACTGCCCCTGCACTCGGGGGGCTGTTGCTACTCCCTTGGAGAATGTAGCAGAGCCCTCCAGGATGGGAATTCAGTATTCCCTCATTTATTGAATGATTGTCTATCCACCCTGACCATGCCCCATCCCTTGATCATTTGAACAATTTTATATATCTTTCATGTATATTCAGATGAACTTCTTCCCATGAATTCCCCATCCCAGACACCCCCCACCAATGATCCTCTGTAGCCCCCATTTTAGCCCTTCTGTGTAAACCTTCCTTGAAGAAGAAGCCCATATAATAACCAAATACAATTAATAGGAAAATGAAATAAAAGTAATAAGCTTAAATGCAAGACAGAAAATACATGGACACTCAGGGAAAAAAAGCAATATATATATATATAATTAATGGATTGGGGCATTCAAAAAATGGGGAAAAACAAATTTAAAAAAATTTTTTTTTCCTTTCATCTCTGCATTATCTGATGTCTAGTGTGTACCGTGACACCTTCCCACTCTCATTCCCAGTGTCTCCCAAATTTTCATTTAATTTTCACAGAAGTTTTAGGTCACAGCAAAGTCATACACAGACTATTAGAGAGTCTCATATACCCAACCTCCTTCCCCTTTCTTTACCCCATATTAAAACCTTTTTTCTGTGTGTGAATCGTAGCATTGTTATAACTGTTATACAGAGAGTGAAACATAGCTACTAAACATTGTCAATGGTTTACAGTATACTTTACAATTTAGATGGTACAGTTTAATAATTTTTGATGGTATTTACTATGTCCTGTGTGCATTACTGTAAGGTAATGAAAAACACTTCCCATGACCACTAAATACCCATTTTGATCTTTTCTGTTCCTTCCTCCCCATCCCCCATGGCATATGACACTCCTATCATGCTTATCCATTCATCTATTGATGGGGCCTGGGACTGATTCCAAATTTGGCAATTGTGAACAATGCCACTATGAACAATGGTGTGCATATATCTGGTCATGTCTTTGCTTTCAATTCTTCTGGGTATATACCCAGCAGTGGAATCGCTGGATCATACAAAGATCTTTTGTTAGTTTTCTGAGGAACTGCCAAACTGTCCTCCACAGTGGCTGGTTCATTCCACAATCCCACCAGCAGTGGATGAGGGTTCCTATTCCTCTACATCCTCTCCAACACTTTTAGTCTGCTGTTTTTTTTAATAGCTGCCATTCAAATGAGTGTAAGATGGTATCTCATTGTTGTTTTGATTTGCATTTTGCTAATAGCTAGCAAGGTCAAGCATTTTTTTCATGTGCTTTTTAGCCATTTGTATTTCTTCCTTGGAGAAGTGTCTTTTCAGGTCACTTGCCCATTTCTTAAATGGGTTGTTTGTCTTTTTATTTTCAAGGTGTAGGATTTCTTTATATATGCAGGATATTAGGCTCCAATCAGATCTATGGTTGCCAAATATTTTCTTCTATTAGGTAGGCTGCCTTTTTATGTTCTTAATAACGTCCTTTGAGGTGCAGAAGTTTTTAATTTTGAGTAGATCCCATTCATCATTTTTTCTCGTGCTGCTCATTCTTTGGCTGTGAAGTTCATGAAACCATTTCCTATTACAAGGTACTGTAGATGCTTCCCTACATTATCTTCCAAGGTCTTTATTGTTTTGGCTCTTATATTTAGATCTATGATGCATCTTGAGATGATTTTTGTATAAGGTGTGAGTTGGTATAGTTCTCTCATACTTTTGGATATGGATATCTAGTTATCCAAGCACCATTTGTTAAAGAGGTCATTCTCTCCCAACTAAGTGGGCTTGGTGGCCTTGTCAATTATCAGATGACTGTGTATGTGAGGATCTATTTCAGAACTCTCAGTTTGGTTCCATTGGTCAGCAGATCTATTCTTGAGCCAATAGCATGCAATTTTAATCACTTTATCTTTGTAGTATGTTTTAAAGTAAGGTAATGTGATACCTCCAACTTCATTTTTCTTTTTCAATATGTCTTTCATAATACTGGGCCTCTTACCTTTCCAAATATATTTTGTAGTTAGTTTTTCCAGTTCCTTAAAAAATACAGTGTTGATTTTTATTGGGATTGCATTAAATCTGTACATTGGTTTGGGCAGGACAGACATCTTGATGATGTTTAGTTTTCCTATCCATGAACAGGGAATGTTCTTCCTTTTATTTATGTCTTCTTTGAATTCCTTTAACAGTGTTGTGTAGTTTTCTGTATATAAGCCCTTTACATCTTTAGTTAAATTTAATCCTAGGTATTTGATTCTTTTAGTTACTATTGTATTTTTTTTTTTTTATCCTCAGATTGCTCATTACTGGTGTACAGAAATGCTACTGATTTTGGGGCATTGATCTTATAGCCTGCGACATTACTGAACTCCTTTATAAGTCCTAGAAGCTTTGTTGTAGATTTCTCAGGGCTTTCTAAGTATAGGATCAAGTCATCTGCAAATAATGAAATTTTTACTTCTTTTCCAATCTCAATGCCTTTTATATCCTTTGCTTGCCTCAGTGCTCTAGCAAGTACTTCTAAGACAATGTTAAATAGGAGTGGTGATAGTGGGCATTGTTATCTTGTTCCCGATCTGGAAAGCTTTAAACATTTCACCATTGAAGATCATGTTAGCTTTGGGTTTTTCATATATACCCTTTATCACATTCAGAAAGTTTCCTTCTACTCCTATCTCTTGTAGTGTTTTTATAAGGAAAGAGTGCTGTATTTTGTTTAATGCTTTTTCTGTATCTATATAGATGATCATGTGTTTTTCTTTTCTTTCAATCTGTTTATATCATGTATTGCATTTATTGATTTTCTTATATTGAACCAATCTTGCATACCAGGGATAAAACCCCCTTGGTCATGGCGTGTAATCCTTTTGATATGTTGTTGAATGTGATTAGTAAGTATTTTGTGGAGGATTTTAGCATCTAGGTTCATTAGAGAAATTGGTCTGTAATTTTCCTTTTTTGAGTATCTTTGTTTGGCTTTGGTATTAGGATAATGTTAGCATCTTAGAATGAGTTAGGCAATATTCCTTCTACTTCTATTTTATGGAAGAGCTTAAGCAGAATTGGTGTTAGCTCTTTCCAGTATGTTTGGTAGAATTCAGCTGTGAAAACATCTGGTCCTGGGCTCTTCTTAGTTGGGAGGTTTTTGATGACTGAGTCTATCTCTTTACTTGTAATTGGACTTTTGAGTTCATCTATTTCTTCTTTCATCAATGTAGGCTGCTTGTGGGTTTCTAGAAACTTGTCCATTTCCTCTAAATTATCATTCTTGTTGGCATATAATTTTTCAAAGTATCCTCTTATGATACTCTTTATTTCTATGTGGTCAGAAGTGATATTTCTTTCCTCATTCCTTATTTTGTGTACTTGCATCTGTTCTCTCTTTTCTTCATTAGTCTGGCTAAGGATTTGTCAATTTTATTGATCTTCTTGAAGAACCAGCTTTTGGTTTTATTTTTTGTAGAGCTTTTTTATTCTCTATTTCATTTAGTTCTGCTCTAATCTTTGTTATTTCATTCTTTCTACTTCATTTAGGCTTAGTTTATTGTTGTTTTTCCAATTCCTCCAAGTGTGTAGTTAGGTCTTCAATTTTTAGCTCTTTCTTCTTTTATAATATATGCATTTATGGCTATGGATTTTCCTCTCAGTACAGTTTTGGCTGCATCCCATAGGTTTTGATATGTTGTGTTGTCGTTTTCATTAGTTTCAAGGTAGTTACTGATTTCTTTGAGATTCCTTCTTGACCCACCGTTTGTCTAAGAGTGTGTTGTTTAACTTCCAAATCTTTGTGCCTAATCTGATTCTCTCATCCTTAGTGATTTCCAATTTCATTCCATTGTGGTCAGTGGAATTACTTTTCATAATCTCAATCTGTCTGAATTCATTGAGACTTGTTCTGTGGCCTAGCATGTGGTCTATCTTGGAGTATGATCCATGTGCACTTGAGAAGAATGTAAATCGTGCTGTATTTGGGTGTAGTGTTCTGTACATGTCTATTAAGTCCAGGTCCTCTAATGTATTGTTCAGAGCCTTTGTTTCTTAATTGATTCTCTGTCTAGATGTTCTGTCTAATGATGATAATGGTGTATTAAAGTACCCCACTATAATTGTTGAGGAATTTATTTCTCCACTTAGTTTTTCCAGAGTTTACCTCATGTATTTTGAGGCACCCTGATTTGGTGCATAAATGTTTATGATTGTTCTCTCTTCTTGAGAGATTACCCCTTTTACTAATATATAGTGATCCTCTTTGTCTCTAACAATAGTTTTGCATTTAAAGTCTATTTTGTCTGCTATTAGAATAGCTACTCCTGTCCCCCGCCCCCTTTTTTTTTTTTTTTTTTTTTGGTTATTGTTAGCTTGTAAAATTGTTTTCCAGTCATTCACTTTCAGCCTCCTTGAATCCCCGAGTTGAAGGTGGGTTTCTTGTAGACAGCATATAAATGGATCTTATTTCCTTATCTATTATGCCAATCTGTGCCTCTTGAGTGGTGAATTTAATCCATTAACTTTCAGTGTTATTACTGGCAACGAATTTCTTACTTCAGCCAGTTTGTGTTTGGTTTAATATATGTCATATGTTTTGTTTCTGTTTTTTTCTTTTTAGCTGTTTTTAAACTCTCCTCCAACTCTCTTTCCCTTGTTTTTTCCTTTTAATTTTTAAAAATTCCTTTAGTATTTCTTGAAGTGCAGGTTTCTTATTGACATACTCTCTTAATTTCTGTTTATCTGTGAATATTTTGGAATCTCCATCATTTTAGAATGCCAGTTTTGCTGGATAGAGAATTCGTGCCTGGAAGTTTTTTTCTTTTAGTTCTTTGATTATGTCATACCACTGTCTTCTTGCCTTCATTGTTTCAGATGATAAATCAGCACTTAATCTTATTGTGCTTCTCTTGTATGTATTTTTCTGCCTTGAGTATTTTCTCATTGTCTTGAGCATTTGACATTTTGACAAGTATATGTCTTGGAGTTGGCCTGATGGGATTTATACTGTTTGGGGTGCGCTATGCTTCCTGGATCTGCACATCCATCTCTCTCAATAGGGTTTGGAAGTTTTCAGCCAGTATTTCCTTCAACACTCCTTCTGTTCCCTTTCCCTTCTCTTCTCTTTCTGGGATGCTCATAATGCATATGTTTGTGCATTTTGTGTTGTCAGTTAAATCCCTGAATCCCTGCTGGATTTTTTCTATTTTGTTGTGTATAAGTTTTAATATCTGTTTGATTTCAGATGTATTGTTTTCCACATCACTAATTCTTTCTTCTGCCTTTTCAAATCTGCGGTTATGTGAATTCAGCATCTTTTTGATTTCTTGCATTGTGCCATTGATCACCATCATATCCATTACCTTTTTGCATATGTTTACAATTTCTTCATTATGTTCTCCCAATGTTTCCTTCAGTTCATTAAGTTGGTCCATGATATTTGTTTGGAAAACTTTGATTAGTTGTTAAATGTTCTGCATTTCTTCCTGGTTTTTAGTTTGTTCATTGGACTGGTCCATGTCTTCCTGTTTCTCAGTGTGGTTTGTAAATTTTTGTTGCCCTCTGTTCATCATTTTATCTTGATGAGTTTGTTTAGTTGGTTAGCTTCTCTCTCTACTCGAGTTATTTAGCTGGTGGTTCTGTGTGTGTGTTAAGTTTTCTCTTTGACACCTTTTCTTCTTATTTTATTTCATTTCTTCTTTCTATTTTCCCTTGAAGACAAAAGACTAGGGTCAGAGGAGTCAAAAGATGTAAGAAAGGAAAAAGGATAATAGTAATATTGATAAAAGTTAGAAGAGGGACCAAATAAGACTTAGTGAAATGAATACTTAACACATGTAGGCAGTGTAGAGCAATATGGAAAAAAGTTTAGTACATACAATGGACTGGGAAACCAAATAGAGGAATATATATATAATGATTTAGAAGGCTAGAATGATGAGGATGGAGAGAAAGATTAAAGAAAGAGCTGAAAGGAAAAAGTTAATATTAATAAAAAAAGAAGAAAACAGAATAAATAGAATAGAAATTGACACCCTTAAGTTGTGCACTAATGAAAAAAAGTGGTATATAAGAACCACAACAGGAAGCAGAAGGCACAAAGATGAAGGAAGGATAAGAGATAGCTTGGGATACAAAATTAATAAAGACAGAGAATGGGAAATCATGGAAGGAGAAGCACAGCAAAGAAGAGACAAGCTAGCAGCACCTAATTTTAAAAAATGAAAGAAAAAAGAAAGGGGGGAGGAAAGAGGAAAGAAAAGCAAGGGACAACAAATAAAGAGAGAAAAACCAAACAACCACACAAGCAAGCAGTCAAACAAAGCTAAGGTGGAACAATGTTCCTTCTAGGGTTTTGTGGAACCTCTCAGCCTGCTTTTGTTTATCAATCAATTTCCCTGCAGTGTTCTATCTGCAGGTTTTGAGGCAGATTTTAGCTATTAAACAAAATTAAAAAGAAGAATTCATTTTTCATTTTTTAAGGTGACTGTCTTTTTTTTTTTTTGGTAAAATACAGGACCCAAAATAAATCCTCTTTCTAGATCACCCTCTTCACCAAGGGGACCCTAACTAGGCTCGTGGAAACTAATCAAACACTTCCCACTTCCTGGCCTTCCCAGGGGAGTTCAAGCTCTGATGTTTGTCAGTGAAGAATGGTAAAACTGGCTGGCTCCACCTCCTCTGGAGCCAAGCCTCAGTGTCACTGAGCTGCTGGGTAAATCAGGCTTCCTCTGTAGATTCGCCTCTCCACTTTGCCTGGTGCTGCTTCAAGATGGCTTATCTGCTCCCCAAACCTATGAGGGGGTCCAGGCAGCAAATACACATGAGGGAAGCCCCACTCCACCTTCTGTCAGAACTCTCCCTCTCTTGGAGAATGCTCCTTCTCACCAGCTTGGCGGGGTGTGGGGCTTATCCCTGTGCAACTAGGTAAATCAGCTTCCTCACCAGATTTACCCCTCCCCTCTGCCTGATGTTGATTAAATACAGCTATTTTGTTTGCCCAAGCTGCAAAGGGTTCCCAGCAGCCAAATCCACAGAAAGGAAAGCCGTCTCACCCCATCGCCAGAACCCTCCCACTCTCGGAGAACGCTCCCTCTCACCAGGCAGGAGTAGTGGCTCAAACCAGCATTTTTCCCTGAGTGTGGGGCTCAGCCATTTGTGTTAACCAACACAGGTAGGCTTAAACTCATGAATCTGTTTCAATCAGTTCACACCATCGATCTGCCTACAGATAGATGTCCCAAGCTTCTCACTCCATGCGCCCACAGCACAAAACTCTGGGCAGGACCTTGTCCACAATCCACCATCCTCAGACAGCTAGTCAGTGAGTGCCCTTCTTAACCAATGCCATCTTGCCTCTCTCCCCTTTAGTATTTCTTGAAGGGCAGGTTTCTTACTGGCATACTCTCTTAATTTCTGTTTATCTGTGAATATTTTGAACTCTTCATCATTTTTCAATGCCAGATTTGCTGGATAGAGATTTTGTGGCTCGAAGTTTTTTTTTCTTTTAGTACCTTGACTATGTCATATGTCTTCATGAATCTATGGTTTCAGATGAGAAATCAGCATTTAATCTTATTGTGCTTCCCTTGTATGTAATGGTTCTGTTTTCTCTTGCTGCCTTAAGTTTTTTCCCTTTGCCTTGAGCATTGCACACTTTGACAAGTATATGTCTTGGAGTACACCTTTTAGGATTTATACTGTTTGGGGTGTGCTGTGCTTCTTCCTGGACATGTATGTCCATCTCCTTCAATAAGGTTTGGAAGTTTTCAGCTAGTTCATTCAACACTCTTTCTGTTCCCTTTCCCTTCTCCTCTCCCTCTGGGATGCCTATAATGCATTTCTCTGTGCATTTTGTTTTGTCATTTAAATCCTTAAGTCCCTGCTGGATTTTTTCTATATTTTTATCTATCTGTTCTACTATCTGTTTGATTCCAGATACACTGTCTTCCACATCACTAATTCTTCCTTCTACTTGTTCAGATCTGCTGTTATGTGATTCCAGGGTCTTTTTTATTTTTTTGGATTGTGCTTTTCATCACCATCATATCTGTTATCTTTTTATATATGTTTACAATTTTTTCAGTATGTTCTCCCAGTGTCTTCTTAATATCCTTAATCACTTCCTTCACTTCATTAAGTTGGTCCATCATATTTGTTTGGACAGCTTTGATTAGTTGCTTGATGTTCTGTATTTCTTCTTGGTTTTTAGTTTGTTCCTTGGACTGGTCTTAGTATTGTATGTAATTGTTTGCTGCCTTCTGGTCATCATTTATCTTTATTGGTGTATTCATTTGATTAGTTTCTCTCTCTGCTCTAAAATTTTGTTTAGCTCCTGGTTTTTTGTGGGTGTTAAGTTTTGTCTTTGACATTTTGTTTTTCTTGTTCTTTTTCCTTGCTGTTTTCTATGTTCTCTTTTCTCTTGAAGCCAAGAGATTAGGGCCAGAGAAATGAAAAGAGTTTAGAAAAGAAAAAGGATAAGTGAAATAATAACAAAAGTTGGAAGAAGGGTCATATAAGACTTAATGAAATGAATATTTAATTCATGTAAGCAGTGTAGATTAATAGTAATATAAAAGTGGAGTACCTACAATGAAATGGGAACCCGAATAAAGAAAAATATATGGAATGATTTAAAGGGCCAGAATGATGAGGAGAGAGAGAAATAGAAAACAATGGACAGGGAAGCGGCTGTGGCTCAATCAGTAGGGCTCCCGTTTACCATATGGGAGGCCCTGGGTTTGGTTCCCGGGGCCTCCTGGTGAAGGCAAGCCTGCCCGCACGGCGTGGTTAGCTGACCCAGCGAGCACAAGCAGCAAGGGGGGTATAAATGAATAAATAAATAAAATCTTGAAAAAAAAAAAAGAAAAAAAAAGAAAAAGAAAACAATGGACAGAAATAAAAAAGTTAATAAAAGTAAAGAAAGCAGAACAGACAAGATATAAATCAAAACCAGAAATGTTGAGGACTAATAAAAAAGGTGGAATGTAAGAAGCACCGCAGAAAGCAAAAGATGGAAAGATTAAGGAAGGAAAAGAGAGAATGTTGGTAGACAAAATCAGTATACACAAAAACTGGGAAATCAAGGAAGGAGAAACAGCAAAGAAGGAACAAGCTAGCAGCACATCATTAAAAAAAAGGGTGTGGGAAAAGAGGAAAAAAAACAAAGAACAAAACAACAACAAAAAGGACAATTCAAAACAAACAAACAAACAAAAAACACAAAAGCAAGGAGTCAAACAAAGCTAAGGAAGAAGAGCATTACTTCTTGGGCCTTTGTGAAACCTCTTGGCTGCCTGTGCTCACCAATCAGTTACCCTGCAGGCTTCTCTCTGCAGGTTTTAAGGTGTTTTTTAGTGAGTAAACTAAGTTAAAAAATTTTTAAGTAATCTTTTTAATTTTTTTTTGAAAGGGGACCCAAATGAAACTATTACAAAATAATGTCTATTTTTTCCCTTCTCTACTGTCTCAGATTGATGTTAGATATCCCTGTGGATCACTACTCTTAGAGGAGCCAGAAATCCAACTAGGGACCTCATATATTCAAGGCAGAAATTCCTCCACTGAGCTACATTTCTAATTTGGTCAGTTAACTCTTCAGAAAGTTATTCAGTTACTTTTCCCTGGCAGATTTTACTCTCCTAGGGCAACTTGACTCAGCAAGCTCTATGAACAGATTCCCCTTCCCCTCTCCTAGTCAGGTTAAGTTCCCTTTTGAAATTCAAATGGCACCCTTATGACTGAGTACACCACACTGAAGTGATTTTTCAAGCCCCTTCTAGACAACCCCCTCCTCTCAGGGTACCCTAAATAAGTCTCCTGAATACTTATTTGGTGCTTTCTGCTTCCTGACTCCCATAGGGGACTTGAATTTCTGATAGTCCTCAGTGTGGAACTATTACATTGGCTGACCTCACCCTCTCACAGGTCAAGCCTCTGTATCCCAAGGCAATTAGATAAATCAGGCTTCATTGACAGATTCCCCTCTCCCCTCAGACTGGTGCCATTTCGAGCTGACTGGTGTGATATCTGAAACTCAAAGGGGGTCCAGGCAATCAAACCCACAGAAAGGAAACCTCTCTCCACACCTTTCCAGAACCCTCAACTTTTGGAGAATGCTCTCTCTCGCTGTGTGTCCAGCAGATGTCGGAGCTCACCCTGGCTCTTTGTCCTGAGGGTGGGGCTTAGCCATCCCTGATTTCCATGGGGCTAAAAATGCAAGGTTTTATCTTGAGCAATCTATCTCCCTGTCCAGATCCCTCCAGATCAATGCCCCAAAGGCTCCTCCTCTGTGGTCTCCCAGAACAGCTCACTTGGCAGGGTCCTGTCCCCAATCAGCTGTCTTTTGAGATAGAGATGGTGAGTGCCCATTTAATCCTACGCTTTCTTGCCCCCAACCTGAGTAAGCTCCCTTTTCACTTTCTTGACAAACTCCTTTTAAGCAAAAAAATTTTTTTTAATTTTGAGGAGTTCCCAATTATCTACTTTATCTTTCATTACTTATGTTATAGCTTTAAATTTTATGAAACAATTTCGTACTATAAATCTTGTAGATGCTACCCTTCATTATCATTTATAAACTTTATGGTCTTGGCTCTTATACTTATGTCTTTGATCCATCTTGAGTTAATTTTGTATAGTGGATGATTGTCTCTCATTGTTTTGTATGTGGATATCCAGTATTTCAAGAACCATTTGTTGAAGGGCCAATCTGTCCCAGTTGAGTGGACTTGGTGGACTTTAAAGTCAGTTGACCTTGTGAGAATATTTATCAGAAGTCTCAGTTATGTTTCATTGGTCAGTATATTTAGCCTTGTACCAATACCATTTAGTTTTGACCACGTAGCTTTGTATTATGTTTTAAAGTCTGGTAGTGTGATTCTTCCTATTTCATTTTTCTTTTTAAATATGTTTTTAGCTATTTGGGGCCACTTTCCTTTCCAAAAAAATTTCATAATAAGCTTTAACAATTCAGTAAAATTGCTATTGTAATTTGTATTGGGATCTTAATGATGTTTAGTCTTCCAATCCATGAACATGAAATATTCTTCCCTATAATTAGGTCTTTGATTTCCTTTAACAATGTTGCATAGTTTTCTGAGTACAAGTCCTTCACACCTTTTCTTTAAATTTTGATGTTTTTCTTTTTTTTTTAAGAAGCCTTAGAAAATATAAATCTTACAGAAAAGATATAGGAGATTCCTATATGCTCTACCCCTCTTCCTCTCACAGTTTCCCACATTAACAACATCTTTCATTAGTGTGGTACATTTGCTACAATTGATGGACACATATAGACACATTGCTACTAAGCATGGATTATAGTTTACTTTATAGTTTACACTTGCTCTGCACAAATTTATAAGTGTTGAGAAAACACGTAATGGATATAATGGCTTCTATCCATCATTTCAATGTCATGGATGACATTTCCAATATCCCAGATATACCCCCATGTTACACCTATTCTTTCTCCCTCCCTTCAGAACCTCTGTTGGCCACTGTCTCTATATCAACAATAAATGTTCTTCCTTTGCTAGAACAATATTAATTATATAGTATAATAATAATGTCTACTTTAGTCCAATTTTCATTCCCCAATCTTGTGTATTTTGGGATGGTCATGCCTACTCTATTTCTAATTGAGAGGTGCTTAGATCCTATAGGGCAGATGGGTGGAACTGGCTTTCTTGTAGTTGCAGACACTCTCTGCTCCATGGGTTAGGTGTTGTCCATCATCATCTGTCAGTTGTCCTAGGTGAGTCTGATTACATGGAGAATAGGTGTTGCAACTCTAATTATTTTCAGGGTTCAACCAGCATATGAACAGAACATATATATATATGTCTCTTGGACATATGTATGATGAGTATAGTGCTAATTATAGTTTCAAGTTAAAGAGGCAGAAAAGCAAAGTGAAGGGAAAATAAAAATGAGACTAACTCTGTTACATGGGGGACAATAAATTCCAAAGGAAAGCCCACTGACAGTATGCTGAATTCCCATGATTGCCTGCCATCCTTGTAGAACTCTCGGCAGCCTTGTTGTTTGAAGCACTATTTACTGTGACATTCAATGAGATCTGCAGAGACATCATAAGCGTAATTTCTGGAATGACCTCCTGACTCACTTTGAAATACCTTAGCCATAAAACATTCCTATATAATATTTCCCACTTTTGGTCAAGGTCTTTTTCCAGATGCATTCCTAGTCAGTGCTTGGTAATAATCCATCAGTGCCAGTGAAGCTCATCCCTAGGAGTTATGTCCCATGCCAGAGGAAAGGTAGTTTGTTTTTATGTTGAGATTAGGTTAGAAAGAGGTCACATTTGAACAACAAGGAAGCTTTCAGGGGGTAAATCTTAGGCAATAAAGAGTTTATTCGTAGGTATTTCATTGTTTTAGTTGCTATTTTAAATTGAATTTTTTTCTTGATTTCCTCCTCAGATTGATCATTATTGGTGTACAGAAATGCTGCTGATTTTTGCATGCTGATCTTATATCCTGCCACTTTACTGAACTCATTTATCAGCTTTAGATTTGTTGTAGATTTCTCAGGGCTTTCTATATATAGGATCATGTTTTGTGCAAATAGTGAAATTTTTACTTCTTCCTTTGTAGTTTGGATGCTTTTTATATCTTTTCTTGCCTAAGTACACATACAAGTACTTCTAACACGATGTTAAAGAAGAGCAGTGACAGTTGGCATCCTTGTCATGTTCCAGATATTAGAGCAAAAACCTTTAGCATTTTACCATTGAATATGATGTCAGCTCTGGGTTTTTCATATATACCCTTTATCATGTTGAGGAAGGTTCCTTCTATTCCTATTTTTTGAAGTGTTTTTATCAAGAAAGGATGCTATATCTTGTGAAATGCTTTTTCTTCATCAGTAGAGAGGATCATGTGATTTTTTTTCTTTCAATCTGATAATGTGTGCTACACTGATTTCCTTATGTTGAACCATCCTTGCATATCAGGGATGAAACCCACTTGGTTATGGTGTATAATTCATTTGATGTGTTGTTGAATACTATTGGCAAGTATTTTGTTGAGGATTTTAGCACCCAGGTTCATTAGAGAGATTGGTATATAGTTTTACTTTCTTGGGGTGTCTTTATGTGGATTTGGTATTAGGGTGATGTTGGTATCATAGAAGGAGTTAGACAATGTTCCCTTCACTTCTATTTTTTTGGAGGAATTTAAGCAGTATTGGTGTTAGTTACTTCTGGGATGACTTGCAAAATTCATCTGTGAAGCTACCTGTTCCTAGGCTCTTCTTAGTTAGTAGACTTTTGATGACTAATTCAATCTCATTATTTGTGATTACTCTAGAGTACATCAATTTCTTCCTTCATCGATGTAGGCAGCTTATGTGTTTGTAGAAATTTGTACATTTCATCTAAGTTATCCACCTTATTGACATGCAGTTTGTCAAAGTATCCTTCTTATGATAAGAAAGTACCAGATTTTAGCAAATAAAATAATTTTTAAAAAATTATAAATATTAACATGTCAGAATACCTAAAATAAACAATACCTCAGTCTTTAAGTTCCCTGTCTTAAGGTGCTGGCTGGGTGCCTGACAATTCACTGGATCACCCTTTGGATCCCTACACTTAGGAGGCACTGGGAATTGAAACAGGGACCAAGTACATGTATGGCTGGCATTTCTGCACTGAGCTATGCACACTTCCCAGGTTAGGTAGGGTTCTTAAAGCTTATCTGGTCTCCCTGCCCCTTTTCCCTCAGGGGAGTTGGATTCTAACAGTTTCCCGTCAGTCTATCCTGGCTTCTTTCTCTCCTGCTCTGGTTATGCAACTGTCTCAACCTAGCTACTTGCTGTTGCTGTCCTAGTTCCTCTGTCTCCCAGCACTGTTGGGTGTGACAACCTCCTTGATCAGATCCCCCTCCCCTCTCACTGAGCCAACTTCAGTGCTGGCTGGGGTAATTTCTGAGATTCAAAGGGGGGTCTGCTGGCCAAACTCACTTAAGAGAAGTCACACTCCACCCCTCTGCCAGACCCCTGTTTATTGCAAAGAGGAGAAAGCTCTTTTCAACTTACTTGGCTGCAGTGAGCCAGGGGGTTTAACTGAGGCTATTATGCTTGAGGGTGGAGTATATGTGCCCTTTCCAATCGCAAGGGTGTGTAACTCATAGTTTTCATTTGGCCTCTTTTTTTCTGTCCCTCTCCTTCCTGAATGATGTATTTCACTCTCCTAGTCTGCAGATCTCCAAAGCAGCTCCCTCAGATGGATTTTGCCCTTCCTCTATTGTTTTTGTTAAAAGGACTGCCCACCTACTTTGACGCAATCTTTCCAGAAGTACTAAATGTATTTTAAAACAAAACTAGAGGAGACATCTCATTGTTCTACTAGCTAACAGTGTTTGTAATACTTAAAACAATAAATATCATGGCAAGTAGCATCATTCTACTCTTCAGATTAAATAGCCAATAACTTCCCACTTCTTTCTAGTTGGAGGCTTAACTCATTCTCATCATCTACATGGTCTTCTTCCACCTGGAACTTATTTCCATCTCTGGTCACATTCACTTAGACAACAAACTTTTATCATGCTTGTACTATGTGCTAATCCCTATCAAAGTGCTGAGAATGTGCTTTGGTGTTTCTATAAACAAGAATGCTTTCCAAATTTCAGTTTCCAATATTCAATGCCAGTAGGTAGACAGACAATTAATCTTTGTGTATTTGTTTCCTGTGGCTTTAATAAACTCACTTATTGGTTTTAGTAAGTAGTATTTGACTTGGATTTATGGGCTTTTCAATTGTCATCTTAAAATAGAGGTGATCCATTTCTGCCTTTCCAATTTGCATACTTTTGGTGGATTGAATTGAGTATCTATATCCAGAACCATGTGGGTGTGATTCCATTGTGAACAGGATCTCTTGGCTATCTTATTTTTAGTTAAGGAAGTGTGTGGCTCCACTGAATCAGGATGAGTCTTCACTCAGATTGTGGGAGGCCTGATAAAGTGAATTGGAAGTCACAAAAGCTAGAAATGAGAAGGCATCACCAAATAGTGGAAGCAGAGATAAAAGTCAAGGAAAATCAAGAATTACCAGTGGCCAGCTAAAGAATGCTACATTATTAAGAGTAAGCAACCCTTGCTGATATCTTTATTTTGAACCACTGCTAGCTTCAAAGTCATGATCCTATAAATTCTTATTGTCAAGCCAAAACCAGTTTTGGTATATGTGATAAGAGTTATGGCAAACTAAGACAGTACTTTTCTATATATTTTTATTGCCTTATTAATCTGGCTAAAATCCCTGGTACTGTGGTCAAAAAAATGGGTGAGAGCAGATATCTTTATCTTGTTCCAGATCTTAGGGGTGGAGTTCATTCAGTCTTTCATAAGTAACCATGATGATACTTGCATAATCTATTTTTAAATGTTTTAATTAATTAATTAATTTATTTTCTATAATTAGATTACATAAATGTTACACAAAAATTATAGGCATTCCCATACACCCCACCTCCCAAATCTACCACAATCTCCCACATAAACATCTTTCATTAGTGTGGCACATTAATTGCAATTGATAAACACATCAAGGGGCTTTGCCATTAAGAATGGACCATAGTTCACATTGTAGACCACACTCTCTCCCACAGTTCTGCATGTTATATGATTATATAAAATGCCCTATATCTGTCATTTCAATTTCTATCAGGACAAATCCCAAGTCCCGATAAAGGCCCCGTATTACAACTGCTTTTCCCACTCCCTGCCCCCAGAGCCTCCAGTGGTCACTGGCTCCACATCAATGTTATAATTTCTTCCATTGGTAGAATCACAACATGTCTATAGCAGAATCAGTAAGTCCACCCTAGTCCATTACTCTTACCCCCATTCTTGAGGAGTCTGGGATGGTGATGTACACTCCACCTACAATTGAGAGGGGGCTTATAGCCCATGGGGAAAATTGATGGGATTATCCTGCCTGCAGCTGCAGACTCTCTCCATTCCCTGGAATAGTAGTTGTCCAACATCATCCTCCATCAGTTGTCCTGGGTGAGTTCATTGAGGTGTAGAATAGGAGTAGCTGCTCTACTGAGATTCCAGGCCCAGCTGGCACATGGACAGCCCAGAGACTCAAGTCTCTGGATGTCCATCTACAAACTCCAGCACCAAGTATAGTTTCAAATAGAAGGGACAGATGAGCCATGTGCAGGGAACACAAAGTTGAGTCCAACTCTGTCACTCTCTGGAGCAAAAACATCAAGGTAGGGCCCACTAGCAAGGCACCAAACTCTGGAGCTATCCTCCATGACATAGGACCTGGGTGTCTCCAGAGCCCTCTGGAGACTCACTATTTGGGAAGATAACCATTTTGGAATTCTATGAGATCCTACTGAGATATGCATATGCATTACCTCTCGGATGACCTCCAAACACATTTTGAAGCCTCTTAGCTATATGAACTCATTTGTCGTTAACTTTTCCCCCTTTTATTCAAGGTCTTTTTCCAGTTGCATTGCCAGTTGGCACTTGGTAGCAATACCTCAGTCTCAGGGAGTCTCATGCTTGGGAGTCAGGTCCCATGTTGGGAGGAAGGTGATGCATTCCTATGCTGAATTTGGCTCAGAGAAAGGCCACATTTGAGCAACAAAGTGGCTTTCAGGAGGCAACCCTTAGGCACCACATAACAATAGGCTAAGATTCAATTTTTTTTTTTTTTTTTTTTTTGCTGTTTTTTTTTTTTTTTTTCTTCCTTAGAGCTTTTGAACTCACAGGCTATGTCCATCTGCAGAGCAACCACAGTATTTGTCTTTATTTTATTTTATTTTATTTTATTTTATTTTATTTTATTTTATTTTTTTAGAAACACAATACAATATATATTTCTTGATTTCATAAACAATACCAAACAGGCACAAACAGAATCTTTTACTTTCTTGGATACATAATCTCAAACTGCCATTGATTTAGGAGATTTGTTTTTAAATCTTTGATTAGTTCTTCCAAATTCTGCATCTACTCCAACTTTTTAATTTGTTCCTTTGACTGGGCCACATCTTCCAGAACTGAGTGGGAGAGAGTGTGGTCTACGGTGTGAACTGTGGTCTATGGTTGGTGGCAGGGCTCTGGGATGTGTGGGTTCATTGAGGGTGGTGGGCCACACTGTGGGAGATGTTTGTGTGGGATGTGGTGGGAGGTGGGCAACATGGGAGTCCCGGTGGGTTCCGTGTAGTATTTTGGGTGGTCTGAGCACCTCTTGAAGTATATGTATATATATATGGACAACATTTTTGTAAGCAAATACACATATATGCATATATATTTATATATCATTTTGCAAATGTTAAAAAAAAAAGTAAATAAATGCATTCTTTCTGAAAAAAAAAAACCCTAGGTAAGAGAGACAAGTGGCCATCAGAGAAAACTCATCAAGATAATTAGATGCTAAGATTCAATTTTAAGAGCAAAGATGCGTAAGGTTAGTTATCAATATCAAGGGCCCATCAGTGGATCATCCTCCTTCACCAGTCACTGCCCCTGCACTTGTGGGATGTTGCTGCTCCCTTAGAGAATGTGGCATAGGTCTCCAGGATGGGAATTCAGTATTCTCTCATTTATTGAGTGATTCTTCACCCACTGTGACAATGCCCTGTGAACATTTGAACATTTTTATATACCTTATATTTATGCTTTGGTGAACTTCCTTCCATGCATCCCCCATCCTTGACACTCCACACCAATGATCCTTTCCCATCCCTGTTGTAACCCTTCTGTGATCCAAAGCTTCTTCAAAGATGAAGCCATTACAATAGCTGAATTGAATTAATAGGAAAATGAAATAATAATGATACATTTAAATGTAGAAGTTAAATACATAAACTTAAAAAAAAACAAAGTAAAATTAAATGAAAAGATTGGGACATTAGGAAAATAAAAAAATATATTTAAAATTTTGTTTTTGACATTTTTCCGATCATCACTGCACTATCTCTTGTCCAGTCTGTACCATGGCACCTTCTCCTTCTCATTCCCCAATGTCTCACTATTTTTCATTTTGTTTTCAAAGAATTTTTAGGTCACAACAAAGTCACACACAGAATACTGGAGAATCTTATACACCTCCCCCTTTCCTCCCCTCTATATTAATATATTTTATATGTGGATGGTAACATTATTATAACTGATAAACAAATAATGAAACATAGCTACTAAACATTGCCAATGGCTTAAACTGTGGTTTACATTTTAGACCTTACACTTTTATGAATTTTGATGATATTTACCATGTTCTGTGTCCTTCACTGTATGGTTATGAAGAACATTTCCACTGACCAGTAAATACCCCCTGTTTGATCTATTCTATTACTCTCACCCCATCCCCCTGGGGCCCATGACAACCCCCTGGCTTTATTCTTTGGATGCCAAAATTCATAGTTACATGCAAAAAGAAGTCTTGACACACTGGTTTGTCCTCCCATATTAGGAACTGCCCTTGCTCTTGAGAAACTTCCACCTATTTTTGAACATATCAGTCCTCCAAAAAATGGGAGTCCAAATACTTCCCGTTAATGATGTGGGGCTCCAGACACTGATAGATCACATTGTTCTAGGGAGTGTGTGATGAACACTCACACACTCCCTAGAAGCCTGCTACACATGCACCCTGTCCCGAATACCCCCCCCAAACAGCACCCTAAATCAGTGACCCTTCCTTGTCATATTGCCATAAGAGTATTCCCACTTCTGTACTTTCAACCTCATACCCACAAATTCTGTGTTCACCTGGTCCCTCTCTAATGCTCCCCCCAGTATCCTGAACCATCTAACCCATCCTTCCCAATCTACCCAGCTGTCAACCCCGCACCACCCAACCCAATAATATCACTACACTCCTATCCTATCCATTCAATATGAAAGGACACTCTCACTTTATCATAGATTATGTCCGTATGTGTAATGACTCATAATGGACTCTTCTCTTTTTGTTTCTTGTATGCCTACCTTACAGACAATAGCTCTCTGAGATTGCTTAATTTCCTTAATTCTTATCAGTGAGGTCATGTACTGTTCATCCTTCAGTGCCTGGCTTGCTTCACGCAACATAAGGTCTTCAAGATTCATCCATGTTATCCCATGTCTTAGCACTTTATTCCTTTGTATGGATGAGTAATATTCCATTGTATGTATGTACCACATTTTGTTTATTCATTCATCTGTTGATCAGCAACTGGGTTGATTCCAACTTTTGGCAATAGTGAACAATGCCTCTATGAACATTGGTGTGCATATATCTGTTTGTGTCTTTGCTTTTCTTCTGTTTATGTACCCAGGAGTGGAATCATTGGATCATATGGAATATCTACAGTTAGTTTTTTAAAGAACCTCCATACTGTGCTCCACAGTGGCTAAACTATTCCACAATCCCACCAGCAGTGGAGGAGTGTTCCACAACCACTCCAACACTTATAGACTGCTGTTTTTTTAATAGCTGCCATTCTAATGGGTGTAAGATGGTATCTCATTGAGGTTTGATTTGCATTTCTGTAATAGCTAGAAACGTCAAGCATCTTTTCATGTGCTTTTCGGCCATTTGTATACTTTCCTTTGAGAAGTGTCTTTTAAGGTCACTGGTTCATTTTTTAAATGGCTTGTTTATCTTTTTATTGTCAAGGTGTAAGATTTCATATATATGCAGGATATTAGGCTCCTATCAGATATATGGTTGCCAAATATTTTCTCCCATTGGGTAGACTGCCTTTTTATTTCCTTGATAAAGTCCTTGGAGGTGAAAAGTTTTTAATATTAGGTATATCCCATTTATCTATTTTTTCTTTTGCTGCTTGTATTTGGGTGTGATGATCCTGAAACCATTCCTATTTTAAAGTCCTGTACATGCTTCCCTACATTGTCTTCCAAGGTCTTTACGGTCTCAGATTTTATATTTAGATCATTGATCCATCTTGAGTTGATTTTTGTATAAGGTGTGAGATGGTATTCCTCTCTCATTCTTTTGGATATGGATATCCAGTTCTCCAAGCACCATTTGTTGAAGAGGCCATTCTCCCAAATTGAGTGGGCTTGTTGGCCTTGTCAAAAATCAGATGACTGTACATGCGAGAATTTATATCAAAACTCACAATTCAGTTCCACTGGTCTGTATTTCTATCCTTGTGCCAATACCATGCAGTTTTGATCACTTAGCTTTGTAGTATGTTTTAAAGAGAGGTAGTGCAATACCTTCAGCTTCATTTCTTTTTTTCAATATGTCTCTGGTGATTCTGGGCCTGTTACACTTCCAAATATATTTTATAGTTAGTTTTTCCAAATCCTTAAAAAATACAGGCTTGATTTTTATTGGGATTGCATTAAATCTGTAGATTAATTTGGGTAGGATAGACATCTTGATGATGTTTAGTCTTCCTATCCATGAACAGGGAATATTCTTCATTTATTTAAGTTTTCTTTGATTTTCTTTAACAGTGTTGTGTAGTTTTCTGTATATTAGTCCTTTACATCTTTACTTAAATTTATTCCTAGGTATTTGATTCTTTTAGTTACCATTGTAAATGGTATTTTTTTCTTGATTTCCTCCTCAGATTGCTCATTACTGGTGTACAGAAATGCTACTGACTTTTGAGCATTGATCTTATAGCCTGCGATTTTACTGAACTCCTTTGTATGTTCTAGAAGCTCTGTTGTAGATTTCTCAGGACTTTCTATGTATAGGATCATGTCATCAGCAAATAATGAAATTTTTACTTTTCTTTTCCAATCTCGATGCCTTTCAAATATTTTTCTTTCCTCAGTGCTCAACCAAGTGCTTCTTGGACAATGTTAAATAGAAGTGGTTATAGTAGGCAAATTTGTCTTGTTCACAAACTCAGAAGGAAGGCTTTTAGGATTTCACCTTTGAGGATGCTGTTAGCTTTGGGTTTTTCATATATACATTTTATCATGTGGAGAAGGTCTCCTTCTATTCCTGTCTTTTGCAGTGTTTTTATCAGGAAAGAGTTCTGTATTTTGTCGAATACTTTTTCTGCATCTATACATGTACATCATTTTTTTCCTTAAATCTGTTTATTTGGTGTATTACATTGATTGATTTTATCTTGAGCCATCCTTGCATACCCGGGATGAAACACACTTGGTCATGGTGTATAATTCCTTTGATATGTTGTTGAATGTGATTAGCAAGTATTATGCTAAGAATTTTAGCATCTAGGTTCATTAGAGAGGTGGGACTTTAATTTTCGTTTCTTGTGGTATCTTTGTTTGGCTTTGGTATTAGGGTAATGTTGGCATCATAGAATGAGTTAGACAGTTTTTCCTCTACTTCTATTTTTGGATGAGCTTAAGCAGGATTGGTGTTAGCTCTTCATGGAATGTTTGGTAGAATTCACCTGTGTAGCAAGCTATCTGGTCCTGGGTAGTTCTTAGTTGGGAAATTTTTGGTGACTGCATCTATCTCTTTACTTGTAATTGGACTGTTAAGTTCATCAATTTCTTATTTTGTCAATGTAAGCTTCTTCTGAGTTTCTAGGAATTTGTTCATTTCCTCTAAATTATCATTCTTGTTAGTATATAATTTTTCAAAGTATCTCTTATGATACTCTTTATTTCTGTGGGGTCAGTGGTGATATCCCCTTCCTCATTCCTTATTTTGTGTATCTACATCTTCTCTCTCTTTTTCTTTGTTAGTGTGGTAAGGGTTTGTCAATTTTATTGATCTTCTCAATGAATCAGCTTTGGTTTTGTGTATTTTTTCTAGTGCTTCCTTATTTTCTATTCCATTTAGTTATCCTCTAATCTTTGTTATTTTCTTCTTTCTACTTCCTTTAGGTTAGTTTTTTGTTGTTATTTAATATACCATGTGTGCATTTAGGTCTTCAATTTTAGCTCTTTCTTCTTTTTTTATACATGAATTTATGGCTATTAATTTCCCTCTCAGTACAGCTTTGGCTGCATCCCACAGGTTTTGATAAATTGTATTGTCATTTTCATTCGTTTCAAGGTAGTTACTGACTTCTCTTCAGATTTCCTCCTTGACACACTCATTGTCTAAGAGTGTGTTGTTTAACTTCCATATCTTTGTGCCGAATCTGCTTCTCAGGCCCTTAGTGATTTCCAATTTCATTCCATTGTGGTCAGAGAAATTACTTTTCATAATCTCAATAATTCTGAATTCATTGAGATTTGTTTTGTGGCCTAGCATGTGGTCTGTCTTGGAGTATGATCCATGTGCACTCAAGAAGAATGTATATCCCTTTGTATTTGGGTGTAGCATTCTGTATATGTCTATTAGGTCCAGCTGCTCTAATGTATTATTCAGAGTCTTGGTTTGTTTATTGATTCTCTGTTGAGATGTTCTATCTAATGATGATAATGGTGTATTAAAGTTCCCCACAATAATTGTAGACTCATTTATGTATTCACTTAGTGTTACCAGTGTTTGCCTCATATACTTTGAGTTGCCCTGATTAGGTGCATAAATGTTTTTGATTGTTCTTTCTTCTTGAAAGATTACCCCTTTTCCTAAATATAGTGCCCATCTTTGTCTCTTACAATAGTTTTGCACTTAAAGTCTATTTTGTCTGATAATAGGATAGCTACTCCTGCCCTTTTTTGGTTATTGTTTGCTTGTAAAATTGTTTTCCAGCCATTCACTTTCAGCCTCCTTGAATCCCTGTGTCTAAGGTGGGTTTCTTGTAGACAACATATAGATGGGTCATATTTCCTTATCCATTCTGCAAATCTGTGTCTCCTGATTGGAGAGTTTAATCCATTAACATTCAGTATCATTACTCTCAAGGAATTTCTTACATCAGCCATATTTTCTTTGTGTTCATGTATGCTATATGTTGTTTTTATTTCTGTTTTTGTCTTTAGTTGTCCTTACAGTCTCCTCCAATTTTCTCTCTTGTTTTTCCTTTCAAGCTGTAGAACATCCTTTAGCATTTCTTGAAGTGCAGGTTTTTTATTGGCATACTCTCTTAATTTCTGTTTATCTGTGAATATTTTGAACTCTCCATTGTTTCTGAATTCCAGCTTTGCTGGATAGAGAATTTGTGGCTGGAAAGTCTTTTCTTTTCATACCTTGACTATGTCATACCACTGTCTTCTTGCCTCCTTACCAGATGGAAAATCAGCACTTAGTCTTATTAAGCTTCCTTTGTATATGATGGTTCTCTTTTCTCTTTATGTGGTCAATAAAATGGGTGAGAGAAGATATCCTTAACTTGTTCCAGATCTTAAGAGCAAAGATCATTCAGTCTTTCATAAGAAATCATGATTACACTTTCATAATCTTTGTAAAGTCCTTTTATCAAGTTGAATATGCTCCTCATGGTATTTATCACTAATGAATGTTGATTTTGTTAAATGATTTTCTGCATCTATTGATATGGTCATAGAGTTTTCCTTCTTTAGACTGTTAAGAGAGTGAATTACACTGATTTTTTAATGTTGAGCAATCCTTGCATTCATGGTTATACCCCATTTGGTTAGGATATATTATGTCTTTAATACTTTCTAAATCAATTTCCTATAAATTTTGTGGAGGATTTTTGTGTTTCTGTTCATTAGAGCTTTGTTTCTGTAATTTAGAGCTTTGTTTCTGTAATTTCCTTTTCTTTAATTTCATTTTCTCTTTTTGTTTGTTTGTTTGTTTTGGTTCTAGGCTTGTTGAATTTATGGGCACTAAATGGATTAAATAAGGAATTTTACACACTAGCACTAAGATTACCAAGTTGTAGAATTCATGAACATATATTCACCTTCTAACATTGCTTCACACACAAGTAGATAATGACAAGTGCAAAGTAACAGTTAAGACTAATAAAGCTCTCACATAATTACAAACCATGGAGATGAGATTATATGCTCCTTGAATAATGAAAAGGAAATAGCTCATAGCATGCATATATGAAATATATTTTGTAAAGAGAACGTATTTTAATGCCAAAGAGTGTACATATGTGGCAGTTTGATGTAATTATGAATTCCAAAAATATAATTGAATCATGCTTGTAAACTGATCTGTTAATCTGGGCATGATTAGGTTAGGGTTAGGGCATTGAGCCCCACCCCTTGGTAGGTGGGGAATCGAATATAAAAGGCAAGGCAAAGGACAGTTGTAGCAGTCTCTTGAGAAGCAGTTTTGATGTTGGAAAGAAGAGAAGAGAAGCAAGCTGTTCACCTGATGGCCTACAGCTGACCTTGTGGAGGAAACAGGAGCTAAGCCTGGAGAGAAACGCAGCCCCGGGAAGAGAGGAACTCCAGAGGCCTGAACCTCTGGCAAACACCGGCAACTGTCTTGCTCTAACACATGGCAGTGGCCTGTGGTAAGAGAAGAAATTTAATGCTTTATGGCCTGGTATTTGTGGACTTCTACCCCAAATAAATACCCTTTATAAAGACCAACCCATTTTTGGTATTTCACATTAGCACCCCTTTGGCGGACTAATACAGAATTTGGTACCGAAGAGTGGGGAAGTGCTTTTGTAATTACCAAAATGTTGGAACGGTTTTATAAATGGGTAAGGGGTATTTTTTGGAGGAATTGTGAAATGCTTTATGGAAAAGGCCAAGATCGCTTTGAAGAAACTGTTGATAGCAATATGGACGCTAAAGAGACTTTCTTTGATGCCTTAGAAGTAAATGATGAATCTTTTATTGGAAACTGGAGTTAGGGCGATCCATGTTTTAAAGTTGCAGAGAACTTAACAAGATTAACTCCTGGTGTTATATGGAAGACAGAATTTTAAAATGGCGAACCAGAGCATTTAGCTAAAGAACTTTCCAAGGTAAACTTGGAGAATGTGGCTTGGCTTCTCCTTGCAGCTTATTGCAAAATACTAGAGGAGAGAAATACACTAAGGACTGAACTTTTGGGCAAAAAGAAAACAGAAACTAATTCTGGAACTTCCAAGTTTCTGGAAATCAAATTCCCAGATGAAAATGCCCTATTTGAAGACTTTACTAAACTTGGAACTCATAACTCAGAATTGAAGATGCAGTTATCTCAGAATAGATGTAGTTATCTCAGAAAGACTTGTGGAAAGTCTTACTTTCTGATGGCTTGGACCCTTGCTTCCTCAAAACCCAACAAAGTTTTTGAGAATGCTGTATGAACAAAACCACTGTCAGCTTGGACAAAAGAGGACATGGAAAGGAGAGACTGAAGGAGAAAAAGCTTTAAGAAGAAAACTGTGGAAGCAAAGATCTGGGATTAAGACATCTCCTTGGGCCAAGAGAGGAGCCCCACCCATATATACAGAAAGGGTGAGTTTTCCCCAGCAGTTGAAGAGGGTGGATGTCCCCACCTGATGTTCAGGAAGAGTTTTGCCACCCTAGGGTGCAGGGAGGTTAAAGCACATTCCTCAAAGATTAGGGAGGTTAAAGTCAACACCCCATTGGTCTGAGAGGGATGTACTTGTCCCCCATGGATTAGAGAATGCCAGGTGGTCAACCCATTGCTCTGAGAGTGTTGAGCCTGTATGCCAAAGATTAGGGAAGGCCAAGTGGTCAAGTTGTAGCTCGGAGAGGGTTAAGCCTGTATGCCAAAGGTTAGGGGGAGTGTTGTCTTCACCTCACTGTACTAGGGGGCTAAGACTCTAACCCAAGGATTGGGTAAGGTGTGGCAATCACCCCAACACTTTTGGAGGGTGAGGTCTGAAGCTTGGTTGACACCCAGATGCTTGATGAGGGTAGAACCAAGAAAATGTCCGTTGGAAAAGCCTGTGGAAAAGGTGGGTTCCCATGTGGCCCCAAGGAAAAGAAAACATCTTAAAAATGACTGTCAGACTTTGAAATCAAATGGAGGATGCCCTGCAAGTTTACTGAACTGTAGAGGATCCATGATTCATGTTTAACATCCCAATTTCTCCTTATATTATTGAAAATGTTTATCTTTTGTCTTTCCATTTGTGTATTGGAAGCAGTTAAATGGTTTTGTAAGATTCAGAGGTCTATAGCAGATGAGACTTTGCCTGAAGACAAACTGTATTTCTTTAAAATGATTTTGATATGATTTTGTACTTGGATTGTTACTGATTTAAGTTTTTTTAAATATTGTAATGTATTTTTGGAATTCAGAGGGTGGAATGTGGCAGTTTGATGTAATTATGAATTCCAAAAATATAATTGAATCATGCTTGTAAACTGATCTGTTAATCTGGGCATGATTAGTTTAGGATTAGGGTGTTGAGTCCCACCCCTTGGTGGGTGGGGAATCGAATGTAAAAGGCAAGGCAAAGGACAGTTGAAGCAGTCTTTTGAGAAGCAGTTTTGATGTTGGAAAGAAGAGAAGAGAAGCAAGCTGTTCACCTGATGGTCTACAGCTGACCTTGTGGAGGAAACAGGAGCTAGGCCCGGAGAGAAATGCAGCCCCGGGAAGAGAGGAACCCCAGAAGCCTGAACCCTGGCAAATGCTGGCAACTGTCTTGCTCTAATACGTGACAAAGGACTGTGGTGAGAAGAAACTTAATGCCTGGTATCTGTGGACTTCCACCCCAAATAAATACCCTTTATAAAGACCAACCCATTTTTGGTTTTTCACATTAGCACCCCTTTGGCTGACTAATACAACATATTTTATTCAAACACACATGTGATGTTTACTAAACTTGACATCTGTGGTAGTTTGACTATTTGTGGACCTCAGAAAAGTATGTTTTTAAATTAATCCATTCCTGTGCACCTGAAACTATTATAGATGAGATGGTTTGTATAGATTATTTCAATAAATCATAGCTCAGGGTATGTTTTAACCCTTTTTTTTGGCATCCTTTATAAATAGGATGGATTTTCAGAGAAATTAAAGGCCACCAACACAGAGAGTAAATCCTTGAGGCTGAGAAGGAGGGTCTTGAAGCTTGGAGGCTGGAATAGGCAGAGCAAAAAGGCAAGGAGAGAAGAATCCATAGAAGTTGACAGAGAAAGCCTAGAAAGAGCAGCCAGTTGCTGAAAGCAACAGAACTTGGAGAAAGAGACAGATCCCAGTAGAGGCTGCCATTGTGCCCTGCCATGTGGCAGGAGCCCAGAATTGCCAGCAGGTGATCTTCAGGAACAGAGATTCACATTTTGCCCTCATTTGGACAATTTTCTCAGCTGCAGAACTGCAAGTTTTTAAGTTAATAAATCCCCTTTGTAAAAGTCAACCCATTTCTGGTATATTGCCTTGGCAGCTTTTGGCAAACTAAAACAACATCTTATTGTACACAAAGATAACCTAAAATGGAAACAGGCATTCTAAATGAGAAATCATGTTCTTATTCAGCAATTACAATAATATATAATTAGAAAATAAAGACATAACATAGAAAGACATGGCTAATTTAAAAACACACAACTGCAGGCTAAGTCTCATTTACAAGAGCAAAGACTCACAAGGGTAGTCATCAATTAAAAAAACACATCATTCTAGCAATGCAAGAAATTATAACAATGAGGTGGAGCCAGTGGCCACTTGACACTTTTGGGGTAGGGAGGGGATGAGCAGTTGAAATACAGGGGCTTCTTTAGGAGTTGGAGGTTGTCCTGAGTACTGTTGTGGCAACGGATGTAGGCCATTTTAAATCAGCACACATCACTCAGAACTGAGTGGGAGAGAGTGTGGTCTACAGTGTGAACTGTGGTCTATGGTTGGTGGCAAGGCTCCAGGATGTGTAAGTTCATTGAGGGTGGTGGGCCACACTGTGGGAGATGTTTGTGTGGGATGTGGTGGGAGGTGTGGGAGGTGGGGAACATGGGAATCCCAGTGGGTTCCATGTAATATTTTGGGTAATCTAAGCACCTCTTAAAATATATGTATATATATATATAAATAACATTTTTGTAAGCAAATACACATATGCATATATATTTATATATCATTTTGCAAATGTTTGTATGTATTGTGAGAATTTTTATTTTTACCCATAATAAAAAAAACAACAACACAATTTTAAATAACTTAGTTAAATAAAAAAAAAAAAAAACTTACCTTACATATAATTTAATGGACACAATTGTAATAAATGTACAATGCTAATGCAAAATGCTTAAAATAGATTAGTATATGAAAACTATTTTATGCATGAAAACTACAGCTTCTCAAATAATAATAAAAAAATGAGTGTACAGATACCAAAAAAGAAATTTAAATCACAATTATAATCTCCATTATAATGTATAAGTAAATATAAATTCAAATCGGGTGTTAAAATGCAAATGGTTGGAAATTTTTCCATCTCTATTAATATATATAATCTATATTCCTTCAACCACCAAAATTCATTTCTTGGTATCAATTCAAAAGTAACACCTGCACATGTAGCAAAAGATTTGGATACATGAATTACATACTTTTTAAAATGTGAAAAACTAAATATTCATGAATAAGGGAAGATTTAAATAACAGCACCCTACATTATAGGGACACAATATAGTATCTTTTACATTTCACTAAATGTACTCCACAGGGAATACAACCTTCCTGGAGAAAGACCACCTATCCTCTGCTAAGGACCAAGAAGAAGCCCTATATATGATACTGGGCCAGTCTTTCATATGACTACAAGGTTCTTTCAGTAGGAATAAAGACATTATTACCAACCAATGATCCCTCTCTAACAGTATTCAAAAACAGACCACGACCTTATGCCTTGAGACCACGGAGGCTAATCCCACAGCTGCTGGTACCCATGTGCCTTTAGCCTGTATCTTACAGCCACCACCATCTAGACCCAAGTCACAGTTCAACAAAACACTCTATGGACATCCCATTTTTGTCTCCATATCTCACCTTTTCCCCGCATCTGAGAGTCTTCTACGCTGACCTCTGGAAAACAAAGTGTTCCACTATGCCCTCTGGAAAACAAAGACCACCAGCATCATTAAGAGTGTCTTAAATCTCTTCGCTAAACTTTCCTTTCTCCTTCCTGCTTTAATTGAAACCTTCTACTGATGACATTGAATACCCTGCAGCCATCTCAAATGCTGTCTGTCCAATTTTCCCCTGCACTGTATTATCCAGAAGTGTGGTGGGTATACTCATTGTTACTCTTTTACATATTACAGATGTTAATCTCTCCAGTTTCAGGCTTCACTACCCATTAACCCTTCCTTGTAGCCAGTCCCTGGAACAATATGCCACATTCCTCACAGATTGTATCACCTAGTTCTTTCTCACTCTAACACTACTCCTGTGGCCATAAAAAAAAAAAAGCATTAACACCAAAGTTTTTTATTGATTACAAAACTATGGCATCCAGAATGTTTGGATGGGAAATGAGTAGCTCAAAGCCAATCAGTCAAATTACCATAATGCATTTGACTCTATCCATTTGAAATTTGCTTTACCCCTTTTGTGATTTCTCATTTTCAAGTGTTCAGATTTTCATTTGTCTCCCCAGCTTCCATGAACCTCACAGTCAGAACTGATACCTCCACCAATTCTGAACAATTACTCCTTCCCTTTGACTTTTGTTAGTTTCATTATTTCACTTCAGTTCTCTAATACACAAAGCCCTGTGTTTCTTTATGTCAGACTAAATTTTAGAGATAATTAGGAGCTTTCATTTAGCCTAGAATATAACCATTCTTTCAATTAATTTTAATTTGGGAAACACCTAGTTTTAAAGAGTAGATGTCCTGGATGCACAATCTCTGTGCTAACTTAAATGTTTTGCATTTTAGTACATCCTTCCTTGCCAAAGCAAAGTTGCAAGACTTGATAGTTTCTGGTACTCCTTTTCCTTGTTTTTTTTTTTTTTTTTTTTTTTATGTATTACAGACACTCAGTAAGTGATATGGGAGTAAAATGGAAGGGAAAAGTCAGATGGAGGTCAGAGAGAAGACTTGGTTATCCAATCTGCTTCTGGTCCTTGGAAACAGTACTGATCAAAGAAGTGCTATGGAAACTCAGAATAAAAGCCCATACCTGTCTTTTGAGTGGCCTTTGAATCCCTCTCTTTCCATTTCATGGCATAATTCCTGTGTCTAGACTTAACCAGGTGATGTGAAATTGTTTAGTCTTGATTCTTTGTCCACCTCAGGTGTGAATGATCTTCCTTGGGCATTGCTGGGAGCTTCAGACTGAAGATTATTCTCAGGATGCTGCTAATATAAGGTCTCCCAGAGCTTTTATGGAGAATCATTTTCTGGTACTAATGATGGAAAATTTGTAGATGTGCATTCAGAACCACTCTTCTCATAATCTTAATGTCTATCTTCCCCCACAATGTAAGATTCACAAGGGAAGAGATCTTAACTCTCTTGTGCATCTTCTCAAGTTTCACAGGAGAACCTAGAATGGAAAATTCATATATGAGAAAACCAATAAATATTCTTGAATAACTAGCTCTGGATGTGAATAACAGAGGTTCAAATTTTCAGATGGCTATTAATCTCACTAAAATTACCATTGAATTCTGTTCCAACTCTGACCCATCTTCACTTTAATCACCACCACCCAGCAACCATTGTCATCATTATCCCCAAGAACTTTAACTTTGGTTCAATGATTTTCAATGAAAAAGGGCCAAGGCTAAGGGAGTTGATATCAGATTTCATTCCCTCAAACACCTCTGAAATAGGTAGTATTATTCTCTCTTCAAAGATACTTGTGGTCATCAGAGTAGAGGTTATATTTGGTCAGTCAAAAATTTAACCATTAAGCCATTCTTCTCTATTTCCCTTGAGATAGCACTTATCGGTCACAACTCACAGTAGAAGGTTGTGTCTTGATTTCCTTTTTTCTTTAATTTTTCCTGATAATTACCAAAGGAACTAGCATAGAAGGCTAAAAGTGATTAAGCACATTAGCTGGAGTACCAAGCCATCCTGGCCCTATATCATGCTAGGTGTGTGGCAATGGGCAGGTATCTTAAGGTCACTGCATTTCCCTCCTTTGTAAAATGGAGATGATGATAATGTTGAGGAGGATATTGGTGATGAGGATGGTGGAGATGAAGATGATATTGGGGAGGATAATGATTGACATGGTGATGGTGATGAAATGATGATTTTGGTCCTAATGAAGATAATGATCATGGGTATGCTGGTATCAATGTAACTACACATTGAAAAAGAAAAACAAATTTTCTCTGGTACAAAAAGACAAAGAAATCCCCATCCCTTTCTTTTCCTTAAAGCATTCCTAAGAAAATTTGTAGTTGTAAAGCTTTTCTCTGCCCATGTGAAATATACATAAATTTTTTTAAACCCAAAGAAGCATTTTGCCAATTTTGCAACCCAGGAATGTCTTTCTCAAGGACCTTCATCAAGATTTCTGAAATGTTAACATCAAGGAAGGTAGGGCCCTATCTCCCTCTATCTATGGGAATTTAACTTTTGATTCTGGCTCCAAATTTTAACTATCTACCTACTATGGATATATGAAATGTTGTACTATTCCTTTGGATAGAAGCAATTAGCAAACACAAAGGCCACTCCAATTACCAGGTAAATTTAAGATGAAACATGTGTGACAAATGATGCAGTCAAGCACTTTTGCTTGAGGACTAGTTTATCTTGAGAACATGTATAAATTGTATTTTTATCTACTTGTAAATAACACTGGTGAAATTATCTTCTTTCTTTGATATATCTTTTGTGGATTCCCTGTGATGGATCACATTCTGGTTTAATGCTTATTCAATAATAAAATTGTTTTTCTTAACTTTTCTACTTTTGTCGAGAGAGTTTCTTCTGAGTTGGGAGAAGGTTTTGCTTTTCATTATATTTCCCCAATAATGGTGGTGGAGATGATGGTAATGGAGGTGGTGATGATGAAGGTGATTAGGAAACCTATGAAGATATTGATGATGATGATGGTGATTAAGATGTGGATGATGATGATGATGATGATGATGATGGTGTTTTCTTTTTTGCCATTTAGTTCCTCCTTCATGAATTTGCTATTTCTTACTTTGAATGTTTTACTTAGAATTATATAGATTTATGTTTATATATAAATGATTTGTCAGTTTTCCAAAATCACAAATATACCCCAAAGTTTATGCTTTTCTATTTATTGATTATGGTAAATTTGTATCTGGTGTTTATAGTCTATTTCATTAGTCTTATTTAGGGGTGATATAAACATTTCCTATTTTGAAGTTTAACTTTTCCTCTATATTTTCTTCCACAAATTTAATAGTTTACACTTCATTATTTAGGTTTTTATTCTACCTTTATGTAATAAATCATCATGGTGTGTGGCAGTGTTTAAATTTTATTTTAGAGTAGTATCCACTTTGGCAGTCTATGAAGTCCTGCTGAGATGTGCATAAGCGTTACCTCTGGGATGACTTCCTGACTCACTTTGAAGTCTCTTAGCCATATAAATTCACTTGTCTTTACCTTTTCTTCTTTTTATTTGAGGTCTTTTTCCAATTACATTGCTAGTTGGTCCTTGGTAATAATCCCTCAGTGCCCGGGAGGCTAATCCCTGGGAGTCATGTTTCATGCTGAGGGAAAGGTAGCCCCAAATTGTTGGGCTCCTGAGGGCTCTGGAGACACACAGGGCCTATGGCCAGGGCAGCTAGCCCCAGAGTTTGGTGCCTTGCCAGTGGGCATTACTTTGAGTTTGTGCTCCTGAGAGTGACAGAGGTGGACTCAGTTATAGCTTCCCTACATATGGCTCATCAGTCCCTTCTATCTAAACCTATACTTGGTGCTGGAGTTTGTAAGGGTATGTACAAGAAACTGGAATCTTTGGGCTGTCCATGTGCCAATTGGCCCCGAGCCTCAGCAAAGTTGCAACACCTACTCTCCAGTTTATTTGTCTCACCCAGGACAACTAACAAGGAGGTGAGGATTGACAACCACCATACAAAGGAAATAAGAAAACCCACAACCACAAGCAATAAAGTCCCATCAATTGGCTCTATGGGATCAGAGACCCTCTCAATTAGAGGTAGACTGGACATCACCATCCCAGAATCCTCAGGATTGGGGAATGAACTATTAACTAGAGGGGATTTACAGGTATTCTACTATAGGTTTATTGTGATTCTATCAATGGAAGAAATTACAACATTGAGGTGGAGGCACTGGCTGCTGGAGGCTCTGGGGGCAGGAAGATGGAAGTACTGGTATAATACATGGGCTTCTTTGGGACTTGGGAATCATCCTGAATGACATTGCAATGAGAGATGCAGGCCATTTTATATCTTCCTATAACTTGTAGAATTGTGTGGGAGAGTGTGTAAACTACAATGTAAACTATGGTGCATACTCAGTGGCAATGTCCCATGATGTGTTTATGAATTGCAATGAATGTGCCATGGTAATGAAGGATGTTGTTTATGTGGGAGGGTGTGGGAGGTGTGGGGAGAACAGCATATGGAAATCCCTATATTTTTTGTATAAAACTTATGTAATTTAAGTATCTTTTTTAAAAAATAAATTTAAAAAACATATTTTTCTACTAGATTATTAATACTCTAGATACCAAGTATGGGTGCCTCAGAAATACTTAAATCTCTGATTATGATAATTATGTTGATTGTCCACTGATTGCTTTTGCCAATCATTGAAAATAGGGTTTTAAATTATTATTATTATTTTAATAGCATAAAAAATTGCATGGCTATAAAACAACAAAGCTGGAAATTGAGGCTTGTTTTGCCTTTATGCCATGCTTGAATTTCTTGAGCTTTACATACCATACCTAGGGTTAACCTGGAAAGTACCTTGTCATGTCAATAACCAGGGGCCACAGCTTGTGGTTACACTTTGTTTTTATTTTTGTTTTTATTTTTCCTTATTAACATGATTGCTTCTCATGCCCAAATTCATCTCCCTCATGGAAAGTTCCAGTGCTTTGAAACCCCTTGCCAAATATCAGTCACTATACTGTCTCTGTCCTCATTATTTCAGTATAGTTTAATCCACATTTACTCATTTCAACAGATACTTACCAAGACCAATATTTTTATTTTTCTGGTGTCCATCCTACTATTTCTATGTCTACCAATAAAAACTCCACATACTTAAATTTTCTATGATGGCATCTGGCTGAGCACATGATTAAGATATTGTTCCAGGCACAAACAGAGCCACACTAACAGCTATCAAGTATGTGGGAACTTTACTGTATTAAAACTGTATTGGCAATTAAATAATTCCACTATTCTCCATAAACATGTCAAATCTTCTTCATGTCTTTTGAATTTCACACATTCTCACATTGCCCTTCACTTTCAAAAGATTGAATCACCTCCTACTAAGCAGATGGATCATAAAATTTGGCCACTTACACTTTAATACCATAATATTTTTTAATAGTCCTTGTGTTCACACACATTGGCTACTATTACTCTCCTACTAAATGGTACCACTGGAAGAGTTCAATGTATCCAATTGAACTCTTACTCTCCTGTTTTGTTGGTAACTATAAACTGATCACAAATTCAATCTGTTTTACCAGAAACCTCTCCCTCTCTTCACAATCCATCTCATCATGTAAGTTTATATAATTGATTCATGACCCACTTTGGGGGCCTTCGCTTTATATTTTTTTCTCTGACATCTTAGTCTCCAGTTTTGAAACTACTGTGTTACTCCTTCCACTTATCCACTGCAAAAAGAGCTCAATATATTATTGGAACATCTTAAAACTAAATCCTAGTCCCTCTTTTCTCCTTTTACCCACTATCCTGACATGATTATGTATTTAATTGATTTTACTTTCTTCCATCCCTATCTCTGAATTGAAAGTAACAAATGATTTCTCTGGAATGCTTCTCTGAGCTATCATCATTACATGCTTAACTACATATATTTAAAATGGAGTATATTTCAGAACATTACCTCTCTCCAAAAATATAAACATTACATCTCCTTTAGTCTTCAATATTAGTTAAGGTTCCCACTAGACCTCCAGAGATTGATACTTTACATTCCTTCACAAAACTACAAAAGACAATGAATCAGTGTTTCCATATATATACTAAGCACATTTTCACAGTTCATTTCCACCGTGATCCACAAACATAACTTCTCACTCCATACTCATTTTCTTTCATTCCTAGTTCAAATATGAATTCCTGAGGGATCTTATCACTGAACTCTGCCAATATTAGCATTTACATTACCTCTATGTTTGTTCTGTCTCTCCAATTGATGTGGACACAGAAAAATCAATCCATGAATGTTAAGATGAGACAAATTTCCCATTGATGATTATATATACATTTTAAATCAGGAGAAATATATTCACAAATATACCACCTACCTGAAATATCTGTAGTCATATTAAATGGTTATCTTCTGATGAAAAATTCATTGAAGAATAAAGGTAGTCATGTTGAACATTTTCTCCATTACTTACTAGAACCAAATTAGATTGGAAAAACAAGTGAAGACAATACTTTTTTGAAGAAACTGTCATGAGAAAAAAAGAAACAAATTTTTGATGGTGAGCAATGTTTTTATAGACTTGATGATTCCATAAATCATGTAATTCAAGCAATATATCCTGCTTAATTTGTATGTCAATCAAGATAAATCTAGGGAGTGGATGTGGCTCAAAGTGTTGAGTGACTGCTTCCCATGTGCGAGGTCCTGGGTTCCTCACTGGTGCCTCCAAAAAAAAAAAAAAAAAAAAGGAGACATGGAAAAACAACTCAGGAGAGTGGATATGACTCAATAGTTGAGCATAGGCTTCCCAGATTCAAGGTCCCACGTTCAATCCCCGGCCCAGGACCACAAAAAAAAAACAAAAAAAAAACAGTCTAATCAAGATCTGGCCCTTTATACAAAATGTTTTCCCTTTAATTTGGTACAGCCAAAGATGCAACTAGAACAATTATGTCCTTTAATTCAGTCATCCTTCTAAATATGTCAAAAGACACCCAAACATGCCTTACTCCAGATGCCTCTCTCATTTGTGGATTTTGGTGATTCTAGTCTGTACTCTAGAGAATATACTGCAAGTGACTCCTTAAAGCTCTTCATTTCTGAGAGGTCTTGTGATTTACCAACTTTCTATCTGGTTATGGGTATCAATTTGACTCTAAATAAATATAAGTATTTGTCCTAAAATTTTATATTCAAAATATTAAGGATTCAAAGAAATCCACTGAAATATTTGAAGGTGCAAAATTATATGATCATATTTGTGTTTGTAAGTTAGTCTTTTACTGAAGAATGAAATGAAGTTTAGAGGGAATTGGTGACTTTTAAGTATTAGATGGTTGCATGGCCTAGGAGCTTGGAAGTGAAAATATGAGGGACAGGATGGAAGGTTATAAGATATAATTCAGAATAATCAAATCTCTATCATTTACTTATTCTGTCAGAATGTGTTAAACTTTGTGCTAAAGACTGAGAGAACAGTTTTGAAAAAAGTTTTTAGGGTGAAAGAGAGCAACAGCAATTGAAAAAGAGAATACTCTGCCAAGTATTATATATGGAGATAAGCAAGATACAGGGTAGCATATATATTATAAAATTAGCCTATTTTGTCAGAACAATAACAAATACATAAATGTATTTGAATACATGTATATGCATATTTATATATGTGTGCATAATAGAGTATATATATATTTATATAACTTGGTATAATTATTTAGGTATGAATAATAATAGACAACTTACCAAAGAATAAATATTAATTACCTTCAGTTCATTTCCAGGACATGTAGAGGGAGTCAAGAAGTAGAACATGCTTAAAAGATGGTGGTGAAAATGGGAAAACAGGAAGCTCCAGGAATCAGTCCTTCCACCAAAACAACCACTGAACTGGCAGAAACGGAATCAACAATTTTGAAATTCTGGAGATTAGAGTCCAGGAAGGAGCTGGAGAAAGAGGCTGGTAAGTTGAAATAAATGCTAGTGAGTTTCAGCTTCCCTGCAGTGATTACTGTACCCCTTCGCCTAATCTTGTAGTGGGCACCAGTGGAGAATAATTTATGGTACAGTCATATGACACCCTAATGTTATGTAGTCATTGGAATGAAAGAGTTATAGCAATTGAGTAACAGAAAGCTCTGTGATTTGTTATTTAAGGAGGAAAGCTAGACCTCCTGACTCTGCAGCCTTTGACTGCTCTTGCTGCAGTGTGATGGCTCTTGTTTCTGTATTTCTGAATTCTCCTGTGTACAGCAACCGATTTCTTCCTTCTCTTTCATTTCCTTTTTCATGTTGGCCTTCAGGATTCACTGGGCCAGTTAGTGGCACCAACTGGGATGGCGCTATTCTCAGGAGGACGTCTGCCTCTCCAACATCTCTTCAAAGAGTATGTGGCAGTTGAATCTCTCCTTCACTTCATGTTCTACACGTGCCAAGTAATGCCTCCATGGAGGGGAACACGTGGCAACAAACCACGCAATGAAAGACATGCTGCCTGGTGACCAGCCAGTCTGGAGTCACAGCATGGAGCCTCTCATCCTCCTCCACATTTACAGTGGGCTGAGGGATGCAAGCCTCAGGGTCCTCTTGGAAGGGCTTTCAGAAGCTGAGCAAGGACTCAGTGTTGATTAGACTGAGGAGAAAGCCGATGGTGCTCTCTTTGGAAAGCTCAGCCTCAAAGATGCAGGGTGGTTTTCCCACTGGTGAATATGTGGTTTTGGTTTGCCCCTCAACAGCTACGTTCTTTACTCTGTGCACTCTGGTAAAATATTTGCACGTGACCCTTGACTTTCTGAAGCAGACCCATAGGTCAATGAAGTAATGGTCTCCTAAGTGGAATTTGAAGACATCTCTGATAGCCTTTGAATCTTGCTGGGCCTGGAGAGTAGAGCCTGTGATAAGTTATCACCTTATTGCACACAGTTTTACTCTTTGAAAACAGTATAATAAATATTGGGATTTTATGTTTACAACTATAGACTCATGTATATATATAAATTTTGGTATCTATTTTTAAATTCAAAATGATTTTCTCATTTGTAACATTGAAATCACTTCATATGCCTGAACTTTCCTAATACAACAAGTTGTATTAGGAAATACTTCTTTAAAGAAGTATTTTATGAAAGTGATTTTCTTAGCAAATTCAGAATGCAAACACTGAAATAGGAGAAATGGTCACATTTTTAAATGTGTTTCCAAACTTCATTTAAGGGAAGGCTTATGGAAAAGAAATTATGTTTAAAGAAAGATATTGTCTCATATAATGTGCATTAGTTATCACAGTTATACAACTTTTTAGCATTTTTAACCAAGCAACAGTTTAATATAAAAATTGCTTTTTCCTGAAAATAACATCCTAATACCATGCTTTTATTAGATGATCTCAATTGTATTGCTTTCCTACATTCCTCAAAAAATACAGTATTATTAGAAAATGTAATAACAATTACACTGAAGTAAAAATCTTTCTAAACACCCTGTTCCCCTGTCCCACACACCTCTGCCCCACATCCCCACTTTGTCCCTTTTTATCTACACAAAACATTTAGATCTTAGAATGCATAATTGGGTAAATTTTCTGAGCCAAATCAGGAAATTCCTGATACTAAGAATTCTTCTATTTGCTCACTCATTTATTCAGTCATATTAAGATATTTTGTTAATTTTCTACTAAGTAACAAAAAGTATTTTCTCAGCAAAAGCCTCAGTGAGCTTTATCCCTTTACCTCAAATTCTTAATTTTTGTTCTGGCCCATGATAAATCAGGTCCCAGAGAAATCATGGGAAATCTAGACAGGGAGATTTAGATCCCTCATTTTCCACCTCCCGTCAGTCAGACAATTTTCCTTCCATCCTTACCTAAAGTTTTAGAGAAAGGTCTCTTTCCCAGATTGTTGTTTCTTCTCATCTTGGTGGATGTGAACCTAAAAGAATAGTTTCTGCAAGATTTTTTCACTTTTCCTAATTTTAAGTACTGTCTCAGCCTTTACTGAAGCATGGGCTCTGATTTTGTCCTTAATACCTGTCAGTTTACAGCCAAAGTCACTCTCCCACAGGGAGATCTGAGATTAACAACCTCACAGAGGAGCAATTGGGAGCTGAGTGAGCAACAAGGCTTCCAGTAACCCTTGTGTGACATCATCACTGACATAGCTCAGTTCTGTGAGCTCAGTTTGAATCTAAACATGGCAACAACAACAACAAAAAAAAATATGGCATCAAAGAAGCATATTTTAGTGAGAGGGGTGAGATTATATAATAAAAATGAATTGAAACATTTCCCTGTCCTCAAAAAAGGTGCTGTCATTGTGGGAGATAGAAAAAAGTACAGAGATTGATAACTAACTATGATAGGATATTTCTTTCTCCCAAACCACTCATCTGATTCTGGTAGTTAGGTTCCATCTAAAAATGGAGGCCTAGTATGTTCCCTGGCTAGAACTGTTCAGAGCCAGCTTTGGTAGGTACTGCAAGGGAGAGAGAAAATAGTAACATATCTCATGAGGTAGCAAGCCTCCTATGAATAAACATGAGGAGGTGGGCATATGAACAAAAGTGAAGAAGAAACTTTTAAAAATATCTACAAACCATTAAGGGACTGTCTAATCTGAAAAATGAGTTAGTATGTGGCAGTTTCAAGGCAGTTGGTAACTGGCAGTTTCACTGACTCCAACCTAGGCCCTGTGTTTGAGTCCCAGCTTCACCCTTGTGTTCTTGGATGTTTTATTTGACCTCTCTATACTTCACTTTACTCATCTGTAAATGGGTAGACACAGAACAATGAAAGACTGATAGATATTAAGACCATGTAAATGCTAGCTATTACTGTTATGTTTTAGGTCACAGTTTGCTTAGTATGCCCAGACTAGGTGATTCCCCTGATTTATGGATTCAGAATGTCCAAAATTATGTGTGGGAGGTGGGCAACATGGGAATCCCAGTGGGTTCTGTGTAATATTTTGGGTAATCTAAGCACCCCTTAAAATATATGTATATATATATATATATATAAATAACATTTTTGTAAGCAAATACACATATATGCATATATATTTATATATCATTTTGCAAATGTTTGTATGTATTGTGAGAATTTTGAATTTTACCCAAAGTATGATTCTTCTTTTAATGGTAGAACATATAACATTGATATAAAGACAGTGGTTACCAGAGATTTTGAGGGGAGGGAGAGAGAAGAATAGGTATAAAATGAGTATTTTTTTTTTTTTTTTACCTTAGAAGTGTTCTGCATGATATTGCAATAATGGATACAAGCCCTTATACATTTTGTCAAAATCTATAATAATGTATGGTGCAAAGTGTAAATCATAATTTAAATTATAGGCCATAGTTAGTAACAATGCTTAACTATTTTTTCATCAGTTATAACAAACGTACCACACTAATGAAAGACATTATTAGTAGGGGAAATATGAGGGGAGGGGTAGGGAATATGGGAATCCTCTATATTTTTCATGTAACTTTTACATAATCCAAAACTTCTTTAAAAATAAAGAAAATATGAAAGTATGAAGAAAAAGGAAAAAGGAAATAAGAAAGAAAGGGGAAAAATAAGACAAACTGGCCTCCCTCTGGGCCACTAGCAAATCTCTCATGCTGCCAGTGCTCAGCAATCTATCACCCTGTAGCCTGTCCTCTGCAATTAAGGTACCTGGCTGAAGAGAAAAAAAAAAAACAATGAATAAATAATCAAAACAAATAAAATTTAAAAATTAAAAAAAAAAATCTCAGTCTAAGTTTTATTTCATAAAGATGTTTATACCACAACTGACCCTCCCACAGGGAGCTGGCTGGTGTCTGATCACTCTCTGGCTACCTTCTCTTCAGGGTTGTTTGGGCACCTGGCAGTTCACCCATTGCCTGACCCTGCCCCCCTTTCCCTCAGGATGGTTGGGCATCTGATAGCTTGCCTTCTTCCTCTTCCAGGTCCTCTCTCAACAGGGCTGTTGGGCACCTGTCAGCCCACCCCCTTACTTAAGCATTTCCTCTCTCATCCAGGGCATGTGGGTGTGACAGCCCACCTGATTAGCTTCCTCTTTCCTTCTTCCTGGATCTGCTTCAGCAATGTCTGGTGTTTCTCCTTTTCTTGGGAACTGGCTGAAAGCCCATACACCAGCCCTATATCCTCTCCCCAACACTTCGCTAGCTCCCTGAGTTGCCTGGGTGCCACTACCTAAATATGTTTGCTCCACAAGTCTACCACCTCAGGAGCCTCCTTGACATTGGGATGCACCCCTGATCCCCGGGTTTCTTCCTCACTCTCAGAGATGACTGAGCACTGGTCTTCTAGGCAAATCAATCACACTGCTTCCCTCTCCCCTAGTCAGTTGAATAACCCCTCTCTAGCTTCTCTCTCCAATTTCCCCCATTGTCCTGCATGCTCCCCTCTGCCAGGTTAGCCTGCCTATTTTCCCACAGTTTATGGAGCAGGAGCTCAGTTTGCCATTCCCTAGTCTGCCATCTTGGATCTCCTCTCAGCTAAATTACATGTCAATTGGTAAAAATTTATAAATATAATCCGAGAGTACAAAATTCCCCTCTAAAATACTAGTTGAAAGCATAAATTTGTTTCTGTCTTACAAGTGAGAAAAAGTCACCTATAGGTGGCAGGGTCTTAGGATAAATTAAATGAAGTCCCTATTGCATAAAGGCAGTAATGGATACACTAATTGAAAGCAAATTGATAATTTTAATGTACTTTGAGGATTGTTCATTTCATTCCACTGTCTTCAAAAATAAGGCCAAAAATGTTCAAAGATGGTAAAAGACTATATCCCTACAACTCACTTACTAATTTTTTATTTTTGTTTTTCACATTATTATTGAACTTTGACTAATATTTATATTTTGTCACTTCCACATTCACCAATTTAATAAAGAATATGAAGAGTTGATGATCAAACAACAGCAGCAATAAACCAATAAACACTGACACTGATTTGAGTCCACAATTGTTCCATTCCATTTAATCTATTTTAAATATCTCTGTTGCAGGTTGAAAGGAGAATTGCATGGTTTCAGCAAATACTGCTTGAGTGATTACTATGTTCTAGGCATAGCAATAGTTGTAGGAGGTAAATAATGCATTAAACAAAATCCATTCCCTATAAGACATATCATTTAGTGGAAGAAAAACAGATATGCATGTGATTTCAATACAGTTTAATATGTTCAACATAATGATGTATAAGAAGCAAATTATATCAGTTAGGACTGATAAGACACAGAGTCTGGGCTAAGATGAGAAAGGAATTAGGAACATTTTCCTGTCTTGGGGCCAATGAATTAAACGTACAGTCCTAAGAGCAAGTAGAAATCAGCAAACTGAAGTCCAAAGGAGAAGAATATTCTTTGGCTCTAGTTAAATGGTCATGGTGTATTTAGTAAGCTGTAGTCTACATGGTTAGAACATGTGACAAGGGAAAAAATGACATAGTGAAAATAAATATAGACTTAAATGGGAGCTGTAGTACTTTGAAGCCTCTTGCTGGAGTCCTTTAGAATCGGAGGACTGAAAGTAGGAGACATACAGAACAAAGCTGCAGAGATAGAGAGAAGGAGCCTGGGAGCTCAGAGAGAAAGTGGGAAAGAGGGAGCCACAAATGTAGCAGCCAGAAGCTGAAGCAAAAAGGCCCAAAAGAGAAGCAGATGTTTCCATTTGCTTTGCCGAATGGAATGACTCCAGGATCACTAAAGCCAAACTTAGGTGACAGCATTTCTAATGATGCCTTGATATGGATGTGTTCACAGCCTAAAAACATTAAGCTTTAAACTTAATAAGTTCCCTATATAAAAGCCAAACTATTCCTGGTGTATTGTTCCCAGCAGCTCTAACCAAACTAAAACAGGAGCCAACACCCAAATGGCCATGTATGCCATGCTAAGGAGTTTACCAAGAAAGACTGTGGAACCAATGAGGGATTTATGGAATAGTAAAGTACATATTGTGTGTTAGAAAATGCATTCTGGCTGCAATATGAAGAAAAATCTGAAAGAGGAGGAAATGCCACTGGAAGGCTCGATTTGGAGGGTGCTACTGCAGTAATATAAGAACATACTATTTTCCTGATTTGACACCCTTACTCCCCTATAGTCACTTTGTACGTGTTCCTATTGTCATTTGTATCATCTCTCCTCTTATTCATACCTCTAGACTCTGTGAATTTGTTTTTGTCATCTAGCCTCAGCCTTATCAGCACACTCTCATGGAGGCCTTCCAAGTTTTATGGAAAGTTATCATAACTTCTACCACACAATCTATAAGACTCGCCATGGGATACAGCTTACTGAAGTAATCAAATCAACGGTCCCATCCTCAATAGGTTCAACACACACAGGAATAGACAAATTCAAGAATATAAATTTCTGGGGTCTCCAAAAGACTCAAACTACAAAAGTAAAACATTGTGTTCACTCTTTAAAGTTTTTATTAGACTTTAAATGATAAACTGAGACAACAGTAGTGCTTCCCATTTACTTACCACTAAGGGTTTATTACTCTTTTTACTGTTTTTCTTTCCTCTGTGGTAGGCATTATGTATTTTCTTTTCAGACCTTCAGAGATTTGTACAGTTATTCCTATAGCAAGATAGAAACTCGTCTTATCTTAGTTTCCAGATGTGCATGGCAAAAAAGATGATTTGATTGATAATAGTATTATTCGGCCTTTGAACAAAGTTTAAAAGAGAAAAAAGTTCAGCTTCAACGTGTGAATTGATCAATTGTTCAATTTATCCCAATGGAAATTTACAAACCCACAGTGGTACTGAAATAAAATTTTTGCAAATTAAATATCTCTAAGTTAACTTGTTTGGAAAGCAAACAGGAACCATGTATTGTCTTTGTCTTCATTTTCCCAAGAGACTGTTATAAATATACTATCTTAGGATTGATAAAGAATATATGCCAACATAAATGCTGAAGATATTGGCTTCTTATTTTCTTGAAAATTGAAATGAAATTGTGAAAATGTCCTTTAATTTTCTTTAGAAAAAATTGAAACATTTCCTTAGAAAGTAGGTAAGTGCTATCTTCAGGATTCTTCAGAACTATTTTCATATTGAAATTTATTAATACATATTTATGGAATTTATCAGTTGATTCTGATTGTATGGCAGCTGTGGATCACTGCACATATCTTAGATTTAAATACGGTATTTAGAGAATTGGACATTGGACACCAGTTAAATTTTGTTTAAGCAGCCTACAACTAATCACTGTCCAATATCAATAAGAAATATAATTTTGTATTTATTATTAAAATAATAACTATGATTTTTTGCATCTTGACTAATTTTTTTTGGAAAACTCTTGCCATAATTTAGTAATCAAAATGCAATCAATTGTTGAAACAATTACATCTTCTACTTCGCACTATAGATCATCTCTTGTGGCTATATATTTTTAGAGAATCCATATATGATAATTTGCACTTTCCTTGTCAATTGCATAAGTGAATTCAAAGAAGGGCCACAATAATTTCTTTTATTGTGATTTTGGAAAAGTTGAGAGGAAATAAATATATCAGAAGGTGAGATTGTATTTCAGAGAAGTGTACAAGAAAATCTTGAAAATCAGGGATGTAACAATCAGAACAAATCTGAAGATCATAAAGATTTGTTTTGTTTCCATTATGTCCATTTCAGAGATATTATGAGGCACTGTACCTAACACTCACTGAGCTAAGATTCACTTATAGAGATAAGCTAATTTATTTAACAAGTGCACAAAAATAAATAAACAATATAATGCCAAGCAGTCAATTCTAAATCTCAAAGGACTCAGGAGATTTGAGTATTAATTGTCTGGTGGGCTGCAGTAATCAGTGATTTCAATCTGGAAATGTTGGGAGCTGAGTAGACTCTGATGGGTTAAGCAAGATCTGGTTGGGAATGGTGAATTCCTGGTTCTCCTGCAGCAGACAGCCATAAGGAATCTTATGGCTAAATGAAGATTTTAAACTATAATGTTTACAGGAGATTTTTTAGTATGTGGATTATGTAAAATTAACAGTGCTTACAGTGTTTCTCATGTTATGGTGCATCCAGTGAAAGGGAGAGTGTGGCAGCTCTGTGATTGTGGGATTGGAAGATATTGGAATTCAGGATGTTACAAGAAATAGGAGAGACAATGACCTGAGGCAATAATTGTGAATTTATTCTGAAGTGGTGAAGGAAGATAATACCCAGTTGCTGCTTTCTTAGGATTTACCTCAAAATGAACTATGGTGTGAATATTCTCACTGTCCTGATTTTGTGATAATCAGGGTAGGCTAAACAGTCACTATATTAGAACCCATGCATGTGTTCCCAGAAATAGTTTTTCTCCCTAGGTCTGGTTTATAGAATGCTAGTTATTAACTAAGCCTGATTTATTAAATGACCACCCTGTATAGGAAACTGTAACTTTGGGTATCTTTGGTCAAACTTAAGAGATATAACAGGGGGATGGATGAGGCTTGGGTGGTTGGGTGTCCGTCTCCCATATGGAGGGACCTGGGATTGACCTCCAGGACCTCCCAGTAAAAAGAAAAATATAGAAAATGCATTGGCCACTAGGGCCCATGTGTGGGTGTGCAGCCAGATTCTGCAAATGGGTGAGCCACCAGGCCCTATGAAGGGGTGTGCCAGCAGGTCCCATGAGTGGGTGAGCCATCAGGCCCCAAACACGGGTGAGCTGCCACGTCCTTTGCATGAGTGCACCTCCAACATTTCTAAAAGTTGAAAATTGGGCACGAGGCTAGTTCAGGTAGGGCAAAGCTCTCTTGCAAAAAAGGGGAGAAAGCATAGGAAAAGTCTAAGAGAGCCACTTTGGAGACCTCTGCAGGCCAAGGAAGTGCCACACACATCCTCCAAGAGGGTTTGGGGATGCAGAGATGGAGAAGCCAGAGGGAAAACCATGAGCTCTTACCTTATATCTGGGAACATCACCCAGCCCCCAGCCCTTAGACAAGCAGCCTTAGTAAAACTTACAGCTGAGTGGCCAGAAGAGATGGGGAAAGAACAAGGAAAAGGGAGGGTGCAGCAGAGGGCTGACTGTGGTTTCTCATTGGTGAATGTAATTACCATAACTTGCTAGCTCTGAAAAGGTTGTGGAATTTGAAGGATTCATCTATGTGGAATGGTTTGCTGAGGAGCACCATTTGTTTGCCAGCCAGGAAAATGAAGGAAGCCAGACTGGTCTCTTCCAATTCTTTCCCAGGCACAAAAGCTCTTGTTGAGCCCCATTAGCAGCTCCCTATCCCAGTTTTGATATCTTAACAGGTCAATATTAAAGTATTAGAAAAAAGTAAACTAAAAATCAAATGAAAGCTGTGAAATAAAACCACTAGGCAAGAGATAGAAATTGATAAACAGAATAATATCATCACCATTAGCAGGTGCCTAGGTTCACCAAATGATAACAACCCATTCTAAGGAATAGGAAGTTATGAACCAGTCAAATGAACAAGCCAAGAATGTAGATGAAACTCGGGATTTAAATGATGTCCAAAGAAATCTGCTTAATCAATTTAAAGAACTGAAGGAAAATATGACTAAAGAGATAAAAGAAATTAATGTGACACTATGTGAGCATAAAGAATAATTTGAAAGTCTGCAAAAAAAAGCAATAGCTTATGGAAATGAAAGATACAATGGATGAGGTTAAAAATACATTAGAGGCCTATAGCAGCAGATTTGAAATGTTAAAAGAGTAAATACTTTATTTCAAAGACAGGATACTAGAAATTGAAATGCTAATAGAAGAGAAGGAGGAAAATATGCAAAAAATTGAACAGGGTCTCAGAAAACTGAACAATATGAAATACAAAAACATACATATTATAGGTTTCCCATAAAGAGAAGGGAAAGCAAAGGGGTTAGAAAGAATAGTGGAGGAAATAAGGACTAAGAATTTTACAACTGTTATGAAAGACATGAATAACAATATTCAAGAACAACATACCCGGAAAAAAAAAATCCTATTAGACTTTCTCCAAAACCTTTACTATTCAGATTGTCAAAGGCCAAAGGTAAAGGATTTTGAAAGCAGCAAGAGAAAAGCAATGTATTATTTAAAAGCAAGCTTCAATAATGTTAAGTGCCAATCCCTTTTCAGAAACTACAGAGGTGAGAGGCAGTGGTTTGATATATTTAAGGTAGTGAAAGAGAAAAATTGCCAGTCAAAAATTCTTTATCTGGCAAAACAATCATTCAGAATTGAAGGCAAGTTTAAAGTCTTACAGACAAACAAAACTGAGAGAGTACCTTTCCAAGAGACTGAATCTACAAGAGATATTAAAGGGTGTATTACAGCCTATCAGGAAAAGACAAGTGAGAGAACCTGGAAAAGAGAGTAGAAATGAGGATCATAAATAAGAGAAATTGAAAGGATGAAAAGACAGACAATAGGAAGAAATGACAACAGAAAGTCAAGGGATAAAGTGGATGAAGTAAGTAACATCTTTATAATAGTAACACTGAATGATAATGGCTTGAACTCCATGATTAAAAGATATAGATTGATAGAATGGATAAAAAATATGAGCCATCTATTTGTTGTCTACAATAGAGTAAATTTAGATGCAAGGACACAAGCAGTCTGAAAGTGAAAGGTTCAAAAAAGATATTCCATAGTAATAACAGTTGAAAGAGAGTGGGTGTATCAAAACTAATATCAGATAAAAATAGATTTTAAATCAAAAAGTGAAGAGGTGAAGTAGGTTACTACATATTAATAAAAGGGAAAATTCACCAAGAAGAAAGAACAATAATAAATGTTTATGTACCTAATAGAAACGTCCCCAAATTACCAGAATTCTGCAAAGTAACTTAACATTTGTTACTTTAATTGCCACAAAAATGCTTTGGAAAAATCATATTGCTCTCAAAAAAAAGTATAACCTTCTTTCTGGTGAACTTATTTCTGGTGTCTAGCACTGATGAATCAAGTACATATATATCACATATATATATGACTGTAAGTGAAATATGCCAATGTAGATAAGTGTTTGTCAATTTTTTTGATATCCAATAAACAACTTTTGGTTTTGTCAATTATCTCTATTTTTTTCTTGTTCTCTATTTAATTGATTTCTGCTCTGACCTTGGTTATTTCATTCTTTCTGCTTGCTCTGACCATAGTTTGCTGTTCTTTTTCTAATTCCTCCAGCTGTGTGCTTAGGTCCTTGATTTTAGTGTTCTTCATTTTTTAACATAAGCATTGAGGGCTATAAATTTCCTCTCAGAATTGGTTAGGTTACATCCAATAAGCTCTGATATGTTGTGTTCTCAGTTTCATTCATCTCAAGATATTTTGAGATTTCTCTTGCAATTTCCTCTTTGACCTACTGATTGTATAATCGTGTATTTTTTAATCTCTATATATTTGTGAATTTTCCTTTTTCCTTCCCGAAATTGATTTCCAGATTTATTCCATTATGATCAGAAAAAGTGATTTAATTTTGATCTCTTTCAATTTATTGAAATCTACTTTGTGACCCAATATATGTTCTATCCTGGAGAAATATCCATCCATGAGCACTTGAGAAGGATGTATACCCTGCTGTTTTGGGGTGCAATGTTCTATTAATGACTATTAAGTTTAGTTTATCATATTATTCAATCTAACTTTTCCTTTATTGATCCTCTGCCCAGATGATATATCAATGAAGAGAGTTGTGTATTAAACTCTTCAACTATTTTTATTGTACAGACATCTAGTTCTTCCTTCAGTTCTGTCAGTAATTGCCTCATGTAAGTTGGGGTCTCCTGGTTAGATGCATATACATATGTGATTACTATTTCCTCCTGGTCAATTTCCCCTTTTATTAGTATACAATGATCTTCCTTGTGTATAAAAAGAGATTTGTTTTTAAAGTATATTTCAACCAATATAAATATAGCTATTCCAGCATTTGTGTGTGTGTGTGTGTGTGTGTGAGTGCGGTTACTGCATGTATGGAAAATCTTTTTTGAGCCTTTCACTTTCAAACTATTTGTATCCCTGAGTCTCAGGTGACTCTCTTGTAGACAGTATATAGATGGCTTATATTTTCTTATCCATTCTGCCATTCTGTGTCTTTTGATGAAGGTGTTTAACACATTAACATTCAATGTTTTTACTATGTAGGTTGTTCTTACTTCACCTATTTTGATCTTTGGTTTTTAACTGTCATATATTGTTTTCACCACTCACTTTACAATTTTACCTTTATTTGTTTAATCTTCATTTCTAGATTCTTCCAAGCCTCTCTCTCTGCCTTCTCTTTTTAGCCTGAGTCACTACCTTTAGTATTTCCTGCAAAGCCAGTCTGTTGGTTACAAAATCCCTCAATATCTGTTTATCTGTGAAGCTGGAGCCTAAGATAGGGCTGCAATCCAACCAGTGTGGAAAGACACCAGTACCTGTATTCACTGTGTTTTTCAATCAGTTCCACTTCCCCTCTTGACAAGGCAGAGTTAAAATGGAGGCCACTGGCCTATTTCTGATTTGGACGTACTCAAAGTTTAGCTGTTCTTAGAATTGGACTTTAGCCATCCAGATTTACTAATCAGTAGCTGAAATTGTTGTCTAACCATCTCTTCCTCTCCCATTTTTGGGAAATGGAGCTTCCAACTCCAACTAGGGAATAGATACTGAAATGATTTTTGCCTCTGGCAGGAGATGGGCCCTGGCCTCCTCAGTGTGAAGTGCCTTATTCATGAATGTCACTGCAGATGGGATGCTGCAATATGCTCTTCTTTTCTCCTAGGTCCCTCAACACAGTGATTTAGATAGCTGGCTCTTAGAGCTCCTTACTCTGTCACCACCTTGCCCCTCCACATATATGTATCTTTTCCATCAGTTAATTTTTAAGTTTACTCTTCAAAACTCTTTTACAGATTTATTTGACAATTGTCAACTTCAAAATAAAAAATTCCATTGCAATGAAGTTGTAGCCTTAAAAATAAATTAATCTGAACTATTCATTTTTTTCTTTACCTTTAATTACAAAAATCTTTCATGTTCTCAAAAAAATGGAAAATCAGAAGGCAACAGCCTGGTAGTACAGGACATATACAACAGGAAGAGATTACCAACAACTTCATCCATCTAAATCACATTCTGTATTATGCAATTTTAAGATTTAGAATTATCTGCTGTATAAACCATTGGCAGTAAAGCTTCTCAGTATACCCCCAATTATGCTGTGTAAATATTTTGTCACTTATAAGTGAAAAGCCTATTTCAAAATTTTAAAATAATATTTAAAATACTGTTCGGAGAACTCTTAAATTAATTGCTTATTATTTTGAGTAGATATAAACAAAAACAATATTTTAGTCATGTGCATGGGGAAAACAAATGTGAATTTCTTTTCCCCTCCCAAAATAAAATGGGAAATGCTATGTAAAAATCCAACTAAACTAGAAAAAATAAATATTGAATTCAAATAGAAAGAAATAACTTTCCACATATATAATATAAATTGCATTTTCTCTATAAGTAAGCTGAGTTTTTTCCTATTGAAATGTGCATTTTCACTCTTTCTTTCCTACTTTTGCAAACATTTCAAATAATAGCTTTCTATTATGGAAGTAAAATGTTATGAGTCTTTGGTTTCTTATCATTTATCAGATTATAAATTAAGGAGAATTTTTTATGATTTTGGGAACTTCATGAAGTATGTAATAACAGTATTCAGAAAATTATGGTTCACACATGAAATTGCTCTTCTTAAGAAACTGAGGTCAGTAGAGTACTCAGGCAAAGCCAAACATTCTGTCTGCATTTATTGCTACAAAGTTAATTACTCCAATTAAATTCTTGATATTCTAACCAAAAATTTTTTATAAATATGTATATGAAAAAACAGTTTTCTCCAATTCCAAAGTCACAGATGATGCTTTATTTCACTTGTTCAAATCCTCCCTTATGATGTCACTTTCTCCTGAAATTAATGATTCCCCATGTATAAATTGCCACCTGTTTTCTAGCTCCTTAATTGTAGAATGGAGAGGATCTCTATTTTCTAATCTTGAAACTGCCATTGGTTTTAGTTGTGAACTTTGCAAGTATCTTCATTTCTTTCAACAATGATTTCTTCATCCAAAATATAGAGACAATATTTTTCACATAACTAAATAAGTGAGTCAGTTTTGAGTTTCAAATTTAAGATAGATAAAGGAGACTTTAGAGAAAAATAAAATACTACGTTGACATGTTATTGTGTTCAGTTTTTTGAGGAACCTCCAAACTGTCCTCCATAGTGTCTGGACCATTCTACAATCCCACCAGCATTGGATGAGGGTTCCCATTCACCACATCCTCTCCAACACTTATTGTCCACTGTTTGTTTTTTTTAAGAGCCACATTCTAATGAGAGTATGATGGTATCTCATTGTAGTTTTGATTTGCATTTCCCTAATAGCTAGTGATGTTGAATATCTTTTCATGTGCTTTTTAGCCATTTATATTTCTTCTTTGGAGAAGTGTGTTTTCAGGTTACTTGCCCATTTTTTAAATGGGTTTTTTGTCTTTTAATTTTTGAGGTTTAGGATTTCTTTATATAGGCAAGATATTAGGATCCTTTCAGATATATGGTTGCCAAATATTTTCTCCCATTGGGTAGGCTGCCTTTTTACTTTCTTGATAACGTCCTTTGAGATGCAAAAGTTTTAATTTTACATTATTTTTTAATATCCCACTCTTTTAATTTTGCTTTAGTTTTAGTTTTTTAAAAATTTGTATGTATTTGATTTCTTATATTTAAACTTATCATTATTGTTTCATTTTCCTATTCATTGTATTTGGCTATTTTAATGCATTCATTTTTGAGGAAGCTTTGGATCATAGAAGGGTTACCACTGGAGTGGTGTAGGGTGTCAGTGCTGGGTTATACATGGGAGGAAGTTTACCTGAGCATATATATAAGGTATTTAAAAATATTCATATGTTCACATGGCATTGTCACATTGGGTGGAGACTCAAATAATTACCAAAAGAATACTGAATTCCTATTCTGGAGAGCTCTGCCACATTCTCTAAAGGAACAGCAACAGTCCTCCAAGTGCAAAGGCAGTGACTGGCAAAGGAGAATGATCCACTAATGGGCCCTTGATATTGATGATTAGGCTTATGAGTCTTTGCTCTTGAAATTGAAATTTTGACTATTGTTATGGGTTGCCTAAGAGTTGCCTCCTGAGAGTCTCCTTGTTGCTCAAATGTGGCTTCTCTCTAAGCCAGACTGAACATATGAATGCAATACCTTCCCTCCAGCATGGGACTTGACTCCCAGGGATCAACCTCCCTGGCACCATGGGATTGCTATCAAGTACCAACAAGCAAATCAAAAGACCTCAGATAAAAAGGGGGAAAGGTAAAGACAAATGAGTGTATATGGCTAAGAGATTTCAAAGTGAGTTGGGAGATCATCCCAGAGGCAAAACTTATGCACATCATAGCAGGATTTCATAGACTGCCAAATGGATATCACCCCAAATAGTGGGGCTCCTGAGGGCTCTGGAGACACCCAGGTCCTATGGTCAGGGTGGAAAGCTCTGGAGTTTGGTGCCTTTCCAGTGGGCCCTACTTTGGGGTTTGTGCTCCTTAGCTTGAGAGAGATGGATTCAATTATGTGTTCTCTGCACATGGCTCATCTGTCCCACCTATTAAAACTTATATTTGGTTCTGGAATTTGTAGTTGTACATCCTTAGACTCAAATGTTTGGGCTGGCCATGTGTCAGCTGGGCCCAGATCCTTGGCAGCGTTGCAGTACCTATTCTACAGCTCCTTGGACTCACCCTGGACAACTGTTGGGGAGATAATGATGGACAACCACCATCCCAGGGAACAGATAGAGTCTGCAGCTGCAGGCAGGATAATCCCATCCATCTTCCCCATGGGATATAAGCCCCTTCTCAATTGGAATTGGAGTGGATGTCACCATCACCAAATCGTCGGGAATGGGGGAAGAGCTATGGACTAGAGTGGACTTACTGGTGTTCTAATATAGACATATTGTGATTCTAGTAATGGAATACATTACAACACTGATGTGGAGGCAGTGGCCAATGGAGGCTATGGGAGTAGGGAGGGGGAAAACCAGTTGTAATATGGTGCCTCTTTTGGGACTAGGGAATCAACCTGAGTGACTTTGCAGCGACAGATATAAGCCATATTATATCATCATATAACATGGAGAACTGTGTGGGAAAGAGTGTAGACTACAATGTGAACTATACTCCATGCTTGATGGCAAAGCCCCATGATGCATTTATGAATTACAATGAATGTGCCAAGCTAATGAAGGATGTTTCTTTGGGAGCGTTTGGGATGTATGGGGAGTGGGGCATATGGGAATCCCCATATTTTTTACAAAACAGTTATGTAATCTAAGTATCTTTAAAAAATAAACTTTGGGTAGGGAGGGGATGAGCAGTTGAAATACAGGGGCTTCTTTGGGAGTTGGAGGTTGTCCTGAGTACTGTTGTGGCAATGGATGTAGGCCATTTTAAATCAGCACACACCACTCAGAACTGAGTGGGAGAGAGTGTGGTCTACAGTGTGAACTGTGGTCTATGGTTGGTGGCAAGGCTCCAGGAGGTGTAAGTTCATTGAGGTTGGTGGGCCACACTATGGGAGATGTTTGTGTTGGATGTGGTGGGAGGTGTGGGAGGTGGGCAACATGGGAATCCGAGTGGGTTCCGTATAATATTTTAGGTAATCTAAGCACCTCCTAAAATATATGTATATATATATATAAAAAATAACATTTTTGTAAGCAAATACACATATATGCATATATATTTATATATCATTTTACAAATGTTTGTATGTATTGTGAGAATTTTGATTTTTACCCATAATAAAAAAAAAAAAAATTAAAAAAAAAATAAAAATAAAAATAAAAAAAAATAAAAATATTAAATGTCACAGAAAAAAAAATAAAAATAAAAAAATAAAAATAAAAAAAATAAAAAATAAACTTTGAGAATAATCTAAGGACTGAATAACTCAGTGAACCACGAGGTGGATGAGAATTGTGGTTAATAGTTTAAATGCAAGAATGTCCTTCTGTGAACTAGTACGGATGTACATAACTATTCTAGGGTAGTGGGAATGTGTAGAAGCATGGGAAAAATATAATTAATGTAACCTATAGATGATAGTTAAGAGAAATACTATAATATTATTGCATTAATGTCAAAGATTTACTGTGTTAATATTAGAGGGGAATGGGAAAAATACACCAAATGTACACTATAGACCCTAGTTAGTGGTAATAGACTGATGACAGTATTTCCTAATCTGTAACAAATATTCCACAACAGTATGGGGTGGGATGTGTTGGTGAAGGGTTGTTGTATGGGAATTCTACACATGTGCATGATTGTTTTGTAAGTTCACAACTTCTGTAATAAAAAAAAAATTTTTTTTAAAGAAAGCAATTCTAAATTATTTTTGTTTGTTTTTACTGTCTAGTCAATTCCCTAAAAACCTAAAGATAATTTTTAACTATTATTTTGCTTTTCTTTTAAATGCTTCCTCCAGTAAAGGTAGCATTTACAAAGATGTTCTTGCTCTTTACAGAGAAGAATTTCTTTCCTGGGAAATCCTCTGGGTTTCCCCTTCTTTCTCATTGCAGACTTCTCAGGGTCCCTGCCTCTAGAATTTTCTATCTTTACTCTTCATTCAGAAAAGATATTTGCTTCCATGGATTTTCTCCTCCATAAAGTGAATAAAAATCTATATATCTTTTTCAACATAACATTTATTTAATTGAAAGCTTCTTCTTATATTATGTACTATCCCTACAACTAGATAAAAATACTTTTAATGTATTTTATATGTACACATATAAATATTCACAAAGGTAGAAAATCAAAGAAAAATATAATTTCTCTCCTTCTGTTTCTGCTGATAGCTTTAACATTTTAGGATATTCTAGAATATATTAATTTACTTTTTGATCTTTGTGTTTTTCCTAAAGTAGACACTATATGTGCTTTATTATTTTATGTCATGATTTTTTATCCCTCAGTTTTAACTAATGCTGTAAAATTTAACCTTATGCCTTAAATTCTCGATGGACACTGTCTTCCTGAGAAAATCCAGTTTCATTGTTAATAAAATACAAAATTAATAAAATGCTGTAATTTGTATGTTAGAATAAATGAAATATAAACGTATCCAATATACAATCAATTTTCTTCCTCATAGCATCAGTTAAAAGTGGAAATATGATTTTTGGAAGTGATTTCCTTTTGGAAATTCTTAATAGATACCATAGAGTTTGAGGGGTGATGTAAACATTGTAGACTATGAATCAAAAATGAGATTAATAGGGGAAGGGGCAAGATGGTAGCAGGGTAAGAAGCTTCAAGATTCAGCTCATCCTACAGTGTAGTCAGTAATCACTCTGATCTATCTAAAACACCTTTTTTGGGGGGGCCTAGGAGACCAGAAGAACATCCCACAATATCCTTGGAAGAACAAAATGAGGAGACTGTCCATCTTCAGTAAAGATTCTTGACTTCATCATTCCACACTGCAAAACCCTGTGCCTGTCCTCCAGTGGTTGCATAAGCCACCTCAGGAGCTATTCCCTGGCTGAAGTTGGAAGCTCCATTTCAAAAAGGGGGGAGTGAGAGATGGTCAGGCACTGATTTTAGCTACTGATTAGTAAATTTGGCTGGCTAAAAGTCTATTCCTAAGAACAGCTAAATGTAGACTGGATTGTTGGACAGTTGTGGTTCTGTCCCAACTCCTTCATAAGATGGGGGGTGGGTACTTTCTCAGACACTCTGGGCAACTGAGGTGCTTTCAGCCTGCACTGACTGGATTATTGGAGACCTGTGACTCCATCTTCATCCCAAAAATGATAGGAGGACATTGGTGTTCCCTCAACTTCTCTGGGCAACTGCATGTACTTTTGGTCCACATGGACTAGATTGTTGGGCCCACTTGTGTTTCTATTCCAGCCCCTGAAAGGCAGAGTGTATGGTGTTCCTTCAACCTCTCAGGGCAACTGCAAGTACAAATGACCATGTGGACTAGATGATTGTCACTCCTGGAGCTCAATCCCTGTCCCTGGCAGGGGAGCTGATGAGCTGGTGGTTTGTCAGTCTACATGAGCAATTGCTATCAGTTTTTATCCACACTATTTAGTTTGCTGCCTACACCTGCAGCTCCATCCCTGCCCCAGGCAGGAGAGAAATAGGTGTGAAGCATCAACAGTTTCTCTGGGAAACTACAGGTGCTCTTTCCCTGCACATCTTGGATTAGTGAAAATGGCTGAAGCTCATATGTTGGGTCACAAAGTAGATCTCAATAAATTTATTTTTTATTTTTTTATTTTTTTATTTTTAAAGAAGCTTCAGATTACTTAAATGTTTCATCAAAATATGAGAGATTCCAATATATCTCACCAACTCCCCTCCCACACTTTCCCCCATTAGCAACATTATTCATTGGTGTGGTACATTTGTTATGACTGATGAACAGATATTTAAGCATTGCTACTAACCACGTCTATAGTTTACATTATGGTTTACACTTTGCACCACCTTATTATATAGGCTTTGACAAAATGTTTAATGGACTGTATCCATCATTGCAATATCATGCAGAACAATTCCTAAATCTCAAAATGCCCCATGTTACCCTTATTCTTCCTTCTCCCTCCCCTCAGTACCTCTGGTGACCACCACTGTTGTATCAATGTTGCAATTTCTTCCATTAGTAGAATAATAATAAATCTACTTTCGTTGATAGTTGCATTCCCACCTTATGTTTATTCCTTCCTCAATCTTGAGGATTTGGGGATGTTGATGCCCACTCTGCTTCCAGATAAGAGAGGAGTTAGATCCCATGGATCAGATGAATGGAACTGTCTTATTGCAGTTGTAAATACACTCTGGTTTTTTTTTTTTTTTTTTTTTTGAATGGGCTTTGTCCATCATTATCCTTTTGTACTTGTGCTGGGTGAGTCTGAAGAGATTTTGGGCTCAACCAGCATATGAACAGGCCAAAGATTTAAGTCTCTGGGACATATATTTAATGGGTATAGTGCTAATTACAGGTTCAACTAAGAGGAGCAGAAGAACCATGTGTAGGAAAATTATAAATGAGATTAGCTCAGATATATTGTGGAGATAGGATATCATATATTTCAAAGTAAGACTTACTTACTGATGGGGTCCCGATTTCCTGCAATTGTCTGCCTTGCCTCTAGTGTCTAGTACTCTCTAGAGTCCTCAAGAGCACCCCTGCCTAAGCCACTGTTTACTGTGGAAGTTAGTGAGACCTCAATAAATGAAAGAAGTTTAAAATTATACAAAACACTTTCTCTGATCATGATGCAACAAAGCTGGAAATCAACAAGTAGAAAAAGGGAAAATTCACAAATATAGAGAGATGAAACAACACACTGAAATAATGAGTGGGTCAAAGAAAAAATTGTGGGAGAAATCAATAAATACTTTGAGACAAATGAAAATGAGAACACAACATATCAGAACTCTGTGAAGGGAATGCTGAGATAGAAATGTATAGCCCTCAGTGCTAACATTAACAAAGATGAAAGAGGTAAAATCACTGACCTAACTAAAGAGCTGGAGAAACTAGGAAAAGAAAAACAATCTATTCTCAAAGCAATCAAAACAAATGATATAACCAATATCAGAGCAGACATAAATGAAATAGAGAAGGAAAAGCAATAGAGACTACAAAAGCAAAAGTTAGTTCTTTGAGAAGATTAACAAAATTGACACACCCTTAGCTAGACTGACAAAGAAAGAAAGAGAGAAGATGCAAATAAATAAAATCAGAAATGAAAATGGTGACATTACTACTGACCCCATAAGAAAAAAAGAGGTCATAAGATGATAGATAACATGAGCAACTGTATGCCAACAAATCAAGCAACTTAGATGAAATGGAAAAATTACTAGGATCCTATGAACTACCTCCATAGACTCTTGAAGAAATAGAGGACCCCAACAATCCAATCACAAGTACAGTGATTAAAACAGACTTCCAACAACTCTCCAAAATGAAAAGACCTGTTCCAGATGGCTTAACAGGTGAATTCTACAAAGCATTCAAAGATCTAATACCAATCTTATGCAAACTCTTCAAAATAATTGAACAAGAGGGAATGCTGCCAAACTCATTATATGAAACCAATATCACCCTAATACTGAAGCCAGATAAATGTATTACAAGAAAAGGAAAATTACAAACCCATTTCCCTAATGAACACATATGGAAAAGTCCTCAACAACTTACTCACTAACCAAATCCAACAACACATTAAAAGAATTCTTAATATATACCATGATCCAGTGGGTTTATCCCAGGCATACAAGTGTGATTCAACACAAGAAAATCAGTCAGCATAACACACCACATTAATAAATCAAGGAAGAAACATTACATGATCATCTAGATTGATGCAGAAAAAGCATTTGACAAAAAACCAGTATCCTTTCTTGATCAAAACTCCAAAAGAAAGAAATTGAAGTAGAATTTCTCATCATGATAAAGGGCATATATGATATACCCACAGCTAATATTGTGCTCAATGGGGAAAGTCATTATTTTAACATATGGTTTGTAACACTATGATTATCATGGTGTGCCTAGTGGTTTTTGCTCAACAATATAGCTTAGTGATCTATTCTGTTAGATGTGCCAGATAGATCCAAAATTTAAATTTCTGACTTTTTTTCCATAATATCTATCTATCACATGCTATTTACATTCTATTATTGTTAGGTATTTAGATTATTTCTATTTTCCAAATTTGAACAAGGCAACAATGAACATAAGGCAGTTTCAAGAGATATGTTGATTTCCTGAAACATCATCAAATTTTTATATGGAGCAGCTTTTTCATTTTATTTTCATGAAAATGATGCATGATAAAGAATCTCATTGTTAAATTTATATTTCCTTAACCCTATGTCCCCATGGTGCATTCTGTCAGTGATTACAAGGTGTTGGCCCTATTTTACACCATGGTAGCCCCCAGGTTTAATCCCCCTGATCTGCATGCTGAGAAACACAGATGTGAAGAAAACCATGAGGAAAGTGTAGTGCTGAGAAAGGTTGTTTGAAGAGAAATGATGCTGTGGGTATTTGAGCCTTTGAACCATCTCCTTCTTTACACATTTTTTAAGTTCAACAAATGCAGCTGGTACAGAAGTGTGGTGTGCTGTCATGTGAAACTGCAAACCTCAAAGGGACAAGATCTGTCATGCACTCTCTACTTCACTGAGCCTGTGAAAAAGGCAATAGATAAGATGATCTCATCTCTTCCAGCTCTGACATTCTGGAAATAAATTTGTTCTTCCTGATCTCACATATAGGCGATATTAGTGTCCTTTAATCATGGCAAATTTTAAATAATGCAGGGTTTGGAGGTTGTGTTCTGCTTTAAAGAAATCTACCATGATTGAAACACTTCTCATGGATTGAGAGAGATCCTTGGCACTTCCATTTTTTGAAGATTCAATTTTTACAATAAAAAACAATGCCAGAAAATATTTCAAGTGTTGTTGTACATTTTAAGTATTTACATTAAAAAACTACACTTCTAATAGAAAGCAATTCAATACAAGTACTATTCACAACATAATTATGGAAGTTATGTATACATGCATAATGTCATTAACCCTTTGTATCCTATCACTGCTGTATTCCAATACTTCAAAGTTTCAAATTGGATGGTGAACATCTTTCAATCCTACAAATGCACTTTTTTTTTTTTTTTTATTATGGGTAAAAATCAAAATTCTCACAATACATACAAACATTTGTAAAATGATATATAAATATATGTGCATATATGTGTATTTGCTTACAAAAATGTTATTTATATATATATACATATACATATATTTTAAGAGGTGCTTAGATTACCTAAAATATTATACGGAACCCACTGGGATTCCCATGTTGCCCACCTCCCACACCTCCCACCACATCCCACACAAACATCTCCCACAGTGTGGCCCACCAACCTCAATGAACTTACACATCCTGGAGCCTTGCCACCAACCATAGACCTCAGTTCACACTGTAGACCCCACTCTCTCCCACTCAGTTCTGAGTGGTGTGTGCTGATTTAAAATGGCCTACATCCATTGCCACAACAGTACTCAGGACAACCTCCAACTCCCAAAGAAGCCCCTGTATTTCAACTGCTCATCCCCTCCCTACCCAAAAACTGTCAAGTGGCCACTGGCTCCACCTCATTGTTATAATTTCTTGCATTGCAAGAATCACCATATGTGAGCAAGAGAATACCATCAAGTCCACTCTAGTCCATAGTACTTCCCCCAATCCAGTGGCGACTGGGATGGTGATGTCCACTCCAACTCCAAGTGAGAGAGGGCTTATATCCCATGGATATGGTGGGTGGGATGATCCTGCCTGCAGATGCAGGCCCTCTCCATTCCCTGGGATGGCCATTTCCCATCGTTGTCTCCTCACCAGGTGACTTGGATGAGTCCATTGAGCTGTAGGGTAGGAGTTGCAGCTCCACCTAGATTTCATGCACACCTGGCACATAGGTAGG
>JAKSZT010035907.1:998583-1021831 GCA_026826555.1 Tolypeutes matacus | reverse complement strand
GTAAATGTTGATGATTGTTCTCTCTTCTTGAGAGATTACTCCTTTTAGTAATATGTAGTGTCCATCTTTGTCTCTTACAATAGTTTTGCATTTAATGTCGATTTTGTCTGATATTAGAATAGCTACTCCTGCCCTTTTTTGGCTACTGTTAGCTTGTAAAATGGTTTTCCAGCCATTCACTTTCAGCCTCCTTGAATCCCTGGGCCGAAGGTGGGTTTCTTGTAGACAGCATATAGATGGATCATATTTTCTTATCCATTCTGCCAATCTGTGTCTTTTGATTGGTGAATTTAATCCATTAACATTCAGTGTTATTACTCGTAACGAATTTCTTACTTCAGTCATTTTTTCTTTGGGTTAATGTATGTCATATATTGTTTTGTTTCTCTTTTTGAGTTTTCAGTTGTTTTTAAACTCTCCTCCAACTCTCTCTCCTTTGTTTTTTCCTTTCAACTTGTAGAGATTCCTTTAGTATTTCTTGAAGTGCTAGTTTCTTCTTGACATACTCTCTTAATTGCTGTTTATCTGTGAATATTTTGAACTCTCCATCATTTTTGAATGCCAATTTTGCTGGATAGAGAATTCGTGGCTGGATGTTTTTTTCTTTTAGTGTTTTGACTATGTTATACCACTGTCTTCTTGCCTCCATGGTTTCAGCTGAGAAATCAGCAATTAATCTTATTGTGCTTCCCTTGTATGTGATGGTTCTCTTTTCTCTTGCTGCCTTGAGTATTTTCTCTTTGTCTTGAGCATTGGGCAATTTGACAAGTATATGTCTTGGAGTTGGCCTGTTGGGATTTATACTATTTGGGGTGCGCTGTGCTTCCTGGATCTGCACATCCATCTCTCTCAATAGAGTTGGGAAGTTTTCAGCCATAACTTCCTTCAACACTCCTTCTGTTCCCTTTCCCTTCTCTTCTCCTTCTGGGATGCCCATAATGCATATGTTTGTGCGTCTTGCATTATCGGTTAATTCCCTGAGACCATACTGGATTTTTTCTATCTTTTTGTCTATCTTTTCTACAATTTCTTTGATTTCAACTGTAATGTCTTCCATATCACTAATTCTTTCCTCTGCCAGTTCAATTCTGCTGGCATGTGAGTCCAGCGTCTTTTTCATTTCTTGACTTGTGTCTTTGTTCGCCATCATATCCATTACCTTTTTAGGTGTGTTAGCTATTTCTTCAGTATGTTCTCCCAGTGTCTTCTTTATATCCTTAATCTCTTCCTTCAGTTCTTTAAGTTGGTCCATGATATTTGTTTGAATAGCTTTGATTAGTTGTTCGATGTACTGCATTGCTTCCTGGTTTTTATTTTGTGCACTGGACTGGTCCATGTTTTCCAGTTTCTCAGAGTCATTTGTATTTTTCTGTCGCCCTCTTGTCATCATATTATCTTGATGGGTTTGTTCAGTTGATTAGCTTTTCTTTATGCTCTAGAATTTTATTTAGCTGTTGGTTCTGCGTGTGAGTTAAGTTTTCTCTTTGGCAGTTTTTCTTCTTATTTTATTTCCTTGCTTCTTTCTATGTTCCCTTGAAGGCAAAAGGTTAGGGCCAGAGGATTCAAAAGATGTAAGGAAGGCAGAAGGATAATAGAAATATTGATAAAAGTTAGAAGAGGGGCAAAATGAGACTTAATGAGATGAATATTTAACTTGAGTAGGCAGTGTAGAATACTAGGAAAAAATATGGAGTTCCTACAATGGACTGGGAAAACAAATGGAGGAATTTATATATATAGTGATTTAGAAGGCTAGAATTATGAGGAGGGAGAGAAATAGTAGAGAAAGGTCTGAAAGGAAAAAGTTAATACTAATAAAAAAAAAAAAGAAAAAAGAATAAGAAGAAAACAAAATAGTTGGGATAGAAGTTGACAGCCTTAAGTTGTGGGCCTATGAAAAAATGTTGTCTCTAAGAGTCACAATAGAAAAGAGAAGGCAGAAAGATGCAGGAAGGATAAGCGATAGTTTGTAATACAGAATCAATATATACAGCGAGTGGGAAATTACTGAATAAGAAGCCCAGCAAATAAGCAATCAGCTGGCAGCACCTATTTAAAAAAAAAAAAATAGAAGGAAAAAGGAAGGGGGGAGGAAAATGGGAATAATAGCAATAAACCAGAAAGTAACAGAGAGAAACCAATGATCCACACAGGCAAGCAGTCAAACAGAGCTAAGGGGGGTCAATGATTCTCCTAGGGTCCACGTAGATTCTTCCTGCCTACTTGTGTTTATCAATGAATTTCCCCACAGTGTTCTATATGCAAGTCCTGAAGCAGCTTTTAGCTATTAATCTAAGTTAAAAAGAATATATTTTTCATTTGTTGAGGTGACCTCACTTTTTTTTTTAGCCAAATGCAGGACCCAAAATAATTCCTCCTCTAGACCAATCCCCTTATGGAAGGGACCCTAGCTGGGCCCGTGGAAATTAATCAAGCACGTCCCACTTTCCGGACTCCCCAGGTTAGCTGAAGCTCTGATGTTAGTCAGTGAGGGGTGCCAAAGATGGCGGATTCCGCCCCTTCTGGCGCCGAGCTCCAGCGTCACCGGGCTGCTCAGTAAATCAGTTTGAGTGCAGATTCGCGTCTGCTCTCAGCCTAATGCTGCTTCAGGTCGGCTTATCTGCTCCCCAAATCTATGGGGCGGTACAGCCAGCCAGATCAATGTCTAAAAATATAAAATACCCTTCCCTGTCTTCCAACCGAGCCCTCCCTTCTTTGGGAAGTGTCCCTTCCTCCTGGCTCCGCAGCGGCCCGGGTCTTATCCCTGGGTGGCTAGGGAAATCAGCTGCGTTGCCTGACTAAAATTCCCCCTCCGGTTCACTGGGTGCTGATTAGCTCATTTGTTCTGTTCACACAAGTTCCAAGGGGCGCCAGGCAGCCAGATCCCCAGAAAATAAAACTTTTTCGCCCCGCCCGCGGATCAAAATGGCCGTTTTATTTTATTTTTTCCCTAACCGCGGGGCTCAGCCGCCTGTGCCAACCTCCACCGGCAGCTTCAAAACTCACGAATCTCCACCGTTTGGTCCACGCCGCCGATCCGCGCAGATAGATGTCCCAAGCCTCTCACTCCACGCGTGCACAGCACAGACCCCCAGGCAGGACCCCGTCCCAAATCCGCCTTGCTCTGGGAGCTTGCAGTGTGCGCCCTCCTACACTAACGCCATCTTGGCCACCTCTCTCAACTTGTTATTTTGTTGATCATTCTAACTAGGTCTCACCCTTGGTTTTGGCTGCTCTAAGACTTAGCCTCACCTTTGTGTATATTTATTATTGTGATGGTTAATCTAAACTAAACCTATTTTTGTTTATAGTTATTTCAGAATTAAACTCACCCTTGTGTATGCTTGCTATTGTGATGGTAACCACTCTACCATCCCTTGTTTGAGTCCATAAAATCTCCTCTCCCCTAGTTTGTGGAAGGCAGATTTGAGACACCCTTTCTCCTGTCTTTCTCCTGGCATTAATAAACCTGCTTTATCTCATGACCATGCTGGTGTGGCTACCCATTCATCTGCTCTTGGCCAGAACCCAGAGGGACTCTGATGGGGTTTCCTTCAATTTGGCACCCAGATGGGACCCCACGACCTCTGAGGAGATTGCTGTCTGGTGGAATTCACAATCTTCAAGGTTGGACATCCACTCTTCAAATCCATTGGCCTCCAGAGTCCTATTATCACCAAGTACTGAGGATTGAAGGATTTGCCTGTCTAAGCATCAAGGATCCTGAAAGCAGCAGGTCATGAGAGAAACCAGTTTTCCTGTAGACTTCAACCACCTTGGTGAGTATAAAATTAACTGGGTCTTTGTCTTGGTTTTGCATTGGAGTGATGGATTAAATCTCCAGCCAAAGCTGTAAATGCAAAGCCCACAGTCTGTTTCTTGGTTTCTAGGTGCTAGGTTTCTAAATTTGGGGATGGAATGGGTCTAAGGACTGTGGTTTGGAGTCCTGCCTGGAGACAGCTTGCCATCCATGGAGTGTAGCCTCCAGGAATAGGAGACCTCAACTCTGGGCATGAGATTAGAGAAAATATAATGGAACTGGTTTTACTCATCTGAAGTCTCCCTGAAAGTTGAAAAGGGAAATAAGCAGAGCTCTGAATTAAAAGGACATTTTGCCTTCTAGATATATTTTAAAACATTGAGAACAATTTGGTTATAAGCTGATGAAAAAAAAAAAGTATATATATGTATTTGCAAAACTGCATGGGCACAGTGCAACTAAGAAGGATCAGAAATAGCTTTTGAAGAGATCTCTTGGGTATAATGCTATTTTACAATTAAAATTATTTTGTAAGACAAGGAGAATTATAAATTAAAATAGTAAGTTTTGTGTTTGTTTCTGTATCTAACTATTTTGTGTATGTCTGTTCAGTATAAATTTTCACACCCCTGGATGGTAATATCAAATTAACAAATGAAAATTCTTAAGAAAACTTATTCAAATTGTGAAAAATTAAATAAGCCAATATATATGAGCTTCTGGTGTTCTTTTTAATTTTATTTTTAAAGAAGCTTTAAATTACATAAATGTTACATAAAAATATAGGAGTTTTCCATGTGCCCCTTCCCACACTTTTTCACATTAACAACATCTTTTATTAGTGTCATACATTTCTTACAATTGATGAACACATATTGAAGCATTGCTACTAATGGTGGATTATAATTTACATTATAGTTTACATTTTATCCCACACAATTTTGTAGGTTATGACAAAATATATAATGGACTGTATCTATCATTGCAATGTCATGCAGAACAATTACAATGTCCTGAAAATGCCCCAATATTACACCTATTCTTCCCTCTCCCTCCCCTAAGAACCTCTGGTGGTGACTGTCTTTATATCAATGATAAAAGTTCTTCTGTTGCTAGAATAATAGTAAGTCTGTAATAGAATAATAATAAGTCTAATTTGTTCCGTTATTCATTCCACGCTCTTGAGGATTTGGGGATGGTGATGTTCACTCTGTTTCTATTTGAGAGGTGACTTAGATCCCATGGGGCAGATGGATGGAACTATCTTGCTTGCAGTTGTAGACTCTCACTGTTTCTTGGGATGGGAAAGCTTATAATCCAAATATTCACACCTTGGAAAATTAGTTGTTGTGGTTTGTTTTTCAGAATGAAAAAATAATAAAAATCAGCATAAAGAATTATTAGTAAAAAGTTTTTCCTAGATCCTTGGACCTACCCTGCCCCAGGACCTTCTCCAAACTTGATTGAATTAAAGCTTTCCTAAAAACCATTTTAGGAAACTCTGGTGGATGGGCTGGGTGTGGAAAATGGGGGAGATGTAAGTTTAGCTTACAATTCTGTTTACCAGACCTGGAAATTAAAAATGAAAGAGACAGAGGCAATATTACAGAATAAACTTTGATTTGCCTAGTTTGTCTTGTAATCCTCCAGTTAAATTTTTACAGCTTTGGAATGTGAGAAAATAATAATCTGTGGCCAAATTTCTAAATTATGATTAAAACAAATTAAACAATTGATAAGTTGACATTAAGTTTGTTGAATAAGATGATAACATTGTAAGTTTTTAACTAGTGAAATTATTATTTTTACAAACCATCTTTTAAAAATAATTGTTTTGCCTAAAGTGAAATGACTTGCTTTTCACTGAACAGAATGAGGGATAAAACCAAGGCTTAAATGGATAATTAGAACAGTTGTGAAAGCTTCTTTTAGGGAGTATGTTTTATCCTAAAATAAGATGGCTAGTTTTCATAAAATCAAGATGGAAATATATAGGACAAGATTTGAAAGAATATGGAAAGTTGTAGATGGGTTGAGAAATAAATTTAGCTTGTTGCTAACTAATTTAATAAGCTGATTTAAAAGTGAAATTTGTCTTAAGATTAAGTAACTAGTCTATATGGCTATAAATTATTAATATATTATAAAAAATTATAGGTTGTAGGAAGTTTGTAAAAGCATTACCTAAACTGAGAGATTTCAATGTAAATGGCTGATTCTGGGAAATCATTATTAAGTAGAAATCTAGAAGTTGGTATTTATAACAAAAAATAACTTCATAGTAGAGAAGCCTGTCAGAGGCTTCCTTAATCTATTATGATCATTTCTATGATTTGTTTGCCAAATGGTGTGCTGATGCAAAATTAAAGTGTGACTGTTAAAGTAACAGAGTTTTCTTAAATTGTTAATCTGTTCAATTAGAAAATACATAAACGTCTTTTAAACATGATGAATACATAAAGAACAAAGAATCTGTTCTTTATCAGAATGGCTTCATGTACTTCATGTTGACCTTATCATAAACTTAATGGTTTAAAAAAATATAGGGCCATTGCTATTTTGGAAGTTAAGTCTTTTCCTAACTATTTTACTAATTTCTCACTATGGTAATGTTAGAGGTTCCTTATTACAAGGTTCACAATGTGTGATTAACAGATTGTGACATAAATAAAGGCAATCTCCATCCATGACGTATGTGACTGATTCAACAAACCATAGCCTATGTGAGTAAATTCAACCAACCATCTCCTCACAAGAACAAAGGAACCACGTGGCAGTGGAACAGAGTGAGATAAGGATCTCCACTTCCTCCTGACCAAGACTCCATCAGCCCCTCTTACATTCCAAGTGTACCTTTGCCCACTATTCCCTTAACCATACAAAGGAAAGAATTTGCTTCTATAGTCCCCTATTGGCCCCTACGTCTTACCTGAATCCTAATCCCTCTCTCACTGATAACATTTCCCCACCTTTTGAAGTACTGTATAAATTCATAATTACCCCTTCCAGGGGTGGGCTGAAGTCTATTCTTCAGACCCTTAACATTGGGAGATCTTCTCAATAAATTTCATGCCTGCAAACATCAGTCTCCATGTTCTGGTGAGTGCCATTTTTACTAACATTTGGTGCCAAAATCTGAGACTGGGATTGTGTTGAGACTGATTGGTGGGGAGGCTCCACCCTGCCACTGCCAAACATCCATCCAACACTAGACACCGAACCACAGCTGGGTGAGTGAAGGATTTCTCTGCTGGAGGATCCTGCTCTCTCTCTCTCCTTTTTCTATTGTCCAGAACAACACATGGAAATTCCCAGTGCTAGGTCAGTGATTCTAACTGTCCCTGAAGGCCAGAGTTGGTGGGAAGCCCATGTCCTCAAAGGAGAGACCCTTGGCTCTGGAGAAATCTAGTTCCAAGTGCTGTTTCCTCTTTCCCTGGGTTATTTCTGACTGATTCAGGGATGACTGTCTCACTCAGAATCTCTCCTGTTTTAAGAATCCTAAGTCTCACCCATGCCACCTAAAATAGAGAACTTGGTTTTCGCCCCCTCAAAAACTACACCTTTAGGTTGACTCCTCCATAACTTTGAAACTCTGTACCCAGAAGGAGACATCAGACCCCCAAATCTCATTTTCTATTCAACATCTGTGTAACTGCAATATAAAATGGACAATGAAAATCAATGGCTGGAAAATGGCTCTTTCAATTTCCAAGTTCTCTGAGACTTAGAGAATTTTATCCAGTGCATTGGCAAGTGGTCTGAGATTCCCTACACTCAGGCTTTCCTTTTCCTTCATAACCATTCCTCCCTCTGCCAATCCTGTACCACCTACTAAATCCTCCTTCTCCGCAATAACCCCCCACCTTCACCCACAGAAAACACTTCTTCCAACTTTGATTCCTCTGATCATGCCCCTCCCCCACTACCGTATTCCTCATTAGTGTTCCCTGAGGCTACCCCATCTTCCTCCCCCTGAAACTGCTACCTTCTCCCCACCCACCACCTGTTCACAAGCCCAACTCCCAGCTCTCAAGCCTCCTTCCCCAACTCCTGTCCTCCATCTCCAAGAAGCGGTTAAGGCAGAAAGCATTATGTGCATTCCTCTCCTTCTCCCTCTCTGATCTCTCCTAAATCAAGCACAGTCTTCAGTCCTATTCCTCTGATCCTTCTCATTTTATCAAAAATTTCAATACTCAGCTGTCCCTAATAACCTTACTTAACAAACATACAGCTACTCACCTCTTGCAAGGTCTCTTTTAGCTATCTCCTAAGTCTAAGTATACCCCAAAATATATGTGTTAAATATCTGTCTATCTAAACTACTAAATTAAAGCTTAGCTGCATTTATAGTGCTCACATATTCCTAATTGGGAGCTGATTACTAGTAAAAGTATTTCCAAAAACCAAGGTTGCATATTACAAGCAACACTGATTCAAGAAAAAAAATCTTAAAAGTATTAAAATCAAAAATATAAAATAATGAAAAGCCTAAAAATAGCCATACCCAAGAAGTAAGAATTATGAGTCAAGTTAATGAACTTTATGTTTCTGTTGGTGTGTCATCAATCCTTTTTTGTTTCTTTGTACAGTGTATATTTTGATACCTCCAGATGGTAGTATTAAATTGATAGATGGTTAAAATGATGAAAATTATAAGTTTTTACAAATTAAATTACTACAAACCTATTTACAGTAAATTTGTCTGTAATATCAAATAGTATACCAGATCATTGTTTGAACTTTTTATTTAAAAGTATGAATTGTCTTTTTTAAAAATTTGTGGGTAAAAATCATTTTTTTTCACAATACAAACCAATATTTGTAAAATGATATATAAATATTTATGCATATATGTGCATTTGCTTACATAAATGTTATTTTTATAAATACATATATATTTTAAAAAGTGCTTAGATTACCTAAGTGTTACACAGCAATTAGAGGGATTCCCATGTTCCCCACCTCCCACACCTCCCATAACATCCCACATAAACATCTTCCATTAGTGTGGCACATCACCTGCAATGGATATACACATCCTGGGGCTTTGCCACTAAGCAAAGACCACAGTTCACATCATACACCACACTCTCTCCCACACAGTTCTGCATGGTATATGCTGATGTAAAATGGCCTATATCCATCGCCACAACATCACTCAGGACAACCCCCAAGTCCTGAAAAAGCCCCTCTATTACTACTGCCCTTCCCCTCCCTGCCCTGAAAGCGTCTAGTGGCCACTGGCTCCACCTCACGTTATAATTTCTTCCATTGCTTGAATCACAATATGTCTACAACAAAATACCATTAAGTCTACTCTAGTCCATAGGTCTTCCCTAAATCCTGAGGGGACTGGGATGGTGATGTCCACTCCGACTCCAAGTGAGAGTGGGCTTATATCCCATGGATATGGTGGATGGGATTATCCTGCCTGCAGCTGCAGTCCCTCTCCATTCTCTGGGATGGCCGTTGTCCATCATCATCTCCTCACCAGGTGACTTGGATGAGTCCATTGAGCTGTAGAGTAGGAGTTGCAGCTCCACCGAGATTCCAGGCACAGCTGGCACTTGGCTAGGCCAGAGGCTCCAGTCTCTGGAAGTACACCTACAAACTCTAGCATCACATATAGGTTTGAATAGAAAGGACTGATGGACCATATGCAGGAAGGACTTATTTGAGTCCAACTCTGTCACTCTCAGGAGCACAGATTCCAAAGTAGAACTCACTAATAAGGCATCAATCTCTGGGGCTATCCCCTCTTATATAGGACCTGGGTGTTTCCAGAGCCCTCAGGAGCCCCTCTGTGTGGAGTGATATCCACTTTTGTGCTCTATGAGATCCTACTGAGGTGTGTATAAGCGTTACCTCTGGGATGACCTCCCGACTCACTTTGAAGTCTCTTAGCCACATGAACTCATTTGTCTTTACCTTTTCCCCCTTTTATTCAAGGTCTTTTTCCAGTCGTGTTGCCAGTTGGCACTTGGTATTAATTCCTCATTGTCAGGGAGGCTCATCCCTGAGAGTCATGTCCCATGCTGGGGGGAAGGAAATGCGTTCTTATACTGAGTTTGGCTTAGAGAGAGGCCACATTTTAGCAACAAGGAGGCTCTCAGATGGCAACCCATAGGCACCCCATAACAGTAGGCTAAGTTTCAATTACAAGAGAAAAAACTCATAAGGTTAGTCATCAATAACAAGAACCCATCAGTGGGCCATCCTCTTTTGCCAGACACTGTCCCTGCACACAGGGGACTGTTGCTGATCCCTTGGAGAATGTGGCAGAGCTCTCCAGGCTGGGAATTCAGATTCCCTCATTTATTGAGTGATTGTCTACCCACCGTGACCATGCCTTATCCTTTGATCATTTGAACAATTTTATATATGTTTCATGTATATTCAGACGAATTTACTCCCATGAACCCCCCACCCCAGACACCCCCACCAATGATCCTCTGCAGCCCCCATTGTAACTCTTCTGTGATTTAAACTTTCCTTGAAGATGAAGCCCTTCTAATAACCAAATACAATTAATAGGAAAATGAAAGAATAATGATAAGCTTAAATGAAGTGATAAAATACAAGGAAACTCAGGAAAAAAAAAACTAAAAATAAAGTATCATTAGTGGATTGGGACAGTCAAAAAAAGGGGAAAAACAAAAAAAATTCCTTTTTAAAAAATTATTTTTTCCTTTTATCACTGCATTATCGGATGTCCAGTGTACTGTGACACCTTCCCACTCTCATTCCCCAGTGTCTTCAAAATTTTCATTTAATTTTCAAAGAAGTTTTAGGTCACATCATAGTCACACATGGAATACTAGAGACTCCCACATAGCCAACCTCCCTCCCCTTTCCCCACCCCATATTAAAACCATTTTTTAATGGATGTGAGCATTGTTATAACTGTTATACAGATAGTAAAATATAGCAACTAAACATTGTCAATGGTTTACAGTATAGTTTACAATTTAGATGGTACAGTTTAGTAACTTTTGATGATATTTATCATGTACTGTGTCCATTACTGTAAGGTAATGGAAAACATTTCCCATGACCACTAAATAACCCATTTGATCTTTTCTGTTCCTTTCTCCCAAAGCCCCTGGGGCATATGACACTCCCCTGTCTTGACTCATGGAATGACATGATTCATAGTTACATGACTTACTTAATCTATCTGCCTTTCAACCCTGCACCACCAAACCCAGTAATATCACTACCCACCTGTCCCATCCTTCAATATGCAACTATACACTATCACTTTACCATAGATTATGTCCATATGGGTCATGGCTCACAACCTACTCTTCTCTTTCTTTCCCTTGTTAACCTATGTTTCAGACAATGGTTCTCGGGGACTGCTCACTTAGCTCAATTCAAATCAGTGAGGTCATATACTGTTCATTCTTCAATGCCTGGCTTGCTTCACTCAACATAAGGTCTTCAAGATTCATCCATGTTATTCCATGGGTTAGCACTTTATTGCTTCCTACAGCTGAGTAATATTCCATTGTATGTATGTACCACATTTTCCTTATCCTTTCTTCTGTTCATGGGCACCAAGGCTGATTCCAACTTTTGGCAATTGTGAACAATGCTGCTTTGAACATTAGTGTGCATATATCTGTTTGTGTCTTTGCTTTCAATTCTTCTGGGTATATACCCAGCAGTGGAATCGCTAGATCATACAGAAGATCTATTGTTAGTTTTATGAGGAACCACCAAACTCTCCTCCACAGTGGCTGGACCATTCCACCATCCCACCAGCAGTGCACGAGGGTTCTTATTCCTCCACATCCTCTTCAACACTTAGAGTCTGCTGTTTTTTTAATAGCTGCCATTCTGATGGGTGTAAGATGGTATCTCATTGTGATTTTGATGTGCATTTCCCTAATAGCTAGCGATGATGAGCATTTTTTCATGTGCTTTTTAGCCTTATGTATTTCACCCTTGGAAAAGTGTCTTTCAGGTCACTTGACTGTTTTTTAAAATGGGTTTTTTGTCTTTTTATTTTCAAGGTGTAGGATTTCTTTATATATGCATGCTATTAGGCTTTTATCAGATATATGGTTGCCAAATATTTTCTCCCATTGTGTAGGCTGCCTTTTTATTTTCTTAATAACATCCTTTGACATGCAGAAGTTTTTAATTTTGAGGAGAGCCCATTTGTCTATTTTTTTCTCTTGCTGCTCATGCTTTGGCTGTGAAGTCCATGAAACTATTTCCTATTACAAGGTCCTGTAGATGCTTCCTTACATTATCTTCCAAGGTCTTTATGTTTAGACCTTTGATTCATCTTGAGTTGATTTTTGTATAAGGTGTGAGATGGTATTCTTCTCTCATTCTTTTGGATATGGATAGCCAGTTCCCCAAGTACCACTTGTTAAAGAGGCTATTCTCTCCCAACTGTGTAGGCTTGGTTGCCTTGTCTAATATCAGATGACTGTATATGCGAGGATCTATATCAGAACTCTCATTTCAGTTCCCTTGGTCAGTAGGTCTATCCTTGTGTCAATACAATGCAGTTTTGATCACTGCAGTTTTGTAGTATGTTTTAAAGTCAGGTAATGTGATACATCCAACTTCATTTTTCTCTTTCAATATGTCTTTGGCAATTTCGGAACTCTTACCTTTTGAAATATATTTTGTGATTAGTTTTTCCAGTTTCCTAAAAAATATAGTGTTGATTTTTATTGGGATTGCATTAAATCTGTAGATTAGTTTGGGTAGGATAGTCATCTTGATGATGTTTAGTCTTCCTATCCATGAACAGGGAATATTTTTCCATTTATTTAAGTCTTCTTTGATTTCCTTTAACAGTGTTGTGTAGTTTGCTGTATATAAATCATTTACATCTTTAGTTAAATTTATTCCTAGGTATTTGATTCTTTTAGTTACTATTGTAAATGTTTTTGTTTTTTTTTTAATTTCCTCCTCAGATTATTCGTTATTGTTGTACAGAAATGCTACTGATTTTTGAGCACTGATCTTATAGCCTGCAACATTACTGAGCTCCTTTATATGTTCTAGAAACTTTGTTATAGATTTCTCTGGGTTTTTTATGTATAGGATCATGTCATCTGCAAATAATGAAAGTTTTAATTCTTCTTTTCCCATCTGGATGCCTTTTATATCCTTTTCTTGCCTCAGTGATTGAGCAAGAAATTCTAAGTCAATGTTAAATAGGAGTGGTGATAGTGAGCGTCCTTGTCTTGTTCCTGATCTCAGAGGGAAGGCATTTAGGATTTCACCATTGATTGAAGATGATGTTAGCTTTGGTTTTTCATATATATCCTTTATCATATTCAGAAAGTTTCCTTCTAAACTTATCTTTTGCAGTGTTTTTATCAGGAAAGAGTGCTGTATTTTGTCGAATACTTTTTCTTCATCTCTAGAGATGATCATATGTTTTTTTTTCTTTAAATCTGTTTATGTGGTGTTTTACATTGATTGATTTTCTTATATTGAAACATCCTTGCATATCCAGGATGAAATCCACTTGATCATGATGTATAATCCTTTTGATATGTTATTGAATGTGATTAGCAAGTAATTTGTTGAGGAATGGAGCATCTAGGTTCATTAGAGAAATTGGTCTGTAATTTTTCTTTCTAGTAGTATCTTTGTTTGGTTTGGGTTTTAGGGTAATGTTGGCATCGTAAAATATGTTAGGCAATATTCCTTCCACTTCTATTTTTTGGACGAGCTTAAGCAGAATTGGTGATAGCTCTTGTTGGAATGTTTTGTAGAATTCAGCTTGAAGCCATCTGGTCCTAGGCTCTTCTTAGTTGGGAGGTTTTTGATGACTGAGTCTATCTCTTTACTTGTAATTGGACTGTTGAGTTCATCAATTTCTTCTTTCATCAATGTGGGCTGTTTGTGCATTTCTAAAAACTTGTCCATTTCCTCTAAATTATCATTCTTGTTGGCATATAATTTTTCAAAGTATCCTCTTAATGTACTCTTTATTTCTGTGGGGTCAGTAATGGTATCCCCTTGCTCATTCCTCATTTTGTGTATTTGCATCTGTTCTCTCTTTTTCTTTGTTAGTCTGGGTAAGTGTTTTTCAATTTTATTGATATTCTCGAAGAACCAGCTTTTGGTTTTGCTTATTTTTTCTAGTGCTTTCTTATTCTCTATTTCATTTAGTTCTGCTCTAATCTTTGTTATTTCCTTCTTTCTACTTCCTTTAGGTTTAGTTTGTTATTGTTTTTCCAATTCCTCCAAGTGTGCAGTTAGGTCTTCAATTTTAGCTCTTCTTTTTTAATACATGAATTTATGGTTATGAACTTCCCTCACAATATTGCTTTTGCTGCATCCCATAGGTTTTGATATGTTGTGCTGTCATTTTCATTAGTTTCAAGGTAGTTACTGATTTCTTTTGAGATTTCCTCCTTGACCCACTGTTTGTCTAAGAGTGTGTTGTTTAACTTCCATATCCCTGTGCCTAACCTGTTTCTCTGGTCTTTAGTGATTTCCAATTTCATTCCATTGTGATCAGAGAAATTACTTTGTATAATCTCATTCCTTCTGAATTCATTGAGAGTTGTTTTTTGGCCTAGCATGTAGCCTATCTTGGAGTATGATCCATGTGCACTCGAGAAGAATGTAAATTCTGCTGTATTTGGTTGTAGTGTTCTGTATATGTCTATTAAGTCCAGGTCCTCTAATGAATTGTTGAGAATCTTTGTTTCTTTATTGATTTTTTGTCTAGATGTTCTGTCTAATGATGATAATGATGTATTAAAGTCCCATGCTATAATTGTAGAGGAATTTATTTCTCCACTTAGTTTTTCCAGAGTTTGCTTTGCGTATTTTGAGGCACCCTGATTAGGTGTGTAAATCTTTATGATTGTTCTCTCTTCTTGATAGATTACCCCTTTTGCTAATATATAGTGTCTATCTTTGTCTCTTACAATAATTTTGCATTTAAAGTCTATTTTGTCTGATATTAGAATAGCTACTCCTGACCTTTATCGGCTATTCCTTAGCTTGTAAAATTGTTTTCCAGCCATTCACTTTCAGTCTCCTTGAATCCCTGGGTCGAAGGTGGGTTTCTTGTAGACAGCATATAGATGCATCATATTTCCTTATCCATTCTGCCAATCTGTGTCTCTTGAGTGGTGAATTTAATCCATTAATATTCAGTGTTATTACTCACAATGAATTTCTTACTTCAGCCATATTTTCTTTGGCTTAATGTATGTCATATGTTGTTTTGTTTCTGTTTTTGTGTTTTTAGTTGTTTTTAAACTCTCCTCCAACTCTCTCTCCCTTGATTTTTCCTTTCAACTTGTAGAACTTTCTTTCGTATTTCTTGAAGTGCCAGTTTCTTATTGACACACTCTTTTAATTTCTGTTTATCTGTGAATATTTTGAACTCTCTATCATTTTTGAATGCCAGTTTTGCTGGATAGAGAATTCGTGGCTGGAATTTTTTTTTTTTTTTATTACTTTGACTATGTCATACCACAGTCTTCTTGCCTCCATGGTTTCAGATGAGAAATCAGCACTTAATCTTATTGTGCTTCCCTTGTATGTGATGGTTCTTTTTTCTCTTGCTGCCTTGAGTATTTTCTCTTTGTCTTGAGCATTGGGCATTTTGACAAGTATATATCTTGGAGTTGTCCTGTTGGGATTTATACTGTTGGGGTGTGCTTTGCTTCTGGATCTGCACATCCATCTCTCTCAATAGGTTTGGGAAGTTTTCAGCCATTATTTCCTTCAACACTCCTTCTGTTCCCTTTCCCTTCTCTTCTCCTTCTGGGATGCCCATAATGCATATGTTTGTGCATTTTGTGTTGTCCTTTAAATCCCTGGGTTCCTGTTGGATTTTTTCTATCTTTTTGTCTATCTGTTCTACTATTTGTTTGCTTTCAGATTTATTGTCTTCCACATCACTAATTCTTTCTTCTGCTTGTTCAAATCTGCTGTTATATGAATCCAGTGTCTTTTGATTTCTTGGATTGTGTGATTGCTCACCATCATATCCATTACCTTTTTGCATTTGTTTACAATTTCTTCAGTATGTTCTCCCAGAGTCTTATTTATATCCTTAATATCTCCTTCATTTCATTAATTTGGTTCATGATATTTGTTTGGAAAGCTTTGATTAGTTGTTCGATGTTCTGCATTCTTCCTGGTTTTTAGTTTGTTCGTTGGACTGGTCCATATCTTCCTGTTTCTCAGTGTGGTTTGTAATCTTTTGTTGCCCTCTAGTCATCATTTTATCTTGATGGGTTTATTCGGTTGATTAGCTTCTCTCTCTCTTCTAGAGTTTTATTTAGCTGGTCGTTCTGTGTGTGCATTAATTTTCCTATTAGACACTTTTTCTTCTTATTTTATTTCTTTGTTTCTTTCTGTGTTATGAATCTCTACTGATCACTCCACGCCATCAATCTGCCTGCAGCTAGATGTCCCAAGCTTCTCGCTCCGTGTGCACACAGCGCAGACCCCCAGGCAGGATGCTTTCCACAATTGGCCATCCTCAGAGAGCTAGATATTGAGTGCCCTCCTAAACAGATGCCATCTCGCCTCCTCAGCAACTTATGAATTGTCTTTTAATAAAACAGATAAAAAGCAATAAAGAATCCTTACATCAATGAAGTAAGTTTAATTCAGTGCTCTAAACTATAGCCACAGGTACAGATGAAATGCTAACAGCAAAACCAAGACAGGCACTAAAGTTACAAGTCAAAGTGCCAGCCACCCCACAGCCCAAAAAAGGTAAATAAAAATAATTTGTTTTTGACCATGCCTCAAACTATGCAAACTGGGAGAAAATAAAATCATTTTACCTGTAGGCCTATGCAGCCCTACTGGATAATAATCTTAAATCCATGAAAAAAAAATCACTTAAAAATACTGTAATAAAACCACAGTTAATAATCTAAAGTCTCCTATTCCCACTAAAACTCTATGTGTGTAAGCCCACCAAATTATGTAATTTCACTATCAACAATTAATGTTAATAGGAAGATAGTTTTTATTCCATTGGGAAACATGTTATCATAAATTTACTAGAAAAATAATTTTCTTCATGTATGCTGAAATTTCTTTGTGGCAAACCATATCTTTCAAAAAGACCAAACATGAAGAAGAAATTAAATGGGTAATTTATTTATATATTTGGGAACAGTATGAAAATTCTTAAGGACTTTTAAATTTCTCACTACCTATTCTTTCCTAATACTGATATGCAGAAGGTATTTTTGTTTATAGTTTTAGTTATTCTTAGAAGAATGGATATGTTATAAAAACAACCAGAATCCTTATCAGTTACACTGTTCTGAAACTGCATGGAGTCATCTCATCTTCAAAAAAAGGGACTTAAAAGGAATAGCAAAGCAAGTCTATAAGCTTTATTTTAACCTGTTGATTAATATAATCTTGGTAAAAGTGAATTCAGTCAGAAAAAATCTACTATAGTCTGTAGTTAATGATCTCTAGGTGTAGTTTTATTTAAAATACTCGGAAGTTAATTAAGACCTAGATTGTAAGCACTTGAAGCAATCATATTTATACTTGATCTCTGATCTCTAATTGTTATGCCTATGTCCCAAGATGCTTTACTCTTTGTGTATAACCTAATAGTTGCTAGAATTTTGGGGGGCCTATGGCACCTGGGATGCAGAGCTAAAGTTAACCAGCTCTAAAAATCCTAAAAGCAGCATTAATTCTAAAAGTCCACCCCAATTAAAGGAGCTAAAAATAATCATATTTAATTAAAGGGAAATGGGGAGAAGAGGAACAAAATGACAGCAAAATAAAGAGATCCAAGGGTTAGGTCATCCTACAGTGCAGTTAGTAATCATGGACAGATTTCTATAGCACTTATATGGGGGACCAAGGAGACCAGAATATCAGCAGGCAGCATCCTTGGGAGAATGGAAGTAGAAGACTGCCCATATGCAATGAAGAGTTGTGAGTTAGAGCACTCCATGTTATAAAGTCCAGTATCCATCCCCCAATGATAACACAAGCTACCTTGGGAGTTAATCCTTATGTAACATGGGTGATCCAGAAGGAGAAGAGAAGGGAAAAGTGGTAGAAGGAATATTTGAGGAAATAATGGTAGAAAATTACCCAACCTTACTGAAGGACAATGTACTCCTATCCACAAAAATCCAAATAGACCTACTCTGAGACACCTACTGTTAGAGGTTCCATCTTACAAGGTTTGTAATGATTAACAAGTTATAAGAACATAAATCAATATCTCTCTGACATAAATTGAAGAAAGGCAGCTTCCAGCCATAGCCCACTTGACCCATTGTGCAAGTCATCATCCCTTGGGTATCCCATACCCTCCCAAGAATAAACAAAGTGGAGCAGGTAAGGACCATCATCCCCTCCAGGCCTAAGCTCCACCAACCCCTCCCACATTCCAAGATCTCATAGCCCAATTCCCTAAGGCCATCTGACCCCAGACTGTACTCATTTCCCCACTTATTGATGTATTGTATAAATTCATATCCACCACCTTCCATGGCAGGGCTGAAGTCTCTCTTCAGAACCCTGCCATGCTGGTGGGGGAGCTGAAGTCTATTATTCAGAACTCCTCCATTGGGAGAGCTTCCCAAAAACTTTCTGCCTGCCATCGTCAGTCTCATGTCCCAGTAAGCACTGTTTTTCTCTAACATTTGGTGCCAAAAACCTGGGCTTGGTTCATATTGAGACTGATTTATTTGTGAGGAATCTCCCCTTGCTGTGGCTGAATGCCCATCCAACAGCAGACATTGAGTCATAGGAGTCAAGGATTTTGCTGCTGGAGGATCTTGCTCTCTCTCTTTCTTTCCTTTTTCTGTTGTCCAGAATAAATTAACTGAAAACTGAAAAGACTTGTGTTAGGTCAGTGAACCTCACTGCTATCCCCTGGGGCCATAATAGGCAGAATGCCTGCATTCTCATGAGAAGAAACCCCTTGGCTCCAGAGATGTCCAGCTCCAAGCATGGTTTCCTATTTCCTTGGAGATTTCTGACTGCTTCAGGGATGCCTGTCTCACTCAGAATCTCCCCTGTCCTAGAGATCCTTAGTCTCACCCAATCCAAGTAAAATGTGAATTCAATTTTGGTCCCCCTCAAAAAATTGTGTCTCTCAGTTGTCTCCTTAATAACCTTAAAACTCTGAACCTGGAAGGAGGCATCAAACCTAAAAAGCTCATTTTCTTTTCAACCTCTGTGTGGCTGCAATCCAAGTTCTCTGAGGATTGAAGAACTTTATCCCACACAGTGGCAAGGGGCCTGCAATTCCTTAAGTTCAGGCCTTCTTTGATCTTTGTAACTGCTCCTTCCTCTGTCAACCCTGTTCTTCTTACCAAATTCTTCTTTTACACCAAAAACCTCCTCAAAAGCTTCCTTTTTCTTCCTCTTCCTCCCCTCTTCATCATCAAAACCTTTTGCCCAAACTTTCTTCCCTCATTGTACAGGAGCCAGGGCCAGTGCTCACCTTCCCTCCTCACACCTTTCCCCTTCCTCACACAGAAAACCCTTCTTCCAACTCTGATCCGTCCAACCACAACCCTCCTCCACACCCCATCAGCACCCCATGAACTTGCTCCATCCTCCTTCCCTTGCCCCACACCTCTCCTTGGGCCTACTCCCTTTTCCCCACCCATCACCCACTCTCAAGCCAAACTCTCCACTCTTCAACCTCCTTTCTCAGCTTCTGTCGTCTCTCTCCAGACAGAAAGCATTATGCATGTTCATGTCTCCTTTTCCCTCTCTGATCTCTCCTAAATCAAACACCATCTCAGATTCTATTCCTCTGATTCTTCCCATTTTATCAAAAATTTCAAAATTTTTTAACAAACCTATAAATGCCTACCTCTTACAAGTAAGCTTTTAGATAACTCCTAAGTCTGTCTAAGTGTACTCCTAAAAAGCAATATTCCAAAATATATGTGTTAAATATCTGGCTATCTAAACTGTTAAATTAAAGCTTAACTGCATTTATAGTGCTCAAATATTCCCAACTGTTGCTGATTACTAAAGTGTTTCCAAAAACTAGCTTCTTATTACAAGCAAAACTGATTCCAGAGGAAAAAAAATCTTAAAAACAGTAAAATCAAAGATATAAAATAATGAAAGACTAAAAATAGCCATGAGTCAAGTTAATGAGCTTTATGTTTCTGTCAGTATGTCTTAACTCATTTTGGGTTTCTCTTTTTGTTCAGTGCTAGTATATATTTTCATGACTCCAGATGGTAATATTAAATTGATAAATGAAAATTCTTAAAAATGCTTTATTCAAGTGGCCAAAAATTAAATAAGCGCTTGTATTAATAAATAAGTATGAATGCTAAAATGTATATTAAATCTTTAACATGATGAAAACTGTACATATTGACTAATTAAATTACTACAAATCTCTTCATATAAAATAGTTCTTGCCTAATCATGGCTTGAGCTGGGATGTTTGAATGGCTAATTACAGGAATTCATTGTGGAAAGAGACTGAATTGATGATAGCAGGAAGGCCTGTCATAGGCCACCTCAATCTGCATATTAAAGTGGTGGTAGGGAGAAAATAGTTTTGATTCAATTGGGAATCTTAGGTTTTCAGAAACTAATGGGGAAAGTAGTTTTTCCTGCATTGCTAAAATAAAATACCTGTTAATTAATGTAATGATGGTAATTGTATATTGTAAGAAATTTGCTTTGAGACAGTTCTCAAAATCATTTTAGTACCTTATGTATGTAGGGTGTATATAATATGTTTTAATCATTAAAGAAAAAGACAATAATTTTCTCCTAAAACAAAACAACTGTTTATAAAGAAAAGTTAAAATATAAAACAAAACCTGAATGAATACAGATAGTGCAGAAAGTTTGTGAAAAATAAATTTTTGTAGTTGAGTAAAATTTATTGGGCCTATAAAAGGTTGAAAAAATTATTCTCCTGACTTATCAGTATACAAAAGAAAAAATCTCTTTTATCAAAATAGCTTTTTCTACTTTAACCATAACATTTACTTGACTATTTAAGAAAACTAAATCTTATTACTTTTAAAAGAACATAATGTTCAAACCTGTTTTGTCAGAGTCAAACCCTGAAAGATCTCTTTTGCCTTGGGAAAAAAGTGAAATAATAGAATAGTTCAGTTCACTTGATATAAGTTGAATGGAAAGTGTTGAAAAGAGTTATGAAATTAAAAGAGTTTCTTTAAACCTCTGTTAATCAAAGTTGTATCAGTAAACTGTTCATATGAATATTTAGAGTGCATAAAATTCCTAAAAATATAAAAATGTTTCAGCATAATATTAGATAAAATATAGCATTGTTAATCATGGTTTTAATTATTTTTTAAAAATGGTATGTGTCACATAAACAACCTTTCCACCTAGAAATCAAGAGGCATATGCTTTAGCTCATGTTCATCTAATTTACCCCTCTTCTGCTAAAAAAGCAGCTCTATGACTGCAGAAAAAGAGTGACCATTGTCAGCTGCCAGAGCTGTTGCCTAATAGTAGATTATCATGAATCAAAGTTAACACCACTGCTGTCAGAAGCAGTCCCAAATATTGCAAGTTTGTTGCAAAAATAGTATCTGGTTATGTCACTATTTTTTTTTAATTATGGGTAAAAATCAAAATTCTCACAATACATACAAACATTTGCAAAATGATATATAGATATATATGCATATATGTGTATTTGCTTAGAAAAATGTTATTTATATATATATACACATATATTTTAAGAGGTGCTTAGATTACCCAAAATATTACACAGAACCCACTAGGATTCCCATGTTCCCAACCTCCCACACCTCTCACCACATCCCACACAAACATCTCCCACAGTGTGGCCCACCACCCTCAACGAACTTACACATCCTGGAGCCTTGCCACCAACCATAGACCACAGTTCACACTGTAGACCACACTCTCTCCCACTCAGTTCTGAGTGGTGTGTGCTGATTTAAAATGGCCTACATCCGTTTCCACAACAGTTCTCAGGACAACCTCCAACTCCCAAACAAGCCCCTGTATTTCAACTGCTCATCCCCTCCCTATCCTAAAAGTGTCAAGTGGCCACTGGCTCCACCTCATTGTTATAATTTCTTGCATTGCTAGAATCACTATATGTGAACAAGAGAATACCATCAAGTCCACTCTAGTCCATAGTTCTTCCCCCAATCCTGAGGGGACTGGGATGGTGATGTCCACTCCAACTCCAAGTGAGAGAGGGCTTATATCCCATGGATATGGTGGGTGGGATGATCCTGCCTGCAGATGCAGGCCCTCTCCATTCCCTGGGATGGCCATTGCCCATCGTTGTCTCCTCACCAGGTGACTTGGATGAGTCCATTGAGCTGTAGCGTAGGAGTTGCAGCTCCACCTAGATTTCATGCACACCTGGCACATAGGTAGGTGGGAGGCTCCAGTCTCTGGAAGTATACCTAAAAACTCCAGCATCACATACAGGTTTGAATAGAAGGGATTGGTGAACCATGTGCAGGGAGGACTTATTTGAGTCTAATTCTGTCACTCTCAGGAGCCCAGATTCCAAAATAGAACCCAATGATAAGGCATCAGTCTCTGGGGCTATTCCCCCTTATATAGGACCAGTGTGTCTCTGGAGCTCTCAGGAACCCCACTGAGTGGGGTGATAGGCACTTAGATGTTCTATGAGCTCCTACTGAGGTGTGCATAAGAGTTACCTCTGGGATGACCTCCCGACTCTCTTTGAAGTCTCTTAGCCACTTGAACTCATTTGTCTTTACCATTTTCCCCTTTTATTCAGGGTCTTTTTCCAGTTGTGTTGCCAGTTGGCACTTGGTATTAATCCCTCGTTGCCAGGGAGGCTCATCCCCGGGAGTCATGTCCCACGTTGGGGGGAAGGTAATGCAATCATATGCTGAGGTATTTGTTTTAAAACTTGCTAAGGCTTTCTCTAGTATCTCTTTAGGCACGTCAAATCAGCCTGCATTCACCTTCATGTGAGAAGGCCAATGGTGGATTTTTCAGTGCTTCCCCAAGGCTGTGTGCATAGCCCAACCATCAGTCCTGGTATGGTGGCAAAGATTCTGGTTGTGTGGAAAAAACCTGTGGCTGTAACCCTATTGATTATATTATGTTAACCAGTAATCCCTTTTTCAGTATTAAAAGAAGCATCAGAGGCAATGGTACCTTATTTTAAGAGCCTGAGATGGGCAAATTGGGACAAGCTACAAAGTATTTGCTATCTATCAAATTCTTCAATTTTGTTTAGTTAAGTAAATAAAAAAACTGTACCCTCTGCTGTAATTGATAAACTACAATGTTTTCTAGTAGAGTTTATAATATTGTTGAGATACTGAAAACACTTCATCCCTCATTTAGCTCTTATATTAAAACAATTATATTGTTAATCAGAAAAGGTTGTGCATGGAAATGAGTGCCGCTTTGTTTCCGGGCCTGAGGGTGATCAGCCCTGCTGCAGCCCCGGGAGCGACACGAGCTAGTTGTGGGCCGTCTGGCGTGCACTCCGGAACGGCGGGGGGG
>JAKSZT010035907.1:909094-998573 GCA_026826555.1 Tolypeutes matacus | reverse complement strand
CCTCGCAGGCGAGGCTAAGGCAAGGCTTGCAGCTTGCAGATACTGCAAATGAGAATACCCCCCCTCCCCCAGCAGGCTGTTTTTCAGAAAAAAGGGCAATAACACAAGTTTAAGCAGTAAGGTTGTGGTCAAACTTAATTTAGCTTATAAATTGGATGTAGCCAGTACCAATATTGGTTTTGGTTGTGGTTTGTGGCAGAGGCAACATTCTAAGCAAATAGCCTTGGGCTTTAGTCAACAATTGTTAGAAGAAGCCAAAGTACAAGAAAGGAACAATGAACTGCTGTGGGCTGCCCTCTGTAGGGAGAAGAGATCTGTGGAAGAACATTTGGGATGCCTACCAGCAGCAACAGGTAACTGTCTATCAGGTCCCTGCCCACTCCCCTAACATCTCTCTTGGGACTGTTGAGGCAGATGCCCTCATGAAGATCCAGAGCCATACCATTGAAACCCAAAAGCAGCAGAGTGGCTCCACTGAAAAGGTAAATATTTTGGATACCAGAAATTGTGGTGCCTAACCCAGCAGTTCCAATTGCCTGTCACTTTTCAGCAACTCATGGATATCTCCCACCAGTGCCCTTCATGCTCACTCCAATGACTGCAACATCAGTCCCCTCCTGCTTTCATAAGGGCCAATCTTTCAGTGCTGCAGACACTGCAATGGGTCTCTTGTAACTGGATCCTTAAAACAATGGAGTAAGCCACAGCTCCAGTTAAGATGCTAACAGCAAGAGCAAGACAGATACTAAAGTTACAAATTAAAGTGCCAGCCACCCCACAGCACAAAAAAGGGGAAGTAATAATAGTTTGTTGTTGCCTATGCCTCAAACTATACAAATTTGGGGAAAATAAAATCATTTTAAACATAGGCTTATGCAGTCCTACTGGTTGGAAATCTTAAATTCATGGAAAATAAAAAATCACCCAAAAACACTGTTATGAAACCACAGTTAATAATATAAATACTCCTATTCCCTCTAAACCTCTATGTGTGAAGCCCACCAAATTATGTAATTTCACTGTCAACCATTATTGTTCAGTGTTGAGTATATTATATTATTATTCCTTCTCCTCAGATGCAGAGGTGATAACCTCACAGCCACCTTGAATTTCATGGTTAATTCCTATCCTTACCACAATTATAACTCTCATTCTCCTCATATCAGCAGGTCCATACATCTTCCATCCAATAACTCAATTTATCCAAACAGCCATCTGAGATATCACCCATGATGATGTACCTGATTTTCTCCTGTTGCAAAAATACAGTGCTAGCCACTGAGGCAGAAGATACAATATCTCAACACTGAAAGGGGAACAGTAACTGAATCCCACAATGTCCCATTACAACTGAAAGGAGGAAGATGATCGATGCCCACTTTCCCGCTCTCCCTCCCTACCCAACTATATAAAAAATAGTTGGTAATGTTAGCCCCATTTAGCAAAATAACTCCCTGTGACCCTGGTTGGCACTGGCAGGTCTCCCTTGCCCCAATAACAGATGACTGCAAACCCCCACCCCTGTCCATAAGCCAACTGGATATTCATGAGAATATCACAAGCTTGTGGGAGGTACCTGTGCAATCATAAATGAAACTAGTTTTTATTTTAAGAAAACTGGGCAGGTAGAAGCAAATCTTAAAATTTTAAAAGAAAACATAGAGATCATTCAGAGGGCCTGAGACAACAGCTATGGAAATCAATCCTGGTAATCCTCATCTCTCCCTTTCTTTTCTTCACCCCTAAAATCAATCCTTTTCTCTATTATAACATGACTACTGTTACTATTGTTGCAGGTTCTTTTTGGCCCTTGTCCCTTACACTTTCTCATATGATTCAGATGCTGAATTGTATAATCAACAATGCAGGAATATCTAGATGGTATCTTCTTGCTACATGAATGCCAATACCAAACTCTCTGGGACCCGAAATCAGAACCCACTGGACAGAACAGAAGAGAACCCTTCACTGTCCAATAACAGCAAGAAGTAGCCAGACTGAGTGAATGTCCCCAAACCCCTCACCATTCCATTCTGCCCAGTATTCCCATTACTTAGGTCCTTCATCATATATATATATATATATAATCAAAGAGTTAGAAATGTTACAGGTTCCCCTTTATGAGGTTTGCAATGATTAAAGGACATAAGACTGTGAATCAATACCCCTGTGAAGTAAATTGAAGAAAGGCAGCTTCCAGCCATAACCCACCTGACTGATTGAGCAAGCTATCATCCTATGGGCAACCCATCCCCTCCCAAGAATAAACAAAATGGAGCAGATAAGGACCATCACACCCTCCAGGCATAAGTGCCTCCAACCCCTCCCACATTCCAAGACCTCCTAGCCCACTTCCTCTGACCATTTGGCCCCAGGCTTTACTCAGTTTTCCACTTATTGATGTACTGTGTAAAGTCATGTCCACCACCTTCCATGGGTGGGCTGAAGTTCCCTTTCAGACCCCTGCCATGCCGGTGGGGGTGGGGCGGGGCTGAAGTCTATTCTTCAGACTCCTCCATTGGGAGAGTCCCCAATAAACCTTCTGCCTGCAATTGTCACTCTCCATGTCCCAAAGAACAACATTTTTCTCTAACACCTACTGAAGTCAACTGCCAAAGATAAAGAGAGAATCCTAAGGGCAGCACAAGAAAAGCCATCCATCACATGCAAGTGTCACCCAATAATATTAAGCACTGATTTCTCATCAGAAACCATGGATGCAAGCAAGCCGATGTGTGATATATTTAAGATACTCAAAGAGAAAAACTGCCAGTCAAGAATCTCATATTCAGCAAGATTGTCTTTCAAAAATGAGAATGAGTTTAGAATATTCACAGATAAAGGGAAACTGAGGGAGTTTTAAACAAGAGACTGGCTTTGCAGGAAATGTATGCTACAAAACCATGAGAAAATTTGAACATGTGGTGGCAATTGTACTTTCATAAGAACATCTATTCTTGCGATGTTATAACACACACAAAAAGCCATGAATTCACCTTTCCAAAGAAATTATGTAATCATTTCACTATAGGACACACAAAATGCATAGATATTTATTCAATTCACCAAAGAAATAAAGTAATATTGTCACTGTATTTCTACACTGCAAGAAAAATATCAGCCCACTGTTTAGTGTTAAAAATTGCCTTAAGAGAGTCTATCATTAGAATAACCTTTTTTCACTAATATAATTGTTGAAATTTCAGTTTAAATGATCATCCTCTTTAAATTTATGTTGTAATTTTACTGTTGTTTATATCTACATTAACTTGGCTGAACATTTGTGCTAATTTAAAATCATAATAAAAGGCTTAATTCTCCCAAATGGGCATAGGGAGGAGACTTCCTCCTACCTCCCATCTGTCTCTGCACTTAATTTAGAAAATCTGTAAAAATTTTTTCTTAAATTTTAAGGGCTTTATTAATTTATGGTTCACATATTATAAAATTCTCCTATTAAAGTGTAGAATCCTTGTTTTTCTGTTTTTTTGTTTTTTGTTTTTTGTTTTTAACTTTATTTTGTACACTTAATAATTGAAAATGTAAACAATTAAAACTAAAAAGTAAACACAGATGAATAAATATATACATTTCTCAATTAAATGTAATGGATACATATAATTTTTTTTTTGAATCAAACAATATATTACACAATATATTTGGTTCATAGTAACGCATTCATATAGTATTTGTCCTTTGTGTCTGGCTTGCTTCACTCAACATAATGTCCTCCAGGTTCATCCATGTTGCCATATGCTTTATGACTTCATTTCTTCTTACAGCTGCATAACATTCCATCGTGTGAATAGACCACAGTTTGTTTATCCATTCTTCTGTTGATAGACACCTGGGTTGTTTCCAACTTTTGGCAATGGTAAATAATGTGGCTATGAACATCGGTGTGCAGATTTCTGTTCATGTCACTGCTCTCAGTTCTTCTGGGTATATACCCAGTAGTGGTATTGCAGGGTCACATGGAAAGTCTATATTCAATATCTTTAGGAACTGCCAAACAGTCCTCCATAGTGTTTGTACCATCGTGCATTCCCACCAACAGTGAGGAAGTGTTCCTATCTCTCCACATCCTCTCCAACACTTATAGTTTTCTGTCTTTTTAATACTGGCCATTCTGATAGGTGTGAGATGATATCTCATAGTAGTTTTCATTTGCATTTCCCTAATCATGAGTGATGTTGAGCATTTCTTCATGTGTTTTTTTTTTTGCCACTTGTATTTCTTCTTCAGAGAAATGTCTATTCAAGTCTTTGGCCCATTTTTTAATTGGGTCATTTGTCTTTTTATTGTTGAGTTGTAACATCTCTTTATATATCCTGGATATTAAACCCTTATCAGATATGTGATTTCCAAATATTTTTTTCCCATTGAGTTGGCTGCCTTTTCACCCTTCTGACAAAGTCCTGTGAGGTGCAAAAGTGTTTAATTTTGAGGAGGTCCCATTTATCTACTTTTTCTTTTGTTGCACGTGCTTTGGGTGTAAGGTCCAAGAAACCACCACCTACTACAAGGTCTTGAAGATGTTTCCCTACATTTTCTTCTAGTAGTTTTATGGTCCTGGCTTTTATATTTAGATCTTTGATCCATTTTGATTTGATTCTTGTATAGGGGGTGAGATAGTGGTCCTGTTTCATTCTTTTGGTTATAGATATCCAATTCTCCCAACACCATTTGTTGAAGAGACTGTTTTTTTCCCATTAGCTTGGGCTTGGTAGGTTTGTCAAAAACCAGTTAACTGTATAGGTGAGGGTATATTTCTGTATTTTCAATTCTATTCCACTGATCGATAAGTCTATCTTTATGCCAGTACCATGCTGTTTTGACCACTGTAGCTTTGTAATATGTTTCAAGGTCAGGCAGTGAAATTCCTCCCACATTGCTCTCCTGTTTTAGAATACTTTTGGCTATTCGGGTGCACTTACCCTTCCAGATGAATTTGGTAATTGCCTTCTCTAATTCTGTAAAGTAAGCTGTTGGGATTTTGATTGGTATTGCATTGAATCTATAAATCAGTTTGGGCAAGATTGACATCTTCACGATATTTATGCTTCCAATCCATGAACACGGAATGTCTTTCCATTTGTTTAGGTCTTTTTAAATTTCTTTAAGCATTGTTTTGCAGTTTTCTTCATATAGGTCCTGTACTTCTTTGGTTCAATTAACTCCTAGGTATTTGAGTCTTTTTGTTGCTATTGAAAATGGAATTTTCCTCCTGATTTCCTCCTCAGATTGTTCAGTACTAGTGTACAAAAACATTACTGATTTTTGTGTGTTGATTTTGTATCCTGCCACTTTGCTGAACTCATTTACTAGTTCAAGTAGCTTTGTTGTGGATACTTCAGGATTTTCTAAATACAGGATCATGTCATCCACAAACAGTGAGAGTTTTACTTCCTCTTTTCTTATTTGGATGCCTTTAATTATTTTATCTTGTCTAATTGCCCTAGCTAGAACTTCTAGTACAATGTTGAATAACAATGGTGACATTGGGCATCGTTGTCTTGTTCCTGATCTTAGGGGGAAAGCTTTCAACCTTTCCCCATTGAGTATGATGTTGGCTGTGGGCTTTTCATATATGCCTTTTATCATATTGAGGAATTTTCCTTTTATTCCTATCTTTTGAAGTATTTTTATCCAAAAAGAATATTGGATTTTGTCAAATGAATTTTCTGCATCTATTGAGATGATCATGTGGTTTTTTGCCTTCAATTTGTTAATGTGGTGTATTACATTGATTGATTTTCTTATGTTGAACTAGCCTTGCATACCAGGAATAAATCCCACTTGGTCATGGTATATAAGTCTTTTGATATGCTGTTGGATTCGATTTGCAAGGATTTTGTTCAGAATTTTTGCATCTATGTTCATGAGAGAGATTGGTCTGTAATTTTCTTTTCTTGTGAATCTTTATTTGGCTTTGGTATTAGGGTGATGTTGACTTCATAAAATGTGTTGGGTAATTTTCCCTCCTCTTCAATTTTTTGGAAGAGTTTAAACAGGATTGGTGTTAATTCTTTTAGAAATGCTTAGTAGAATTCACCTGTGAAGCCATCTGGTCCTGGACTTTTCTTTGCTGGGAGATTTTTGATGACAGATTTAATCTCCTTAATTGTGATTGGTTTGCTAAGTTCTTGTATTTCTTGTTGTGTCATTGTAGGTTGGTTATGAGTTTCTAGAAATTTGTCCATTTCATCCAGGTTGTCTAGTTTGTTGGCATATAGTTTCTCAAAATATCCTCTTATGATTCTTTTTATTTCTGTGAGGTCATTTGTAATTTCCCCCCTTTCATTTCTGATTGTATTTATTTGCATTTTCTCTCTCTTTTTCTGTTTTGGTCTAGCGAGGGGTTTGTCAATTTTATTGATCTTCTCTAAGAACCAGCTTTTGGTTTTGTTGATTTTCTCTATTGCTTTTTTGTTCTCATTTTCTTTTATTTCTGCTCTAATCTTTATTATTTCTTTCCTTCTTTTTGCTTTGGGATTGGTTTACTGTTCTTTCTCTAGTTTCTCAAGTTGTTCAGTTAAATCTTTGAGTTTAGCTCTTTCTTGTTTCTTAATATAGGCATTTAGGGCTATAAATTTCTCTCTCAAGACTGCCTTTGCTGTATCCCATAAGTTTTGATATGTTGTGTTCTCATTTCCATTTGTCTCAATATATTTACTCATTTCACTTGCAATTTCTTCTTTGACACACCGAATATTTAGGAGTGGGTTGTTCAGTCTCCACACATTTGCAAATTTACTTTTTTCCGGTCTGTTATTGATTTCTAGTTTCATTCCGTTTTGATCTGAGAAGGGGCTTTGTATAAACTCAATTTTTTTATATTTATTGAGAGCTGTATTGTGACCTAACATGTGGTCTATCCTGGAGAAAGATCCATGGGCACTTGAGAAGAATGTATAACCTGCTGAGTTTGGATGCAGTGTTCTGTATATGTCTGTTAGGTCTAACTTGTTTATCATATTGTTCAAGTTCTCTGTTTCCTTGTTGATCTTCTGTCTAGTTGTTCTATCTAATGATGTGAGAGGGGTGTTGAAGTTCCCAACGATTATTGTAGAAATGTTTATTTCTCCCTTCAGTTTTGCCAGAGTTTGTCTCATATATTTTGGGGCACCCTGGTTAGGTGCGTATATATTTATGACTGCTATATCTTCCTGGAGGATCGTCCCTTTTATTAATATATAATGGCCTTCCACATCTCTTATCACTTTTTTGCATTTGAAATCTGTTTTGCCTGATATTAGTATAGCTACCCCTGCTCTTTTCTGTTTACTATTTGTGTGGAGTATCTTTTTCCAACCTTTTACTTTCAGCTGGTTTGTATCCTTGGGTCTGTGGTGAGTTTCTTGTAAGCAGCATATGGATAGCTCATGTTTTTTTATCCATTCTGTCAGCCGGTATCTTTTGATTGGGGAATTTAATCCATTTACATTCAATGATATTACTGAAAATGCACTATTTATTTCCTCCATTTTATTCTTTGGTTTTCATATGCCATCTTATTTTTGTCTCTCTTTTTAATCTTTTGGTTATCCTTTCTGCTTTTCTTTCTTCTATACTCTCCTCCAAGCCTCTCTCTCCTGTCTTTTTCTTTCAGGTTCTTAGGCTTCCTTTAATATTTCCTGCAAAGGTGGATTCTTTTCTGCAAACTCTCTTAGTTTCTGTTTGTTTGTGAATACTTTATATTCACCTTCATGTTTGAAGGACAGTTTTGCTGGATAAAGAATTCTTGGCTGGCAATTTTTCTCTTTCAGTTTCCTAATTGTATCATACCACTGTTTTCTCGCTACCATGGTTTCTGAAGAGAAATCTGCACTAAGTCTTACTGGACATCCTTTGTACATGATCGTTTGCTTCTCTTTTGCTGCTCTGAGAATTTTCTCTTTATCTTTTACATTTGATATTCTGAATAATATGTGTCTTGGCATAGGTCTATTTGGATTTATTCTCATTGGGGTATGGTGTGCTTCTTGGACATGTAAGTTCATTTCTTTCATGAGAGTTGGTAAATTTTCAGCTATTATTTCCTCAAATACTCTTTCTGCCCCTTTTCCTTTCCCTTCCCCTTCTGAAACTCCCATGACACATTGTCATTCAACTCTCTGAGCCCCTGCTCATTTTTTTCCCATTCTTTTCTCTCTCTGTTCTTTTCTCTCTTCAATTTTAGCTGCTTTGTCTTCGGTATCACTTATTCTTTCTTCTATCATTTCGTATCATTTTGACTCTGCTGTTGTATGCCTCAAATGTATTTTTGACTTCACCTATTGTGTCTTTCATTCCCATGAACTCCTTTACTTTTCTGTTCAGGATTTCAAATTCTTCTTTGTGTTCGCTCAATGACTTCTTGATGTCATTTATCTCTTTAACTATATTCTCTTTTATCTCATTAATTTGATTTTGGAAATTTGTGCTTATCTCACTGATTAGTTCTGTCAAATTCTGCATCTCTTCTGGGACTTTGCTGTATTCCTTTTCTTGGGCCATGTCTTCTATTTTCTTAGTATGGCTTGTAATTTTTTGCTGGTTCTTAGGCATCTGGTTAGTTTGTATTTTACTTAGATGCTCTATCTCTTTCTCTTTTATGGGGTTTTAGTGGCAGGATGCTGTGAGTTACCACAGCTCTTTGATTTTTGGCTCAACCTTAATTGTTAGGATTGCTCTGCTGGTTGCTCAAAACTGGGCACTGGACCCAGTAATTGGTTGTAGAGTCATTTTCTAGGGCCTTGGGCCTTTTCTAGAGACCAGGAAAAGCCTCTCTTACTTATTAATTTTCTTATTTGCACTTCCTTAGTCTGCCAGGAGATGGTTCTTGTTGGCAGCTCTCAATTCAATGCCTGGTCAGAATGCATTTGTTTTGACACAGACCAGATCAATGTGATAGAGCTTCCTGTCTGGGTGTTAAGAGCCCTGTGATTCAAACTTTCTGAGACAGTTCTCCAGACTTCTCTGGTAGTGGCCCCCTTTTCCCAGCTAAGAAATATTTCCACTCCCTACTGAATCCTCAACAATCAGTCCCTGTTAGTAGAGAAGGAGATTGGGAGGTTTGTATATCTTTAGCCCCTTGCAGGCTCCAAGGCAAACAATGGAGCAGCCCCATCTAGCCTGGAAGGGATCTCGGGACAGGGCAGATCAAACCTGGGAGTCAAAAGCAGGGTCAGCCCCAGGTTGTCTCTCCCTTCTTCCATGGAGTCCTCAATAATTAGTCCAGGCTAGAAGAGAGGGAGGCTGTGAGGGTCAGATTTCTCCAGTCCTTCCTAGGCTCCCAGGGCAAACCACCATGTGGAAAGGTCTGTGGGGCTCTGCAGCCCAAATTTACAGGTCAGAACCTGAGTCAGCCTAAGGCTGTGTCCCTCTCTCTCCCTTTTCTGGGAGTGGTAGATCCCTGGAGCCCCGTTTGTCTGTGGTTGCAGGCCCAGAGGCCCAAGAATTCTGGAGAGTGTGGGGGATGGTGCCGGCAGCACCAGAAGCTGCTACTTCCAACCCACGGTTCTGTTGTCGCAATTTTCCTCTTCTGTCTCTCTCTCCTCTGGGTGGTGTGCAGCCTTCACCTGCTGTCCTAACCCTTAGAAGATCTTTTTCGGGGCTGTTTCAGCTTGTCCTCCACCTATTTTTCTGGAGAAGAGATCCCCGTGTCTTACTAGTCATCCATCTTCCAGAAAGTCCAAATTGTTTTTCTTTGTCCTTAAAAAATGTACATAAATTTAAGATGAAAAAAGTTGAATGAGCCTCTTGCAAATTACACAGAACAAAAGAGTCTCCATTTCTTTGTAATGTAAACAGGGAAGTGCCCTTAACTTCCAGCTTTAAGAGATTAGCACAATTTGCAGCCCTAAATTGCAAATCTACCTCTGAAGTATCTTGAGAATGTGTGTGTACTCCGTAAAATCCCATTAACAATTTGAAAAGGGTGAGTTTTCTTTGAAATATCTTTGCTGAATGCCTGTGATGCATAACATTCTGCATTAAGGCTTATTCAATATTAAAATTGTTTTTCTTTCTCTTCTTTCCAGGAGATGTTTTCTGAGTTAGGAGAGGATTTTTTAATTTATGTTAAAACAAATTATTAGAGAAGATATTGTTTTGATGAGTTTAAAAATGGGGCAGCTTCCGAACCAAACATGGAAAGGAGCTTTCACAAGACAAATAACAGGGAAAGGATATATAAGGTGAAAGGGAAAACATAAAGTAAGAATGTTGTTTTGGTTACTGTAAAATCCTTTTAGGAATTTGTTGATCTTCAGGTTAAGTTTGACACCTAGTGGCTATAGTGTTTCTCTGCATTTGATATATTTTATAAATTCTGCTGGTTTCCATTTGTTATATTTATCATTTACATTTCCACAACAAAGACAATATAGGTCATTGTTAAACTTCTTACTCAGGAAAAAAGAAAGGAAAAGGAAATATCCTCTTTGGTATGAACCAAGTATAACACTGGGGTATTTCATATTACCTCATGTATTCCTTAATATGTTTCTGAGTTAGGTAATAATTCCCATATTGTATGGTTGAAGAAAATGAGTTTTAGGAATATTAAGCAATAAAACCACAGAAACAACTGCTAAGTTTACTTTAAACTTCTCAATGTTTCTACCTTTCTCTTAGCAATGTGTCTCACCCAAAATAATATGTAAGTATTTGCTTCCTGCATCAAATTCAAATACAGTACCTCTTCTTTATTATTTGACTGCATAAAGTTCTCATATGTACAGAATATCCTTTAGGCCATTTACAACCATTTATTAATAGTGAAATAGGTAATGTGTGAAAAGCCAAAAATTTTAGGACAGTAATGGTTGCCTATAAAGTCTATCTAGCACTATCAGTACCTATAAAATACTTACAATTATTTCCTTCCTGCATGACAGAGATAATGTTATTCTAATAAACTCTTATCCTCACATGTCATGAATCATATAACCTATTCTATTCTCCTTGTGCCTTGGTTCCCATTACACCAGACATTTCTCTTTTTGCAGGCACTTGACTCTTCTTAACTGAATGAATGCATTACATCCACACAGCACTCTTCTAATTGAGATTTTCATGCCGTACAACCAGAGGGAGATCCAGGAAAAAGCATAGTGACAGAAATATTTCTCTTTTTACAAGACTTCCTCTTTTGATATTTCTCTTATAGGGACCATTCTCTCATCTAACACTTTTCCTTCCCTTAGATCTGAGGAGCACTCTAGTATGATGGAAAAATATTCCATCTATTCCATAGGAAATTAACTCTGACTAGTTATTCCAAGGTCTGTTTGATATTTAATAGCATTTCCCTGGGAGAGAATCTAGTTTTTGTTTTTTTTCATTTGTTTGTTTTTCAGTAAAGAGATTGTCCATGGTTGTGCACCTGTATGTATGTTGTGTGATGAGTGAATTTGTGTGTATTTTATTTGTGGACTTCATTTTATTGAGCAGGGATCAGGAGAAAGACTATCCTATCAAAAAGAATGTATGGTATAAAACCATGAACCTTTTATTCTTTTAAAGGGGCCACAGCATTTTATTGAGAGAAATTATTATGAAAATCTATATAAACCCTGTAAATAAAGACCATTGATCTAATATTAATGATGTATTTGCTACTTGTTCTTTCTAACATCCCTTTTCCATCACTTACCACAATTACTGTTCCCCAAATAAAAATATAGAATAATTTGATTGTTTTTCTCAGTGTGTGAGAGTAAGCACAGAATTATGAAATATTTTAGGTCATAAATATGAAAATTTTAAAATCCTTCAAATTAATAGATTATTTTTTAGATATAAAAGGTTTAAAATCTACATTCTTAATTTTAATAAAGGAATACCTTTACCCAGCGTATAAACACTCATATTATACAAGCACATTGTATATTTCACAAGCAAGTGTGAAATCACCAGAAAGGAAGAAGTTTACATGTCTTAGGGGGTTGCAGTGAGGGGGCAATGGAAAGCTTGGAGACCAAATAAACCTCTGAATGAAAGAGTTCCACATGATTTTCTGTCTCATCACAACCTTCCTATGCATCACTCTTTTTGCATTATTAAACCTGGCTCTGAGCTACTATTGATTGGGAATATTTAACCACTTTTTCACTCTTCTAATACCTAGTGAGGCCTATGATTATGTCACCAAAGTATCCTAGGTATTTCAAAGTCATCTTAATTTCAAATAGTTCTTTATTCTTCAAAAACCATCAATTTTTTTTCAGAATATTTTCATTTTTACTAAATTTCTCCTAGACTACCTTTTTCATCTGAAAGTGTTCAAAAGAATCTTACTTTATTTGTGTACTGATACTTTTATTGTAAAATGTACTTTCATCTGAATTTGGTCCATCATTTTGAAAAGTAAAGTAGCAGCTGCTTTTTTCTAACCCTTATTATTCAAGGAAATGGGAATATATCAGATGGGTCTATACTGTCTTTTCATGCCAAGCTTATGTTAGAGTCGAGCTTCTTTATCAATGCCCAAGTGTTCAGAATATGTTTTCCTGTGCAGGGAATATTTTGTCTGGAGTGCATTACTGAGTTCCAAAATTAATGCTCTGGATTCAGAAAATAGTCTTCATGACAGTCTAGTCGATAGTCTAGTTTTTTGACCTAGCACAAAAATCATGTAAAATTTCTCATTCAGTTATTGGCATGGCATGTAGAAAGTGTTGCATATGTGTTTGTAGTAGTTGTTCTTGTTTCTAGGATCAAAACAATTTATGTATCATCCCCAGAGGAGTTATAATCACTGACTACAGTGTTTATACTTGTTATCTTAAAGATTACTTTAGCTTATTTCCATTCATTTACATGATATTGTAGTTGCTTATATTTGTTATTTTAATGGTTACTTTGCCTTATAGCCATTTATCTGTGTGATTTACCTTTATTAGGTAATGGTTAATTTAGCTTATTTCCATTCCTTGATATTATAGTTGTTATCATACATTAACTGAGTGATGTATAATGCTACTCAACAACTCCATCTCTGCTTGTGTGAATCCATAAAAAAATTAAACTCTTGAGACTCAGGGAGACAGATTTGAGCTTTTTCTTCACCTGCCTTGTAAAAACCAACTCTTTCTTTTCTTTAAATCCTGGTATCACACATTAACATCTGTGGGCATCAAATGATGAGTGCTTGCTCAGTAACAGAATTGGATAGCAAAGCTAGTTGGAAGTGTTATCTAGGCTATTTTATTACTTTGCTTCTGGTAGCAAGTTTGCAGTTCTATCTCTATTGGTGATAGTTAATGAAGTACAAGTAATCGTTTCCCTCTTCAGCAAAGGAATCATATTTTTGAGGATATGGAGAGAGAGATGCTGGTGATTTTTTCCTGTGAAGGTAACTATGGGTTTTGCTGTGACTTTTTTAGTTGAGGAGCAATGTTGTGCTATATCATTACTTTTCCCTTTGGAAGAAGAAAGAAGGTTGGAAAGCCCTTTGACAGGCTCCTCTCTGAATATCCACAAAGCCTGCCTGTGGTAGCACAGTTTCTTTCCATATGTTCTCCTTTACTGGTTTCCAAGTTCTTGCAGCACTGCATTGAGCAAACATTTTAACTCCTTTGTGTTGCTTTCAGCACTCATTGATTTTCATCTCTGTATTGTTGTAATTTATGTAATTAATTTGTGAGATAAAATGAAAAATGATTTGATTGTACCACAATTACACTTAAAATATAAGGAAACCTAGACATATTTATTTTTTTATGTAAAAAAACTTTATTTTTAAAGAGGTTTTAAATTATGGAAAAAGGATTCCCATGTACCCCACTCCCTCCCTTTCCCACATCTTCCTTTATGAATAACATCTTACATTAGTGTGGTGCATTTGAACATATATTGAAGCATTGCTAATAACAAAGATCTATAGTTTACATTACGGTTTACACTTAATACCAATGCCTAAGAATGCCCTTTCTTCCACCTATTATTTCTTCCCCCTCCCCTCAGAACCTCTGGTAACCACTATTTTTAAATCAGTGTTACATGTCCTTCCATTACTACAATATTAATAAGTTTAATTTGTTCGTGGTCACATTCCCCCTTATGTTTATTCATTTCTCAACCTTGAGGGATGGTGTTGCCGGCTCTGCCTCAGTTTGAGAGAAGACTTAGATCTTATAGGGCAGATGAAAGAAAATGTTTTTCTTGCAGTTGTAGACACTTTCTGTTTTTGGGGGTGGGGGTTGTCCATCATGATCATTTTGTTCATTGTCCTGGCTAGTTATTATATTAACTGTAGAGTAAATATTAGCTGCAACTCTTCTGAGATCCAAGATTCAACTAACCTATGGAAAGACTGAAGATTTAAATTTCTGGGATGTATAATTAATGGGTATAGTGCTAATTATAGGATCAAATAAAAGGTGTAGAAGAATCATGTGTAGGGAAATTATAAATGAGTGTAATGCAGTTACATTGGGAAAATAGGCTGTCATATATTTCAAGATAAGGCCAACCAAGAGATAGCTGATATCAGGTGATTGTGTGCCTTGCCTACAGTGTCTGGGTGACTCTAGAGCCCTCAGGAGCACCCTTATTTGAGGCTTTGATTACAGTGGCTATTTGTGATTTCTGCTTGAGCCATTCAAAAATGTAATCTCTGGAATGACCTTCTGACTCTTTCTGAAATCTCTTAGCCATTGCATTAGTCGGCCAAAAGAGTGCTGATACAAAGTACCAGAAATCAGTTGGCTTTTATAAAGGGTATTTATTTTGGATAAAAGCTTACAGTTACAAGGTCCTAAAGAGTCCAACTCAATGTTGATTTCTCACCCAAAGTCAGTTGCCAAATATTGATGCAGGACGGCAGGTGATGTCTGCAAGTATTCAGCATTCCTCTTTCCTCTTAAGGCTCCATGGGCCCAGCTTCCTCCAATATCAACTGTAGACTGGCTTAGGGTTCAGCTGCTCTGTTCTCTTCAGCTGCAAATTTTAAGGTGAATGGCTTATCTCTCTTCCTGGGGATGCAGGATCAAGGTTCTCTCCTCTTCTGTGTCTATGGAATCTCCCTCTTCCTCTGTGTATTTTTTTCTGTGTAAATGTCCATTTACATAGCCTACCAAGGGGGCAGGGACTCAACCCTGAGTCACCTTAATGATGTGGTTGAATCAAAGCCCTAATCTTGATTTAATCAAGTAAACGTAGAACATTTCAATTTAATACAATCAAAGGGTATCATGTCCAGAGGAACAGACCAGTTTACAAACATAATCCTTATCTATTTTGGGGTTTATAAATAATCTTAAACTGTCACAGTCATAAAAACTCATTTGTATTTAATGTTTCCCATTTTTGGTCATGGTATTTTTACAAAATCATCACTCATTGATGCTTGGCACTAATCTCTTGGTGCCAGTGAAGTTATCTCTGGGAGTCATGTTCCATGCTATGGGGAAGGTAGTGAGTTTATGAGCTGACTTTGGTTAGAGAGAGCCAATATTTGAGTAACAATGAGGTATGCAGGAAGTATCTCTTAAGCAATAGTTATTATTAGGTTAAGTTACAAATTTACAATAATAAAGTTCATAGTTACATACATTAATATTGGTCTGTTTTCTTTTTTTACAATTGAATTTTTAAAAGAATCCTGAGATTACATAAATGTTACATCAAAAATATAGGGGATTCTCCTATACCACACTCCTTCCCTCTCTCACACTTCCCCTCATTAACATCTTTCATTAGCATGGTACATTTGTTTCAATTGATGAACACATATTGAAGCATTACTACTAATCATGGACTACAATTTACATTGCTTTACAATTTGCATTGCACAATTTTAAGGGTTTTGAGAAAATATAAAATGGCTGATATCCATCCATGTAATATGTAGTATGAATCCAATGTTTCAAAATTGCCCCATGTTATTATACTTATTGTTCCCTCTCCCTCCCCTCAGAAATTCTGGTAACCACTCTATTTATATGAACATTATAAATTCTTCCATTACTAGAATAATAAGTGGACTGTAGCCCCCCCCCCTTATGTTTGTTCATTCCTCTATCTTGAATATTTTGATATGGTGATGCCCAACTCTGTTTCCAATTTAGAGGGGACTTAGATCCCATGGGGAAGAGGGATGGAACCTTCTTGTGTGCAGTTGAAGATACTCTCAGCTTCTTGGCTTGGGCATTGTCCGTTAGCATCCTTTTGTTAGTTGTACTGGGTGAGTCTGATGAACTGAAGAGTAAGTATTGACTGCAACCCTGTTGAGATTCAAACCTCACCCAGCATATGAAAAGGCAGAAGATTGAAGTTTCTGGGACATATATTTGATCAGTATAGTGCTAATTATCAGTTCAAATAAATGAGATAAAAGAACCATGTAAAGGAAAATTAAAAATAAGTCTAACTCTGATACATTGGTGAAGATGGTTTATCATATATTCCAAGGTAGGGTGCCAAATTCCTGGGGTTGTTTGCCATGCTTATAGTGTCTAGATGTCTTTAGAGCTCCCAAGAGCACCCCTATTTGAGGCACTGTTTACTGTGGCTGACACTAAGATTCTCCTGAGAAGTTCAGAAGCATAATCTTTGGAATAATGCCCTGACTCCCTTTGAAATCTCTTAGCCATAAAAATTCATTTGCATTCAATATTTCTTCCTTTTGTTTTAGGTGTTTCTCCAAATGCATCATTAACTGACACTTGGTGTTAATCCCTCAGTGCCAGGGAGACTCATCTCTGAGAGTCATGTTCCACTTTGGGGGACAGGCAGTGAATTTATATGTTGAATTTGGCTTAGAGAAAGTTCACATTTGAGCAAAAAGGAGGCCCTCAGGAGGTAACTCTTAGGCAATATATGTTACCAGGCTAAGTTTTGATTTCACAAGAATAAGGTTTATAAGTACAAGCATCAATATCAAAGGCTTGTCACATTGGTCTGCCCTCCTTTTCTAGGCACTGCCCATGTACTCCAGAGATTATCACCACTCTGTGAGAGAATGTAGCAGGACTCTTCAGTATGGGAATTCAATATTCCATGGGTTATTCTGTGGGTCTCCACCCATCAAGACAATATCCCATGACCATATAAACACATTCACACTCCATAGAAGCATGCTGCAGGTACACTCCCACAAACACATCTCCCCACCACTGACACCCCAGAACAGTGACCCTCCCCTACCACAGCTGCAAACGCTCTTGAACCCAAAATTTCCTCCAAAACAAAGCCAACAACAAAAAATAACAATAATAAAATAAAAATTAAACAAAATTCCTCTTTATTTTCTTTATTTCCTTTCTTTCTTTCACTTTTCCCCTCTAACTTTTCTTTTCTTTAATTCCACTTGCTTTTTTTTGGTCACTTCTTCTCTTCACACTTTTTTGGTCTTTTCTTTTCTTTTTACTATTTATTTTTTCACCTTTAAAATTTTTATTCCTTTATAATTATTTTGATTTTTCACTCTTATTACTTATTTTCCTGCCTTTTTCATTGTTCCTTTTCCATTCTTTTCTCTTTTTCTTTGTCTTTTTAATTTTTTTTTGTTGTTTTTACATCAATCTTTTTTATTCTTCTTTTTCTCTTCTTCTCTCTTTCTTTTTGTGGAACTAATGTTTTTTCAGGGGAACATGTGAAATTAAAAATATATATAATAAGTGGTATCAAGTGTCAAAGAAGACCCTTAGCACAAAACAAAACAAAATTAAATACTAGAGTAGAAAGAGAAGCTAACTAACTGAATAAGCCAATCAAGATAAACCAATGCCTAGACAAAACCAAAAAATTACAAACCATGTTAAGAAACAAGAAGACATGGTCCAGTCTAATAAATAAACTAAAAAGCAGGAAGATATGTAGAATGTGAACAATCAAGGATGCCCAATCAAGTATCATGCATCAACTTAATGAAGTGAGGGAAAAGATAAAGGATATTAAAAAGACACTGGGGGAATATACAGAAAAATCTTAAATATACATAAAAAGATAACAGGTCTGATGGTGATGAAAGACAAAATCAGTGGGTCAAGGAGGAAATTGAACAAAGAAATCAGTAACTACCTCAAAATGAAGGAAAATGAGAATACAACATTTCAAAACTTGTGGGATACAGCTAAAGCTTTCCTGAGAGGGAAGTTTATAGCCATAAATGCATATATTAAAAAAAAAAAACAACAAAAAATAAATGTTAAAATAAAAGACCTTACTTCCCACCTAGAGGAACTAGAAAAGACCAAAAAATTTTGAAACATATATGCCTCAAGTGATTGGGTTCCTGTCTACCATATAGAAAGTCCAGGGTTCACTTCCCAGGGCCTCCTAGTGAAGGCAAACTGGCCTGCATGGTGAGCTGGCCCAAGTGGATACCTGGCCCACATGGAGTGCTGGCTCATGCAGAGAGCTGGCACATCAAGATGATGTAACAAAAAAAAAAGACACGGAGGAGAGAAAATAAGAGACACAGCAGACCAGGGAGCTGAGGTGGTGCAAGAGATTGAGTCCCTCTCATCCACTCCAGAAGGTCCCAGGATCAGCTCTCAGTGCTACCTAAAGAGAAGACAAGCAGACACAGAAGAACACACAGTGAGTGGACACAGAGAGCAGACAATGGGGGCGGGTAGAAATAAATAATTAAATATTTAAAAAAATAACAACAAACTTATATCAAAGAAGCAGAAGGAAGGAAATAACAAAGATTAGAGCAGAACTAAGTGAAATTGAGGAAAAAAAAAACACTAGAAAATTTTAACAGAACCAAAAGCTGGTTCACTGAGACAATTAATAAAATTGATAATCCCTTAGCTACAGTAACAAAGAAAAAAAGAGAAAAGATGTACATAAATAAAATAAAAAATGAGAGAGGGAATATCACTGCTGATCCCACAGAAATAGTGTCATAAGATGATACTTTGAAAAAGTGTATGCTAACAAGATAGATAACTTAGATGAAATGGACAAATTTCTAGAAATACACAAGCAACCTACATTGACTAAAGAAGAAATAGAACTCAACAAACCAATCACAATTATTGAGATTAAATTAGTCATAAAAACACCTAAACAAGAAATTCTACAAATAATTCTACAAATAATTCCAGAAAGAACTAACACCAATCCTGCTTAAATTCTTCTGAAAGTTGAACTGAAGGAAACATTGCCTGACTCTTTCTATGATGCCAATATTGCTCTAATACCAAAGCCACATAGACTCCAAAAGAAAAGAAAACTACAGACCAATCTCTCTAATGAAATTAGATGCAAAATCCTCAACAAAATACTTGCTAATCATATCCAACAATAATTGAAATGAATTATAAACCATAATGAAGTGGGTTTTATCCCAGGTATGCAGGGATGGATCAACATGAGAAAAACAATGTAATATACCACATTAACAGAATGAAAGAAAAAAATCACATTGCCATCTCTATTGATACAAAGAAAGCATTTGACAAGGCCAGCAACATTTCTTGATAAAAATGCTTCAAAAGATAGGGATAGAAGGAAACTCCCTCAACATAATAAAGGGTATATATGAAGAATCCACTGCTCATATCATGCTCAATGGTGAAAGGCTAAAGACTTTCTCTCTAAGATTTGGAAAATGACAAGATGCCCACTGTCACATTTAGTTTTATATAAACATATTTCTTTTCTTCCAAATGATGACATTTTTGCTAAATCAAGTCTTGATGGCTTATTTCTTAGAATGATTATTATTCAAAGCTGCTTCTTAATCTTTCATGTAAATAATGCACCACTCTATCTCTTTCTCTTATTCATCCTAATTGCCAAGCTGTAATTGAATTTATCTCTGGAATCATCTTGAGAGGTTTATACATGAAAATCTTTAGGCCCATTGCAAATAGGCTTTTAGAATTTTAGACTCTGAAGAATGCCTTACATGTCCAGTTTGATGCCTTTTTTTTGGTCCATGTGGATACAAACACTGATCTTAGGGCTTTTGGTGTCTGACCCAGAAATGTATATATAATCTTATTTTAAATCCAAGGGTAATTTATTTCTCCCACTTTGGGTGTCATTTGTTCACTTGTTCTTTAACATTGACTGCAAGCAAGATTAGTTATGCTAGAAATGTGAGCCACATGCACTTGTAACTTATTCCTCATAAGTCTAGGTGTAATCCCATAGTTATCACTTCTAATTGATGATACATTGGTGCTGTTAAGGCAAGTTTATGGTATTGTACATCAATATCAAGGGGCAGTATTGTTAGATCCAAAGTGTATGGGATGCACAATTGTATCTTAATTTTCCAGTGCTGCTGTGATAAATACCACACAGTGAATTGGCATTAAAAACAGGAATTTATTGTTTGATTTTGTAGGTTGCATCCCTGTGGTTGCTGGGAGGTATGTACCCTATAAAATCATATTCTTTATCTTAATCAATTACTATGGGTGTGAATGCATTTTTTTTTTTACCTTTTATTTTTTAGATAATTTTATTTACAATTCAAAAAATAAAAAGTAAAATGCAACTCAAAAACATGGAAACATTAAAAGTTCTTTCCAGGCACATTAACTCATCTAATTCCAGGTACTAACTCATTTGGTCCTCTAGTATTTAGAAAGATACATGCATAATACAGGTTAGTCGGTTTACATATTTAAGGTCTCCTTATTAATGAAAAAAAAAAAGAAAAAGAAAAAATGCTTAATCATATACATATCTCATAAAACCAAACTCCATATTCTTTTTGACCTTTAACATTAATATAGTACTGATTTTGCTTTTGCTAGAGAAACATTACAATTTTTTGTAAAAATTAGTCCATAAATTACATTAGATGTGTTTATCCCATGAATCACCACACCCTTAACACCCTGTAGTAGAATATACTTGTATTTATACTATCAACCACAATCTTCCTTGAATACCAAAATCATGGTTATACATCCCCAATATCCTCCAGCTGTCCTCCAGCTAATATTAACCTTCCTAACTACTTGTTTCAGCCATATTCACATCCATAAATCAACAGTGTTTGTCAGTCATTATAATGTGTTACCATAAAGTCTAAATATTACCATATATTTACATTTGACCTTATTAAATATTTTGCATAGATCCAACATCATCTTCCCATTCTCACTGAACATTCCACTTCCCATCAAACTACACTTCATAGCTCAACTCCATAAGTCTATTCATTGTATTTAATTCATATAAGTGAGACCATACAATATTCATCCTTTTGTGTCTGGCTTACTTCAGTCAACATATTATTTTAAAGGTTCTTCAATGTTGTCATGTGCTTCCTCAATTGATTTTTTGCTTGCATCTGAATCATAGACCATCATATGAATATACCACATCATTTTTATCCAATCAACTGTAAATGGAACTTAGATTGTTTCCATCTATAATCAATTGTGAATAATGCCTGAAATGTGAAGTATCTATTCACATCCCTACTTTCAGTTCTTCTGAATATATTCCTAGTATCAGAAATATTGTTGCATCATGTGACAGCTCTATATTTAGATTTCTGAGGAACTGCCAAGTCATCTTCCACAGATGCTCCGCCATTTTACACTCCCACCAAGAGTGAAGGGTTGTTCCTATTTTTCCACATCTTCTGTAGTCCTTGTAATTTTCTGGCTTTTTTTGGGGGGGGCTTGTTTGTTTGTTTTTAATTATGGCCATTCTGTAAGGTGTGAGATGATATCTCATTGTAGTTTTCATCTATATTTTCTTAATTGCTAGTGATGTTGAACTTTTTTTATGTGTAATTTTGCCATTTTATCTCCACTTTGGAAAAAATGTCTATTCAATTGTTTTGTCTAATTAAAATCGGGTTGATAGTCACCTTGTTGATCAGTTGTGTGATATTTTTATATAATATGTAGATCTATCCCTTGTCAGATATATATATGGTCTCCAGAGATTTTTTTCCCATTGAGTAGGCTGTCTTTTTACTTTCTTGCCAAAGTCTTTTGAAGAACATAAGTGCTTAATTCTGAGGGAGTACATTTTATGTATTTTTCCTTTTGTTGATCATGTTTTGGGTGTAAGGTATGATAAACTGCCACCAACCACAAGATCTTGAAGATGTTTCTCTACATTATCTTCTAAGAGGTTTATGGTTGTAGCTTTCATATATAGGTCATTGATCAATTTTGAATGATTTTTTGTATAAGGTGTGAGGTAAGGGTCCTCTTTATTTTAGATATGGATATCCAGTTTTACAAGCACTATTTGTTGAATAGGTTGTTCTGACTCAGCTGAGAGTGTTTGATAGCCTCGTCAAGAATTACTTGACCATAGATTTGAGGCTATATTTTCAGTCTCTCAATTTGATTCCATTGGCCAGTCTACCATTATGCTAATGCCATGATTTTTTTTTTAACCACTGTTGCTAGATAATATTCTTTAAAGTCTAGAAGTGAGTGTCCAACTTTGTTGCTCTTTCATAGGATATTTTTGGCCATTCAGGGATACTTACTCTTCCAGATAAGTTTGATAATTGATTTTTTTGAATTCTGCAAAGAAGATATTGGACTTTTTATTTTGATTGCCTTAAGTCTTAGATAAGGTTGGATAGAACTGGCAGCTTAATGATATATGGTTTTCCAACTCATGACCACAGAATCATTGATTTTTTTTTTTTTAAGATTTTATTTATTTATTCATCTATCCCCCCCTTGCTGCTTGTGCTCGCTGGGTCAGCTAACCACGCTGTGCGGGCGGGCTTGCCTTCACCAGGAGGCCCTGGGAACAGAACCCGGGGCCTCCCATATGGTAAATGGGAGCCCTACTGATTGAGCCACAGCCGCTTCCCTGATATTTTTTTTTTTAATTTTTTATATATTTTTATTGTGGGTAAAAATCAAAATTCTCACAATACATACAAACATTTGCAAAATGATATATAAATATATATGCATATATGTGTATTTGCTTACAAAAATGTTATTTATATATATATATACACATATATTTTAAGAGGTGCTTAGATTACCCAAAATATTACACGGAACCCACTGGGATTCCCATGTTGCCCACCTCCCACACCTCCCATCACCTTCCACACAAACATCTCCCACAAGTGTGGTCCACCACCCTCAATGAACTTACACATCCTGGAGCCTTGCCACCAACCATAGACCACAGTTCACACCGTAGACCACACTCTCTCCCACTCAGTTCTGAGTGGTGTGTGCTGATTTAAAATGGCCTACATCTGTTGCCACAACGGTACTCAGGAAAACCTCTAACTCCCAAAGAAGCCCCTGTATTTCAACTGCTCATCCCCTCCCTACCCCAAAAGTGTCAAGTGGCCACTAGCTCCACCTCATTGTTATAATTTCTTCCATTGCTAGAATCACCATATGTGAACAAGAGAATACCATCAAGTCCACTCTAGTCCATAGTTCTTCCCCCAATCCTGAGGGGACTGGGATGGTGATGTCCACTCCAACTCCAAGTGAGAGAGGGCTTATATCCCAACGGCCATCCCTGATATTTTTAAACAATGTTTTATAGCTTTCTCAAGACAGATCCTTTAGGTCCTTGGTTAAATTTATTCCTAAATATTTTATTCTAGTCACTATTTACTAGTACTAGTTACAGCGTTAATGAAGCACAAGCTCCCTTCTTCTGTTTTGACTACTTAAAAAGGACAATATTAAAGTTTTAGAAAGCATTAAATTAAAAATCAAAGAAGAACTGTGAAATAAAACCATTAGGCAGGAAAGTTAAATTAACCAATAGAGAAAAATCACCACATAAACAGATACTTAGGTAGCAATAAAAGAAAACAACCATGCTAAGAAACAGAAAGATATGACCAAGTTAAACAAACAAATCAAGAAACTAGATCAAACCTAGGATTTTAGACAACTAATAAATTATGTTCACACAACGCATTTTAGTAAATTTAAGACGGTGAAGGAAAATATGACTAAAGAGTTAAAGGATATTAAGATGACTCTGTGTGAGAATAGCAAACAATTTGAAAGCCTGCAAAAAAAAAAAAAAAAAAAAGTAACAGACCTTATGGGAATGAAAGACTTAATTGATGAGATTAAAATACATTAGAGGCATATAATAGCAGATTTGTAATGTCAGAGAAATTAATAAGCACATTTGAAGACAGAACTTTTGAAGTTGAAAAGATAGGAAAACAGATAGGGAAACGAATGCAAAAAAAAAAAAAAAATTGAACAGGGTCTCAAAGAATAGAATGGCATTACACAACACACATACATGTTACAGGTGTCTCAGAAGGAGAAAACAATGGAAAAGGGGTAGAATGAATATTTAAGAATATACTAATTGAAAACTTCCAACCCTTAAAAAAGACATAAATATCAATATATAAGAATATCAACGTACCCCAAACAGAATAATTCCTAATAGAGCCATTCCCAAGACATTTACTCTTCCTATTGACAAATGCCAAAGAAAGAGAAAGGGTTTCAAAAGCAGCAATAGAAAAGCAATGTATTACTTACAAGGGAGACTTAATAAGGCTAAGTGCCAATCTCTCATTAGAAACCATGGACATGAGAAGGCAGTGTTACGATATATTTAAGGTTCTGAATGAGAAAAACTGCCAGCCAAAAATGATTTGTCCAACAAAGCTATCCTTCAGAAATGAAGGCAAGTTATAAGTCCTTACAGACAAAAACTGTGAGAGTATGTTGCCAAGAAACCAAATCTACATGAAATGTTAAAGTGTGTGTGACGTCCTGAAAGGAAAAGGAAAGTGATAGAGCCCTAGACAAGAATGTAAAAATGAAGAATGTAAGTAATAGAAATTGAAAGGGTTATAAGAAAGACCATAGTAATATATGACAACAGAAAGCCAAGGAGTAAAATTGACCATGAAACTAATACCTTTATAGTAGTGACACTTAAACAATTTTAAGCAGTACTTTGATGAAGTTATTTCATTTAAGGTGTGGTCCAACTCATTCAGGATCCTAAACTAGGATAATAATATTACTGGAGTACTTCATAAGCTGAATGAATTATAGACATTGAGAAAGCCACAAAGGGAGCAGCCAGAAACTGAACCTCAACAGAACCCAGAAGAGAAAAGAGAGACTGGGAAAGGCTGCCATGAGCATTGCCATGTGACAGAGGTATCCATGGCTAAGAATCACCAGTATAAGCCAGAGAATGCCAATATTCATGAAGAAAGCATTGCCTTGAAGATGCCTTGATTTGGACTTCTATTATCCTCAAAACTATGAACGAAATAAATTTCTCTTGTGTAAGCATGGTATTTGCTTTAGCAATATGCAAAAAAAAACAAAACAAAAAAAACCAACATCCAACATCATTATTTTACCCTTATGTTTTACCCTGATATTCCCCCTGTGTCTTCAGTGATCTGGTATTGGCATACTAGCAAAACTTTGGTTTCCTTGGTTTGTAGATGCATCTTTCCCTATGTACCATTTCATTTGATCTTTCTCTCTTTATTTGTTTATAAGGGCATCAACGATATTTATGAAGGTACACCTTCGTTCAGTTTGGCCACACCTTAACTCATCTTCTAAGGTCCTAATTAAAAATGGTTTCACATCCATAGGACTGGAGATTTGCACTTGAACATGTATATTGTGGAGAACATGATAACATCCCCTAGAGGAAGATATTTGCAAGCAATATTTCATATTCATACAATTTACACTAAAACCAGAAATATGTGGTTAATTATTCCTAATCATTATTTCAATTTTCCGTCCCTCTCTTCTCTTGATAGATCTTGGTTTCTTACTTTTATAAATCTATCCAATAAACCTCTTTTTTTGGCTTTGTTGATGTTCTCTATTTAGGACTTGGTTAAGTAATTAATATATTTCCATATTTTTTTATATACTTACTGCCAACAAGTTCAGATTTAATTTGTTCTTATTATTATGTTCACATTCACAGGACCAGTGATTAGGACTTGAATACATATTTTAGGGTTACAAATTCAACACACAACAGTCATTTATTACACATAAAAATATGAAATACTTAAGGCTAAAAGTGATATAAAGTGGTGCAAGACATGTACATTGAAAACTACAGAATTATTCTGAGAGAATACAAAGCCACTTGCAAATACAAAGAAATATTGTTTTCATGGATTGGGTAACTCAAACTTATTAAGATTTCAACTCTTCCTATATTATTCTCTAGGTCAAAGCAATCCCAAACTAAATCCAAATATGTTATTTTAAAATAAATTTACAAACCTGTTATAATATTTATATGCAAATGCTATAGATCTAGATTATTACCCAGACTTTAAAAAATAATTGGACAACATACATGATCTGATATCAAGGTAAAGTATCTCAGTGATCAAAACAATGCGGTGTTTTGAAAAAGACAAACAAGCAATTGATGGAGCTGATTTCAAAGTATAGTAGTAGACCTGCACATATGTGCTAAGCTAAATCTCAGCAAATACTTGTAGGCAATTCACTGGAGAAAGGATAGTTTTTTCAACAAATTGTGCTGCAATAATTGGACACCCATATTGTTTTAGTTTGATAAACTATTGAAAGCAGATGCCATAAAATGGATTAGCTTTAACAATGAGAATTTATTAACTTACATGGTTACAGTTTTGAGGCCATGAGAAGGCACAAATCAAGGTATTATCAAAGTGATGTTTTCTTCCCAAAGTCTGGTTCCTGGCACTCCTTGGGTCTTCTCCCACATGAAGACACATGAAGGCATTTGGTAGTCTTTACTTTCTCTTTCAGGTTTAGTAGCTTTCATATATTTGCTTCTGTAGCCCTGTCTCTCTCTCTTTCTCTCTCTATTCATTCTGTTTATAAAGGACTCCAGTTAGAGGATTAAGACCCACCTAGTGCCCTGCCTTAAATGAAGGAAACTCATGAAAACCTACTTAGAATAGTTTTCATTCATAAGAAAGGATTCACTTTGAAAACATGATTTTCTGGGGTACATACAAACGACCACAATTCACCCTCTGGACCCCATATGCAAAATACATTCATTCCATCAAAATATCCCAAAACTCTTAAGTCATTTCAGTGAGATTTACATTCAAAGTCTCATAAAAATTGGTTATAGGTTTCATCTGTCCTGGGCACAAACTACCCTAGCTGTGGATTGGTGCAACTTAGAGAATAAGTTATCTTCTTCCAATACAAAATGTAGGGACACTCATAGAATAAACATTCTCTTTCCCATAGGGAGAAATTGAAAAAAAAAAATAGGGTTCACAGTTTCCAAAAGATTCTGAAAACCATCAGGGCTTACCCCATTAGATTTTAGAGTCTGAGAATCATTGATGGAAAGATGATTTGTCCTACAGGCCTGATGAAGCCGCAACCTCACCCTTTCCAAGTGCTTGCTCATTGACCATGCTCTCCCCAAACAATGGGGTAAAGGCTCCAACGTTTTTAAGTATTGGAGTGAGGACGTGGCTCTTGGGGTGAGGGCGAGGCTCTTGGCAACACCCTCATCAAGCATTGGGATGGCAGCCAGACTATCTGCAATCCCTCAGACATTTGGGAAATCTGGGGTGGTAACACCCTTCCTGATCAATGAAGACCTGCATTCTTCAAGTACTAGAACATATTCAACCTTTCAACACTCATTTGTGGGTCTACTCTCTTAGCCCAAGAAGATGTTTTCAGTCCAGACTTCAGCTTCCATGGTCCTGTCCATGCAGTGACTTTTCCTTCAGTCTGTCCCTTTTCCATCCCTTTAGGTCCATGCTAGTAGTGATTGCTTTCATACAAAGGTCACAAAAAACTTGCAGATTTCACATGTAGTGCATTGTGGTCCCAGCCATCAGAAAAAAGAACTTTTCAAGAAATCCTTTCTGGACAACTGCATTTCCAATTCTGATATGCACTGAAATGGCTGATTGGTCCCATGTTGAGTTAAATCTTCACATAGAGAACTATTCCCTGGAGATTCATTTCCTGGATGCTTTGAATGTTCCAAACGATCAATTTCTGGTTTCTTTATGCCCAGGAATTTACTTCTCAGCTTATCCCATTCCTCTCACATTTTATATAACCTATAAGGAGAAACCAAGCAACATTTTCCACGTTAAATATGGAAACCTCCTCAGCTAAATATCCAAGTTTGTCATTTTCAAATTCTGCCTTTCATCCAACATCAGGACTCAATTTTTCCAAGTTCCCTGCCACTTTAGAACAAGGGTCACCTTTCTTCCAGTTTGCAGTTACATATTCATCATTTCTAAGGCCTCATCAGAAGTACCTTTAGCATCCATATTTCTACCAACAGTCTCTTCAAAGCAATCAAAGCCTTTTCTATCATGCACCTCACAATCCTACCAACTCTAGTCATTACCCAATTGCAAAGCCTTAAAAAAAATTTGGTATTTGCTTTAACAGTGCCCCACCCCCAGTACCAAACCTATATTAGTCAGGATTTTCTAGGAAAACAGAACCAACAGGAAATATCTATAAATATAATGAGATTTCATAAAAAGTACCTCTTATGACTTGTGATTTTGGGGATGCACAAGTCCAAATTCCATAGGGCAGGCTGGAAACTGGGAACTCCCAGGAGCTGCTGGCTGGCTGAATTAGAGATGGAAATTCTCTCTTCTGACTGCTGAAATCATAACTTTTCCTTTTAAAATCTTCAAGGATTCATGGATGAGACCTCTCTCATTGTTGAATGCAATCTCCTTGGTTGAATGTAGAAGTAATCAGCCACAGATGAAATCAACTTACTGTTGATTTAAGTCCATGAAATGTTCTCACAGTAACAATCAGGCCAGTGTTTGTTTAATGAAACAACTGGACACCATTGCTTGGCCAAGTTAACACATGAACCAAACCATCAAATATATGTAAAAAAAATTGATCCATACCTCATGTATTATAAATATGAATTCAAAATGGATCTTAGAAATACATGTAAAATGGAAAAGTACAAAATATTTCAAATAAAACCAGGGCCAAATCATTCTAGTCTTGTATAAGGCAAAAAGTACTTAAATAGGATACAAGAAGGGTGATCCTTATAAAAAATTAATTGGAACTCATCAAAACCAAAATTTCTGCAGGTAAACATATTGCAATGACCATGCAATCAGGACTGAGTTGGTAATTTTTCACATTGTACATGAGGTACAAACATGTATTTCTAATAACTAGCCAGGTTGTGTGTTTGTGGAAGGCAGATGGTATGAAGGATGGACAATTATTGCCTTCTATGTATAAACAACTATGTCCTTCTATGTATTAATACAGGTGAATTTGAGCAGGGTGGTCAACCTCAGGCATTATGGAACTGGACAACTAGTCAAGCATTGGGTTCTGATATCCTTCATTCTGAAATGCTAGAATCCTCTACTCAAAGTTACATAACTTTCCAAGCTGGGAAGAAAAAAAAAAACTTAAAATTACCCATTTCCATCAATTAATGAAATACACAGAGTACTGTTTAGCAGCTTACTGGTTGTTGGAGCTAGTTTTTAAGTTTTTAACCTATAGAAACTACAATAAAATCTGAATAATAGAGCTCATAATACTTACCTCAAAATATACATTGTGGTGAGGATTAATTGATATAATGAACTTGAAAGTCTCATTTTTTTCTCAGTAAATTATTATTTTAAAGTAGTTTGATCTGAACCAGACATAGCACTCTAATGTGATGATTTCTTGTAGCTTTAAATGTGTGAGATAATCTTTGATGTATGGAATTGCATATGGAAAAGAGGGAACAGCTAACTGAACTTCAGTGTGCATTTGGGCCTGAAACTTTATAACCTGCACCAATGCAGTGAAATGGAGGAAAGAACTGCATGATAAACGAGAGAAAAGACAGGCTGTATTTTGAGTGTTGATTTCCTCTGACATTTTAAATACATTTTTATGTAATGATATATTTTTTCCAACCCAGATATGCACACGTGGGGAAAGGGTTTATTTTTTATTCTTTTATATTCTTTTCTCCCCCATTCTCCAACCATCTATTTCAGCAATGTTAGTCTCTGGCAATAAATAACTTGGATGCAGTTGATTTTACAGGTCATTGATTTTATTGGTCTACAAAATTAGATTACTCTTCAAAATGATCCATATGGAACAGTAAATTCCTGTCTTTGGCTCTTTGTCATTCCTTTCCCATATTTTCCAGGCAGGTAACATAATACCTTGTTGATGACAATGTCTCTGCTCCTATTCTTCAGAAAGCTAGATTAACATAGAGCCTGCAGTTCTGGATCTGGCCTGCTCTTCCAGAGAAACAGTGCCTGAGACAGGCCATGCACTTAGGTCCAAGTGACTTTGCCTTGGGCAGTGTTTTATGGACATTTACATAAAATCTGTTTGGACATACCTCAGGGAATACAGTTTCTAATAGCTTTCAGAGACCTATTAATTTTTGTGTTTTCACATAAGTTCATAGTCTGGTTCTAAATCACATTTTTGTTAGGCATGGTCATAAAATAGAGGACTTTTAGAACTAAGATTCTTTATTAGATTGTGTGGGGAATTTCAAAATCCTTTTTGATTAATTTTAGTCACAGTTAGAATGAAGATGGTAATTATGCATTCAAAAGTCCCAGGTGTTTTTCTGTGGAATAAATATCCACTTCTCCTTGCAACCCTGATGGGATTAGTGTATATATAAATTCTTCTTTCCTTGCAAACCTGTGTGTCTATGGCATTTGAGATTTCCATAATATTTTTAAGAATTTACCTATTCTGTTGCATTCCTGGTTTGTATTTCTCTGTATTTACTTTAGATTTTGATAATAGAGAAGAATTAGCATAGTAAGTATCTCGGGGCATAGTCTTCCTGATACAGCCTAAATATAACCTGAATTTCACTCATACTTGGCATTCAGTAAATTACCCATGCCCACCTTGGCTTGGAGATGGTCCCACTCTCCAAGTTTCATCTTAATACCATAACTTCCCTTGGAACATAAGATAATTTGATGACTGTAAAACTGATTCAGCACACATTTGTTTTTAATACATTAAAGAAGCCAAATTCCAGTTGAGAAGAGTAGAAATAAAGTTATTGAAATTTTCAAGTTGGTAGTGAATTTCACTGTTCCCACTCTGATGTTCAGGGATCTTTCTCCATATTCCTATTAAGGAATATCTATGTTTATGTATTACTATCAACAATAAAGAAGATTTTCCTATGTTTCAAATAATCTGTCATTCTGAAATAGATTAAATTCATCTGGGTCAACTAAGGTAATAACATGGGATATTCACCTACCAGTAAGGGAAAATTTGAATTTATTATTGTATCTTACTTTAACAATATAAAACATCTATTCTTTTTGTGCTCTAGCACACTCAAAATGGCAAGCAGAATATTTATTAAATCTACTCATGAAGTAAAGTAATTGTTTCACTATATGTCTTTCATGAAGGGAATAGGTTCAGAGCAGTGATTATTGCCCTAAAGGGACTCTAGAGAGACCCAGGACCTACGGTCATGGCAGATAGTTCCAAAGTTTGGTGCCTTGGCAGTGGTCCTACTTTGGAGTTTGTGCTCCTGAGTGTGACAGACTTGGACTCGGATTCGACTTCTCTACACATCCCTCATCTGTCCCTTTTATTTGAACCTATAGTTGGTGCTGGAGTTGATAGGTGTATGTCAAAGAGACTTTAATCTCTGGGCTGTCCTTGTGCCAGCTGGGCCCTGAAAATCAATGGAGTTGCAATACCTACTCTCCAGTTCATTGGACTCACCCAGGACAACAAACAAGGAGATGATGATGCATAACAACCATCCCAAGGAACTGAGAGAGTCTACAATGGCAAGGAAGAGAGTCCCATGAATCTGCTGCATGGGAGCAAAGCCTCCTCTCAATTAGAGGTGGAATGGGCAGCACCATCCTAGAATCCTCAGTATTGGGGAATGAACTATGGATTAAAGTAGACTTACTGGTATTCTACTATGGACTTGTTCTGATTCTAGCAATGGAAGAAACTATCTTTCATGTGGAGGCAGTGGCCATTGGATGTTCTGAGGGCAGGGAAAGGGAAATACAGGTGAAATGTGGGGGCGTTTTGGGGAATTAAGAATGTTCCTGAATTGCATGGCAGTGACAGATATGGACAATTGCATGTCTTGTCATAACCTGCAGAATTGTGTGAGAGAGAGTGCGAACTACAACATGAACTATAATCCATGCTTAGTGGCAATGCTCTAAAATGTTTTCATCACTTGTAATGAGTGTGTCACACTAATGAAGGATGTTGTTAATGTGAGAAAATGTGGGAAGTGTGGGAAGTGGGGAGTATGGTAATCCCCTACATTTTTGTATAACATTTATAAAATCTAAAACCTATTTTTAAAAAAATAGAAATTAAAAATTAATTAAAAAAAAAAGAATTACCTTAAATGGTCACTTTATCACCTTAATAATTTTTTATTAACTGATTATGGAAATTAATACTTAACAAATCACATTCTTCAAATTTATATTGTGTTTTTATTGTATTTGTTTCTTCAATGGACTTTTTTGTGGATGTGTACATAATAATTTCAGTAGTTACAAATCTCCTCCCCATAGAAGAAAGTAAAAAGAAAATGACTTATCTGGTATGAATCATGTATGACACTGCCATATTTCATATTACCTCACTTATCCTTTATCAAATTTCTAAATTATGTAACAAATCTCTCAGTTGTATAGATAAGGAAATGAGTTTTAAGGACATTAAGTAAAAAGCTCATGGTAACGACTGCTCAGTTTATTTTAAACTTCTCAATGTTTCTAGCTCTTTGTTACCACTGTTCTAAACACTTCCATAATTGAAGGCCCATATTTTTCCTTCCTTTCATCATGTATGACATCAATACTTTCAAAGGAGTGATTGCTGGACAATGTGCTCATTGAATTTTCTTTACTCAAGCAGCTTTGAAAATTCTAAAACTAATTGAGCTGTTTTTCTATTAATCTAATTTTAGAAGTTTATTCTATACACTTAGTTCCCTGAAGGATATTAATCAGATCTTCTCAGTTTTGTTTACAGGAATAAGAACATCTCAAAGCAAAACCAGACAGAATGGTGCAAATATATAACTTTTCTCAGAGACAAAAAACTTGATATCCTTGAATGGTTCTCTGAAAAAGGAGCCTGAAAACCTTGCACCTGCACAACTATATCTTAACTGTGCTTTACAAGCCACTGAAATTAAGGACAAGTTGGGTGTGCTTGAGACAACACAGGAATGACAAATTGTGTGTACCCTCCTCACAGGACCCCTGGCATCACTTTTTTTTCTTACTTGTTTTTCTTCTCAACTACCCCTTTTCTTTTCTTTTCTTTTTTCCCTACTAAAAACCCTTGCTCCCATTTTCACTTTGAACTGGTTTTGGAAAGATTACCCAGTTCTTATTTGTGCACTCTCAATAAATCACCTTCTCAGTAAAAGACATGTTTGCCCTTTGTAGTGCTGGATCAAGAGGGCCTGTCTATTGGAAATCGCCATCCTTTTGGTAACAGGAGTTTTCTTATATTCTTTATGGTCAAACTTTCTATTTGTTTTATTGACAATGAGTCTTCTCATCTGAATCTATTCGAGTTTGTTTTTACTTCTGCTAACCCCAGTGATTATAATATCATCTTCCCTTGGATTAAAGGATGGGATTTTAGGGGCTCTTGAGGAATAAACAGCTGTCATAAACTAGAAAATAAGCAAGACTTTTGACATAAAAAATGCACATTAGATAAAACTAAAGTATATTATTTCAAAATGGTTTAAAAATCAGAGAATTCAGAACCACATATTTATATTAACTGCAAGGTATAGTTTTATGTAAATATTAGATGAAAAGTCTAAATATTTGAGAGAAAGGTTTGGAATATGAAATATTTGATTATAATACTATTTGTATATCATTGTTTTGGAAAGAGAAAAAGAAAGCTAAAAGTAAGCTAAAACACATTTAATATGTGCATGATGCAAACAACACATCTTTCTTTAAAGATATAATTTCTAACAAATGCTCAAACCTAACATCCCTCTTTTTATTTGACTGTATACGCAGTTCTCACACATGCGGAACATAACATGTGTTACTAACAATCATATATGAATAGTGAAATAAGTGAGAACTGAAAGGCTAAACACTTTAACATATATCAACATGTTCCCATCAAGGTGGGAATGAAATCTAGGAGACTATCAACCTCCTGTAATATACATTTATAAAAAGTTTTATATCAAGGAAACACTACTATTCCAATTAATCCTTACCCCCACATATTATAAAGTTTTACGAAGGAATATTTCAATTTTAAATAAAGTGTCCATGTGCATGTGTGCCTGTTGTATATGATGTGTGCATTTATGATAGTTATACATGGGATTTGCTTGTGTTTCTTGAGGAATAGTTAGAGGAAAATCCCTTGCCAACAAAGAGAATGTTGTTCCTAAGATTCCTGAAATGGATACAATCACAGGATAAAGCCAAGGATGATGTATATTTATCCTCTTTGAGCTTAATTTGCTCATCTGTTATTTGAAATTGGTTGCAAGGGAAATCAAACAGGCTAGAAATTGGTCATAAAATTTAATTTTCTTGCTAAGAACAGATATGGTTCTCAAACTATTAATACATCTATTTGATGATACTTTGGTCCTACTTCTCAATATTTTTGGTATTTAAATCAACACATAGAAGTAAATTGCTGGATCATAGTGTATGTAGCTTGAGTAATTAAGTCAAACAGTATTTCAAAGTGTTTGTGCAATTTTGCAGTACTATCAACAATGTATAAGAGTTTCATTATATTGATATTTTGTGGGTTTTTTTCCTCTCTCTTTCTTTTCTCTTGATTGATCATGCTAAAGGTTTTGGAATATCATTAATCTTTCCAAAGAACTAACTTTGACCTTGTTAATATTTTCTATTTAAGATTGATATTTGGGAAGCAGCTGTGGCTCAATCAGTAGGGCTCCCGTTTACCATATGGGAGGCCCTGGGTTAGGTTCCCGGGGCCTCCTGGTGAAGGCAAAGCCCGCCTGCACGGTGTGGTTGGTTGACCCAGTGAGCACAAGCAGCAAGGGGGGGATAAATGAATAAATAAATAAAATCTTAAAAAAAAAAAAAGATTGATATTTATGCCATTGAGTTTTTAAAAATTTTCATGTTATATTTATCTCTATGTTGTTGGGATTTAATTTGATTTTTCCCCTACATCTTTCTTCCTAGATATTTAGATAAATCCTTTGCATACTTTTTGATGATTAATATTAGATATATCATTAAACATTCTACACAATTTTAAAAGGATATTAAGGGAATATTATGAACACATTAAGGAGAATAAATTCAACAACATAGAACCTCCGGGCAGTTGGAATCAAAACTGTTGTTTTATCACTTCTGTTCTTCTCCCTTTTCAGATATGGTCTGTTCTTCTTGGCCAATCTTAAAGTCAAAGAAATGAAGGAACAACAGCAAAGAATATCACAAGTTAATATTTGGAAAGCAGATGAGTGTGAAAAAGAGAACAAAATCCACATTCAGTCTATTCCCACTGCTGTACTTGGAGCCTATGTGTGCACCTCTAGGGTGGCGTAGTTGGGATTAGGAACATGGACCCCTGTGTGCATCCTGGCTTAGCTTGGCTCCCTCTACCCCTCACTGACTTGGGATAGAGAGGGCTCTGGGCTGAGCCTTTCTCACTGTCCTTCCCTCAGGTGGTGGGACCACTGCTATCAACCTTGAGGATAACCACTGGGACATTTCTGGCCTCTCCTGAATAAGACACACTCTCCAGACTTCCATGTAGGGTGGAATTTCTAGGGCTGCAGCAGCAAGAATCTGTGAAGGCCTTCCACAGGCATTACACTCAAAGGGCCTCTCCCGGGTGTGGATGCTGTGGTGTGTGATCAACTGTGTGCTCTTCCTCAAGTTCTTCCTGCTCTCGCTGCACTGGAAGGGCTTCTTGGTGTGGATCAGCTGGTGTCTCAGCAGGATTGAGTTCTGCTTGAAGGTTTTCCCACACTTGCTGCACTGATAGGGCTTGGCCCACATTGAACGATCTGGTGCCTGAGCAGGAGTGAGTCATATTTAAAGACCTTGCCACATGCACACTTATGTCTTCTAATGAAGACAAATAAATTCAACTACTCAAATGAATGAAAAAAAAAATCCCTTGAAGATTGTTAGTTAAAAAAGCTCATAAAGAACCTAGAACAATCTCAATAGCCCTGAATCATTTAAAGGGATGAATTTGTTGTGTTAAATTTTCCCAACAGGAAAACCAATCAGGTACTCTCACTAGTTCATTCTACCAAATATTAAATAACATATAGCACCAAAAATACACAAACTTTTCAGATATCATCCTATTATATCAGTATTTGTCTGATTAATGTAAGTTATGATGGGCCTATATGTCCCTTCATCTTTTCTATATAAATAGCAATATTTCTGAATAAGGACAGTTTTATTATAAATATATAATCTCAGTCACTTTTAATAATTAAGTTTAGCAGGATTTCAGACTAAGATACATATTCAAAAATCAATTATAGTTTTTATACTTGTAACAAAATTTCATAATTGAATTTTTAAAATACCACTCTTTTAACTTCCTAAGCAGCCATAACAAAGTAACACAAACTAGTGGCTTCAAACAACAGAAATTTAGTGTTGAATACTTTTGGAGGTAGAATTAAAAAATCAATTAGTCAGCAGGGCTGCACTTCCTCAGAAACCTGTAAAGAAGAATCTTTCCTTACATCCTCTAGCTTCTGGTGTTTGCTGGAAATCCTTGGTATTCCTTGCCTTGTACATGCATCAATCCAGATTCTGTCTCGATCTTCACATGAATATTTTCCCCCTGTTTCTGTCTCTGTTCTAATTTCCCTCTTTTTTCAAGGAATTCATATTAAATTAGGGCCCAACCAAATCCAACTTCATCTTATCTTAACTAATTACATCCTCAAATACTCTATTTCCAAATAAGGTAACATTCACAAGACCAAGGGTTAAGACATATACATATATTTGGGGTAGGGGCACAATTCAATATACAACAGTCAGTTATAATAGGTAAAAAACACAAAATAGTTAAGGATAATTGTGATATTACATGGTGCAAAATGTGTGCATTAAATCTATAGAACTATGCTGAGAAAATAGAAAGACTTTACTAAATAGAGTGAAATATTGTTTTCATGGATTTGATATCTCAAACATATTAATATTTTAATTCTTCTTATATTAAACTCTAGGCCAATGTAATCCCAAACAAAATCCAAACAGTTATTATTTTCATAAATTTACAAAATTCTTTTGATATAAATATGGAAATTCAATGGATCATAATTATCATCAGAATTTAAAAAGGAAAAAAAACTGAACTTACGTTACCTGATGGCAACATATTTTATAAAGCTATGGCCTGGGTTTTTCATTAAGACGGTTAAGTTGTCAATGGAAAAGACTAGAAAGTGTATTAGTAGGTTGGTACATATATCTTCAAATAATCTCAGCAAAGGTGTGTAAGAAATCAGTGGAGAAAAGATAGTCTTTTCAAAAAATGGTGATAGAACAAGTGGTGATATACAAAAGATTGGACACCAACCTATATCTCACTCATTGCACAAAATTAATTCAACATGGATCTTAGACCTGAACATTAATGTAAACGTACACAATGCTTAGAATAAAACAGAGGTGAAAATATTTCTGACCTTGAATTAGGCAAAAAGTCCTTAATATAATGTCAAAATCATGACATATTTAAAAAGAGATAAATTTTACCACATCAGAATTAAAATTGTTGAGGCAACAAAAGCTGAGATGACAAGAAATGAATTGAGGTTTGAATCTGTAATTTACACAGTGTGTATGAGGTACCTGCATACATTTCTAGGGTGTATCCAGGTGTGTGTTTGAGAAGACAGTATGTTTAGAGGTATGTAGAGCTAACTACTTTTGATTTATAGGGCATGTCTAGATGTGTGTTTGAATAAGGAGGATGGTTAAATGTATGAAAAGCTATCTTCTTCTGTGAGTTTAATACTGATGATCTTGATTAAAGACATTGTGTTGAAGTGGGTGACAAAACACTGGGTTCTTATATCCTTCATTGAAAGTGCTAGAATCCTTGATTTAATCAGGGCTCCTTAACATTCAAAGTCTGAAAGAAAGCATTAAACTTAGAAATACCCATTTATGTCACTGAATGGCGGACATAGAAACTTGCTCTATGTTTATCAGCTGTTTGAATTGGTTCATAACGACTAGAAGGTTCAGTGTCCTTATGTGAATAATAGAGCTCATAGTGAGAATTTCAAAATAGGCATTATAGTGAGGAATAATACATATAATGAACATAATGTGCTCAATAATTTCTCAACCAATCAAAATTTTTTTTGCATTTTTCTACAAATGCTGATCAGAACTAGACAAGGTACTTTGAATTGCTGGTTTCCTGAAGTTTCGATTTATGAGAAAATCTTTCAAATATGACTTTGTGTATGGAAGAGAGGGAAGAGCTCACTGAAAATCAGTGTGTGCATTGGAGACTGCATATACAGCCTGCATTAATGCAGTGATGAAAGGGAAATAATCACATGGTAAACAGAATAAAAGCCTTGTTGTATTTTGAAAGCTCATTTCTTCTGAAATTTTCATTATGTTCTTATATAATGATATCCCCTTTGACCCAGATATGCATATGAAGGGAAATTTTTATTCCTTTTTTTTCTTTTATTACCTTCCCTCTTCCATTCCACAACCATCTGTTCCAAAAATGTTAGTTCCTGGATCAACAAATAACCTGGACCCATCCATGATCTCATAGTCACTGATTTTATTTATCTACCTAGTTCTACACATCTAAGTTAATCTTGATAATGAACCATATCTGGATTGTGATGTCTGTCATTTGTTTTCTTTGTCCTTCCTCGTGTCATACATTCCTGGCACCTAACCCAATACCAATCCAGGCTACATTATCTTTCCTCCTTTCTTCAGAAAGTTGTCTTAGCACAGATCTGGCAAGTCTCCTGACCTGCTCTGGGTCTGACTGTAGATTTTTGGGGCCTCCAGAAAATCAGTGCCTGAGCCAGTCCAAATAAAAATTGTAAAGTAAGTGCCCAGAGCCATGAGGGACATTACATGGACAGTGACTTAGTGTCACTTAGTAAGGAACTGGTTTGATATGTCTCTGGGAAAATAATTCCTAAGAATGTTCAAAGATCTATTAATTTCTACAGTGCCCAAAAGTTTATATTCTGCTCTTCTGGATCAGAATACTTTTAAACAATAAATAAATGATTCCTAGGACATAAATACATGTGCTAGCATCTTGGGTCTTTCAAAATCTTTTTGATTGAATTTTAGTTTGAGCTAGTGTGCAGATGGTAAAACTGCATTCAAAATCCCAGCTTTCTTCTCCATTGTATAAGGATCCACATCTTCTTGCCACCCTGAAGGGTTTAGTGGATATTTAAAGTCCACTCCCCTGGCAAATATCTAGAAGTTCCTAAGGCACTTTGTGATTTCCAAATAATTTTGAGAATTAAACTGCTTGTGTTTCAGTTACTGTAATTATCTGCATTTACATCATATTTAGGTAATGGAGAAGAATTAGCAGAGTGAATATTGTGGGAAATTCTTCCTGATGCGGCCTAAATATAATATGAAGCATACTCAGACTTGATGGTCAATAAATTACATGGTGAGCTTGGTTTGGATAGGGTCCTACTAATCATGTTTTAGGGTGGTTGTGTGATATTGGCATTTATTCCATCTAATTTCATTCTTAAGACAATAAATTATCTTGCGGCATGAGATAAATTGATTACTATAAAACTGTTTTAGCACACTTTAGTTTACAGAAAACCATATTCCAGTTGAGAATAGTAGAGTTAAGTTAATGAAAATTTCAGCTTAGCAGTGAATTCACTGAGTCACTTTCTAGTGTTCATGAATCTTCCTTAATATTCTGATCAAGGAATATATCCATTTATGTTTCCAATCAACAATAAGATGAATTTCATATGTTATAAACAGCCTGCCTTCTTAAAATACACTCAATTCATCTGTGTCAACCGAGGAAAGTTTAAAACATGGCATGTTCTGATACAAGTAGGAGAAAATTTGAACTTAGAAACTGTAATTTATCATTAGGAAATCTGTTTCAACTAGGCTACAGCACACAAAAAAGGCTTGCACAATATGTATTCAATCTATCAAAGAAATAAAGTGATAATTTCACAACATTTTTATGGTAATAGAAAAATCAGAGCAGAAATTAGTGTTAGGAATGGTCTTAAAATAGTCTAACATCAGAATCTTTTTTTCACTAATGGATTGAAAAAATTGAAATTTATTTCATCACCCTCATTAAATCTATGTTTTGTTTCTTTTTTTTCTCTCTACTTACTTGCTTCTTAATTTGAATTTGTTGTATATATGTGCTAGACAATTACAGTAGTTGCTAAGCTGCTCAAAAACAGAATAAAAAAGTTAAAAAAAAAAAAAAAGCACGGCATCAACAATGTATGACACAGGGCATTTCATACTACCTCATGTATTCCCCATATTTGTGAATTATGAAATGATTTCATAATGATATAATTGACAAAAATGAGGCTTAAGGAGCTTAAGCAATGTGCTGAATGCTGTAACTGCTTAGTTTATTTTACACTCCTCTGATTTTGTTGCCATTGTTTTAACCACTTATACAGTGATTGTTTAATGTGTCTTTCTTTTAGTAATTTATTTCATTTCTTTTATAGGGATTTGCCTCTATTTCTCTGGCAAAAATATTATACATTTTAATGACAATGATTCTTCTCACCTGAATCTACTCACATTTCCATTTTGTGTCTGTTAACAGCAGTGATGATAGTAGCATATTCCTTTAGAATTCAGGATGGGATTTTAGGAGCTATTGTGTATTAAACACTTATAATGATCTAGACATCAAGCAAGAATTTGACCTACAAATGTACATTAGGTAAAACTTCAGTACAATTATTTCAAAATGACTTTGTGCCTGAGAATTCTCAACCATATACTGATGTTAACAACCAGTTAAAGCTTTGTATAACTCTTCATGAAGACTGGGTGATAAGGTAGCTTTTCAAATTCCATAATCTTTTCAGCAAAAATGAGTATTCACAGTGGTTTCCCCCACTGTTACATCCCATGACACTCTTCCCACATCCAGTTCTGCCCTTACACATGAGATAAGGCACCAAACTGAGTGAGAATACAGATTCTATCTTATAGTATCAACAGTGTATAACTTACTGATTCTAAAACATTACTGAGATTATTGTGATCTGACTCATTTTTATTGGAAATTGTGGACTTGGATTAATGGAGTGATCATGTTTAAGTAGTTCACCAACCCACAATTAAATAACAATTATTTAAATAAATGTATTTAATAATTAACAATTTACCAGTTCATTAACAAACAATCTGTATCAGTTGTAATAAATTAAAGGGTAGGACAAGACAATGAACTACTACTTAATTATTCAATATAGGGTTACACTTAACTACAGAACTCTCTATACCTGATACTTATTTTCTCAGTAGCTTTAGCAAATTAAAATTTGCCAAATTAAACAATGGTGTTTTAAACATTTGAATTTTCTGATTCATTTTTGAATCATTCAGGGAATTGTTCCAGATTAAGCTGAGAAGGAAAGTTGACCCTATGGCTAAGGCAATACATTCAAAAATAAGCAATACATTTTATTTTCATTAGGTAAATTAAACTTCTGTTGTTAATATAAATATAATTTACAAGAATGAAATATATTTTATGACCTTAACCCAACTGAAATATATTTTATGGTCTTAACCCAATATGGAAAGGGACAGGAGCATCTCAGAATTAGTCATTTTGGGACTTTCTTATGGCCAGAATATAGAAATATTTTGCTTTTATTTCTCTTATATTGTTTTGTTTCCTTCTTTGTAGTAAACCTCCTGATCTTTTCCTCCATTCAATGCAGCTCCCTTTTTCACCAACCCATGGACTTTTTCCTCAGCCATTTATTCAGTATGGACATCTGCTATACCTGTAGTGTTTCAGCCAAACAGATTGGTGACTTATTAGTGAAGATAAAGCCATCTCCTACAATAATTGCTAGTTTCAGTTCTTTGCCACACACTTCTTTGGAGGTATTGAGGTCTGCATTATTGCTTCCATGTCTTTTGATAGCTACCTTGCCATCTGCAAGCCTCTGCACTACATAATTATCATGAACCGTGCCAAAAGCAATCTTTTAGTCCTAGCTGTTTGGACATGTGGTGGGGCCATCCTTTCCTTAATTATCCATAACATTCCAGTTGCCCTTTTGTGGTCAGATTAAGTTATCACTGTTTCTACAATATTTTCTCATTGCTAAATGTTTCCTATAATACTACCTACAACACTGGTGTCCTTGTGGTTGTGAATTCAGGTAGGGTTGTCTTAGTAATTTGTGTTGTCTTATTTGTTTCTTAAGTCATTACATTATTCACCTATGAAATGACTCATTTGTGGGAAGATGCAAACTCTCTCTACCTGTGGGTTTTATATCACTCTGTGTAATTTTGGGGGCCTTCAATCTTTGCTTACCTTAGACTACTTAATACATACTTTAAGGATTACATATTTGCATTATTTTACACCATCATTTTACCTTTGTTCAATCTATGTTCAATGCTATAATCAATACTCTGACATATGTATATGTCATATACATATAACAAATGCTATGAAAATGTATTGGTGGTGTAGTAATCAAGATTTCTAGGAAAAAAACTAAAAATATAAATATTATATATATAATGTATATTAATATGTATATTATATGAATATTGTGAGATTTTCTATAAGAATTGGCTCAAAAGATTGTGGAAAGGGGCAATTTCAAATTCTCTAAGACAGGCTGCAGTTTGAGAACTCCAATGAAGATTTTCAATGAATTTCCTAGTAGATGCTGGGCTAACTGAATTAGAAATGGAAATTCTCCCTTCTGACCACTGAAATCATTACTTCTCCATTAAATGTCTTCAACTGATTGGATAGGACTTTTCTCATTGTTGAAGGCAATCTCCTCAGTTGGTTTTAGATGTGATCAACCATTGATGCAATAAATTTACTGACTATTTAAATCCGTGAAATAGTTTCACAATAACAATCAAAACAGTGTTTTCATGATGAGAAAACTGGGCACCATAACCTGGCCAATTTGACACATGAACTTAACCATCACAGGTGCCAAGCATTATTTTTGCAGAATAACACGATGAATGTGGAATAAAAAAGAGAGAACCTACCTCAAAGTTAATTGTTCCTTGCTATCACAAATGAAATGCATGAGGAAAATAGAACTTAAAAGTTTCAAGAAACTATAAATCAAATACTTATTGTACCATGCAAAATGAATTGGAAGCATAATTTTGTGGGCTACTGAAATGGATTAGTTAGGGTACTTGCAAAAAAATCATCCGTGTCAAAGCATTTAATGCAATGCTATATTGAGCAGTGGATTATAATTTAAAATTTTAGTTATTATTTTAGTGAAATTAGAGGCTTTCCTGGAAGGCCATATGGTGGCATATTGCCACATTCAGTGGTAATTGAGAAGTTAAATCTGTTATTTAGTCAACAATTTTAAATTTATATTTGATATTTATCCATATATGCTTTACTGGCCTGCAAAATCAATTGAGAAATAAAGAAATCAGTATAATAGATTTCATTTTAATCCCAAGGGCAATTTATTTCTCCCTCTACGAAATTAATTGTCTCATTTGTTCTTTAAAATTTATTGCAAGGAAAAGCACCAATTCTAGAGGTGTGAGGATATGCTCATTAAACTCATTTTTCCTGCTAAGACCAGGTATGAAACTCTCAACTAATGCTAACTGATGGTGCTTTAATGATTGACATGCAAATTAATGATTTTGTAAAGAAATAGAATAGTTGGATCATAATTTAAGATAGACTTAATGGTTATCCTCAAATAGTATTTTAAGGTATCTGTACAATTTTTCCACCACTAGGAGCAACATATAATTATTCCATCATATTGGCTTTTTGTGTTTTTTCTCTCTTTTCATTGATCAAGATAAATTCTTCAGACTTTTATTAATCCTTTCATAGAACCAACTTTTTGTCTTGCTGATATTCTTTATTTAGAAATGTTAGGTATGTCTTTTGGAATTCTATACTTGTTTTTATTATATCTTTGTCTCTATATTGTTTGGATTTAATTTGCTTTGACATTTTGATACTTAGGGCATTTAGATCACTTATTACTAAACATTTTATTTCTTAATGACCCAGGTGCTAACATTATACATTGTACAGACTTTAAAAGGAAAATATAGGGCTATTATAAACACATTAATGTCAATAAATTTAACAACTCAGAATTGAAAAATTCCTTGAATACTATGTATTTCAAAAGCACATTAAAACAAATAACAGGTCATTTCAATAGTCCTATAATCTTAAAGAAATAGAATTTGTTTTTTTTCCAAAGCTTCCTTCAGAGAATCCCCAGATCCAAATATGTACATTTATGAATTCTATCAAACATTAAGATACAAATACTACCATTTCTACTCAAACACTTCCAGAAAAAGGAACAGAAATGAATGAACAGTATCTGAACTCACTCTATTAGGCCAGCATTTCTCTCATACTCATAAAAATATAATTCAATTTCTTTATAGATTATAAAATTTTCTACTTAGACAAACATATCACTAGTAAATACAGACAGTTTTGCTTCTTCTTATATAATCTGGATGATGTAACTTTTTTTTATTAATAAGTGAGCTTGGCAGGCTTGAAAAAATGTGAAAGAAAAATACAAAAATTGATTACAAAGACTATTTGTAACAAGTAATCAGAAATTGAATTATATTAAATATTAAAATTATATTATAAAATCCTTAATATACTTTGTATGTTAATATTTAAGAATTAAAACTTAGTAGTTAATGATATTTGACACAATATATGCAAGGATCTACACAGAAAACTACATAGCTTTGAAAAGGGAAATTAAACAACATCATTATAAATGGAGAAACATTTTGTACTCATAAATGAAACAACTCAACAGTTTTAAGATGTCATTTTTACCACCCACAAAATTAATTCCTAGACTCAGTGCTATTGTCACCCAAAAACACAAATTATCTTTTCTCTTTAGAATTTTCGAATATAATTTTAATATTTTTATGGAAATGCAATTCATCTAGATCAGCCCACAAAATTTTATAAAGGAATAAAGTTGGAGAAATCATATTTCCTAATTTCAAAGCATATCATAAATCTACAGTAATCAAATTATTATGGTATTTTCACAAAGATAGACAATCTTTGTATTGGACTTAGAATCCAGAATTAGATACACACCTATTTGGTCAACTGGATCTAAGCAAAGGACTGTAGGCAATTCGGTAGAGAAAGTATAGCACTTTCAAGAAATATTGGTGGAAAAAATTGGACATCCATATCAGATAGTGAACTCTCACACAATATATACACATCAATTCAAAATGGATCATAGATGCTTATACAAGATATAAAAGTATTTTTTAAAAAGAAACCTAGATGAATATCTTCCAGTCCACGGATAGGCAAAGAGTTGATAGACACAGTATAAAACCATGATCAGGAAAATAAAAGGGGGAGCTCATATGGCTCAGTGTTGAGCACCAGCTTCCCATATATGAGATCCAGGGTTCAATCCCTCTCCCCTGTATTTAAAAAAAGAAAAGAAAAGAAAAGCATGATAAAAGGATTTCAAAAAAATGGTAAGAAGTTGCTTTTAAATGGACTGCAAAAAGAAGCTATGCACTAGGAGAAAATATTTGAAAAACATAGTTTTTTAAAAGAACTATTATTTAGAATATATAAAATATTTTTCATATTAATAAGAAAAATCCAACAACCAAATTAAAATTGAACCAATGTTTTGAATTTATACTTCATTAAAGAAGATTAAACTTTGGAAAGAATACAAGAAATGATTCTAGACATCATTAGTCATAATGTAAATGAAAATGATACTACTTCTTGCCACTTGAGTGGCTAAAATTAAAGATTGATTATATAAAGTGTTGGGGAAGATGTGGAATAGCAAAGTATCAATCATTTTTTCAGTCCTTAGGTGATATAGGAAGGCTAGAAAGAACTGAAGTTTCGTATTTCCCTTCCCCCAAGTAGGTTAGACTCTGGAAATACCCACCTTGGTTTAGAGGGTAGGCATTTATCAATGATAACAAACTACTCTGGTTTTATTTCAGAGTGGTCAATTTTCAACTCCCCTTCTAGAAACAGAAGGAGGTTTTTCTCTGAAATTCAGAATAGGAATCAGATGGGGCTCTTGGAGGTAAGACTCATGTAAGTGTGGGGTGATCCTAAGGCTTGGCAGTCTGTAAATTTTGTCTTTCAGTCTAGCCCATGCTTGGACTCCAGTGATTCATCAATTACTCTTTAATTTTCCTTCCTGGGGCTGACTATACCTGAGGTTTCTGCTCCATGTAAATTGTGATCATTTTTTATCTGCCTATCTCTGCAGTTCTCCAGGAGAGAGTTTTCCCTGGAAACCTCCTTCTATGAAGGATCTCTAGTTGATATGCAGTTTTTCAGCTTTTTGCCTTTTGAGAGGTTGGAAGTGATGACTATCCGAGGTCTTTATATGTGAGAATGGAAAACAATTTGTTATCATTCAATGTTAGGTATTTACAAACTTTTCTAATATTGTCTATTTCTTAAATAATATGTTTAGCAGAATATACTTTTAATTCCTAAATATATATAATCATTTATTGTTACCCTTTTCCCTAATTTTATAGTTATTTACATATACACACATATATATGTATATACACACATATATATATTTACACACAGACACAGGCACACACACATATCCTGTAGGTATTTTTTCCCCTGGAGAACCCTAACACATAGAATTCAGTGGGTTGCCAGGTGAGGGATAGGGAAAATGCATGAATAAAGGAAAAATCATGTAAAATAAAATAATCATTAGGAACCTGGCATGGGTCCATGTGTATTGTCTGCTCTAAACAAAGGGGTAAGATTAATTCTACTCTGTTACCTTTAGATTCTATTGCCTCTGTCTGTCTCCTCCAACCCAGGGGAGAATGTAAGATAAACATCAAAAACAAAAGCTAATGCAAAAAAAAAAAAAATTGATTAATAATTGTGGATTTTCCTAATTCTAACTACCCTAATACTCACAGGTACCTAGTAACTGAAAAGTGTACATCACTATGGGCTTTCAAATGGGTATAATTAAATTTCTAAAAATGTCTTCCAATCTCCATCATAATGGCAACAATTTTGTGTTGCTAAGGAAAATTGTAATGCTCTTTTGAAACTCTAGCTTCACTTTAATGCAGTTAGATGATAAAGAAGAATTCAACATTTCTGAAGTATGTATTATATACCATGGTAAAAAAATTAGTGAATATAGCTTTTTAGAAGAAAATTCTAAGATAAAATACAGATAGAAAACCAAATATCTATAATATTTCATCAGTGCCATATATAACAGTATTCCTGAACCTTTTATATGATGGCCTTAAAGAAATGAATGCAAGAGAAACAAGCCTTAAAGCAGTCTATATGACAACTATAATGGTATTGGCTTTACTACTTTAAGTATGTATATTTGGCTGCTGCAAAAAGCACATGGGAGCTTTTCTTTCTGGTCCTTCTTGTGTCATTTAATTTAAAGTGTTCTGAGCAAGGGTTCCCCAAATATGCTTTCTGATGGCAGATTTGCATAAGAGTCCAAAGCTTTCCACATCAGTTTTCTAGTCCATAGCACAATCCAGAAATAGACAAGAACCCAGTCTGAAGAACCATCTTGACAAAGAAGATTAAATTGTTACAGAAGGATTGAACATGATGGTTAGTATTCACCAATTAAAAAAACATTTTGAGATTAGATCATTGTGAACTCAAATGCTTCTTTGTTTTACATAAAATTTGACCTTACTATTTCCAAATTTGCAAGTTTATATTCCTCTGGAATACATTCCTATTAGCTATTTTCAGGAGAGGCCATTCAGTAAATATGGATGAAAATTTGGGAACAAATTAAGGTTTTAGCCTGTATTTGTATTTGAGAAAAAGTATTTAAGCATAGTGAAAATTGCTTGGGTTTTAGAATCATTCAAAAGGCCCAGTTGAGTCTTCTCCTTAGCATTTGTGTAAACTTGGGCTTTGGTTGTAATAAACAGGTACATGATATATACACACACACTGATAATGTAAATGTATTCTCCAATAAACTATTGGGGTAGTAATAAACCCCCACTAGGATATACTGAAGATCAATTAGTGGGTATATGTAAAATATCTAATAAGGTGCCTGGAATATAGTACCTATAACTTATGCTATTTAAATATTTTACTCTAAATCCATCAAAGAATTAAACATATGAATTTCACCTTCACAATTTTTTCTTTATAATATATATAATAGATAATTAAAGAATCTGAAAAAAACAAATATATTAGCCATTATTGGTATTTCATACTATCCATATTCTCTTGTCTAGGTAGACATAATTCACACATCTCAACAGCTTTTTCCTTCTTCAGTTTTCTCATTTTTCTTCTTCAATTTTCTTATTCTTTTCTTTCAATCTTTTTTTTATTTCAAAAGGTAGAAAGCACATATTTCCTGGGATAATTTTTCGCTAAGGATTTAATTTGTAAGGGAAGAGGGACTTTTGGTAGAGACTGAGGGTTAGTTAGGAAAAAGGTGCACTTGAAATTAGCCCAAAAACACTGCATTTATTTGCATGTGATTATGTGCAGATGCATGAGTGTTTGTGTGTGTGTATTCGTGACAGAGTGGAAAGGGGAAGGATAAAGGAAGAGAAAGGGAGTGACAAAAAGACAAAGAGAAAAAGAAAGAGAGAGAGGAAGGGAGGGAGGGTAGAAGGAAGAGAGAGAGAGAGAATAGATTTGCATATAGTTCAGGGAGATTTTAAGCATTAGAATTAGACCAGAAATGAAATGATATGAGGATATTTCCAGGAAATATTTCAGCATGATTTTGCTTTTTAAGTGGATTGCCAGTAACTAATTTCTGGGTTGTGCTTTAAGGATCTTTTCTTAGATGTGCGTTTTCCCAATTGATGTGGAATCGTTGTAGGTACAGCAAGATTAGACCCAAATGTTCAGGATCCTGAGGTTTGCACCAAAATTAGGGAAATATTCTAAACCAAGAGTTTAGCTTTTTATAGTTTCAGTTGTCTAGTTAAGATATTTTCTATAGTTCTACTGCAAAATTATTCCTAGATATATTGGATTCTTTAACTTATTAGGTTAATTGACATACACAGAGCACAGATTTTGATATTCTCAATTTGTGAATATGTGCTATGTTAAGTTGAATTTTGAGCCCAGAATTCTTACACCAATATCCATGTTTTTCTCATAGTTAGCATTTGTCTAACATAAGTAAAACAACTGACAAGTGAACTAATTTATGACTATGATGGAATCCCATTTTATTACACAAGTGTTTATCCTCAGCAAAACATTTTCAGGGAGTTGTTCTGAGGTATGGTTTATATTAGAATCATATTAGAAGCCCTTCTAATATGATGGGCTTCATTTCTTTTGATGAAGACAGAAGGTAAATGGACCCAATATCTTTGGTTACACTTGCCAGTTGGATAAGAAATCTCAACAGAATGAGGTGATTAGTGCAAGCAACATAGACATATTAGGATATTCAAGACTGTATGCTCATATACATTTTCCTTAGACTAGGGATAAGTACATTCCATCAAAATGTTCTCATACTCTAAAATAAAATCCAAACAGCAGCCCATTGAAAAAATAGTGGGTTTTTTTGTTTTTGTTTTTGTTTTTAGCGAAAGATGACTTGGATGAGGAGGGCCTTTTGACATGGGTTAAAGGTAGTGCTTTCAACATATTTGCTCCTTCTTTCCAAATACACTGCATCTGAGTGTCTGCACATATCTAAAAGTATGTTCAAATGAAGTAATAATTCTTTCATCTTATTACTTCATTCAACATGCCAAGAGACACTTACTTTTCTAAAGCTTTTTCTAAGAGCATCCTCAAAATATACTTTTAACAAAATTAAGAGAAAGGTTAGTCTTTAATAAAGTCCCAAATTCATATATTCAGAGATGTAGCAATTGTTATATCTAATTCCCTATTTCTAGCAAACCAATGTCCTGAACTTCAACCATACATGAGAAGAAGTAAAGTCACTGAAAATATTAACAACTAAATTAGGTTATTTCTATGATATGATTAAGTTATTTGGTTTTTTTAAATTTCAAGAATAAATATTTAGTTCCAGTGGAGGTGTAGATTATAGTGTGATTTGGATCTCCACACAAAATATTAGTAGGATAGAAAAAGGGAGGGAGTTGCTTACAATTATGTAAGTAGTTAGTGGCAGAGATGGAGAAACACCTCATTTATTTTGCAAAGATGGAAAATAGCTGGTCCCATTTACCCTATGGCTAACACAGCATAGCCTTGAAGAGCATGGAATCTGGCATAGGGTAAAGTTTCTTATCTTAGATATGCTACTATATATCTTAACGATGTGGTAAAATTAATTGAGCCCTCCTATGCCTCCAGTGCCCGATATATAAAATGAGTATACTTAGGTTTGGGTTTTTATGGGAATTAATACATGTAAAATATTTATAAAATGTGAGGCTTAAAATATGTTCTCATTGAGAAATCATTTAACATGACAAAACAGTCCTAACTTAAAAAGATTTTAAATGATAAAACCTGTAATAAATCTACCTTGACCTGCATTGTTTTTCAATTAATAATTCACACCAAGTTTAAACGTGCTATTACATGTTCAATATTTTGTATTATTTCAGATAAATTAAATTTCTCTTGTTTACTCTGGACTCCTCACATTACCTCATGGAAAATCAGAACAATGTCACTGAATTTGTCTTCTTGGGGAAATGGAAGGACAAGCAGATAGAGCTACTGTTCTGTTTCTTGTTCCTGCTCTGTTTCTTGGTGGTCTTCATGGGGAACTTCATCATCTTACTCACAATTACCTGCAGCCATCTAACTGAACAGCCAACGTACTATTTTCTCTGCCAACTATCCCTCATGGACCACCTCCTTCACCTCTGTTGTAATTCCCCAGCTAATCAGAGACCTAGCATCAGAGAGAAAAATCATGCCCTATAACAACTATGACCCAGCTCTTCACTCTGTACTTACTGGCGGCTATGGAAATATTCATCTTGGTGTCTATGGCTTTTGACTGCTATGTAACCATTGTCAAGCCCCTGCACTACATGGTCATCAGGAACAGGCAGAGATGTAACATGCTGATTATCAAGGCCTGGAGTGTGGGCTTTTGTCACTCTATTGCTCTGCTGTTCATGGTCCTCAATCTACCTTTCTGTGGCCCTAATCAGATGAATCACTATATGTGTGATGTGAAGCCTCTTTTGAAATGGATCTGCAAAGACATACATGCTTTTAGTGTCTTAGTTGTTAGTAATTCAGGGATTTCAGGGGTTTTAATTTTCCTTGTCCTGGTGGCATCTTACATAAGCATATTGTACAATCTTAGGACACACACCTCTGCAGCATGACACAATGCTCTGTCAACCTGTAGCTCTCACATAATTGTTGTAATTTTGTTTTTTGTGCCCTGTATCTATATATATATTCTACCTGCTGGCAGTGGGAACAAGGATAAGGAAATCTCTGTTTTACACTGTGATTTTCCCTATGCTGAATCCTTTCATCTATACACTGAGAAATGTGGAGATAAAAAATAGCCTTGCAAAAGTTATGGTCTCAAATGTTACCTTGAGAATTAAAGTTAATAAGGTGATATTCATTGTGATTCCCATGCTGTGTCCCTTGTGTAGCTATTATTCACATGATTGTGATTAATGAAGTTAAGCTTTCCTTGAGAGTTGGATTAAATAACTTCTGACATTACAAAAGCATAAAGAACATATTACTATTATTCCTGTAGGAAGCTTCACTTTAAAGGGTCTACATTGTTCCCGGTGTGAACCCTTGTATTTGAGGAACACAAGAAGTAGCTTACTAAATGGTTTCTTTAATCCTGACACTCCTATCTTCAGAAATTTACAAGAAAAGCTATTTTCCTTGGAATAATTTAGAACCTCCTATTCTGATAATCAGAAACCTCCCCAAATTGGCTCATGTCCAGTTTAATCATCATAGAGATTACTGCATTGGAAAAACACAATGTTGCGAAATATAATAGATTTTTCATGTAAAGGATACCTGTGAGATGTCTCTTCTATTGCCTACCTTTTTTCTTCTGTTTTCTTTTGTTTAGATGATTTAAGCAAATGTACTGCACTCCTCTACATTCTCCAAACAGACTGATCTCTCACTTCCAGGTTTTATTTTCTGCTATCTTCTCTACTTAGGATGCCTCTTCTCCTATATTTGAGGGTCATGACTTATGCATAACTGACACTAATTCTTATATTATATGATTCAGGAGAATTTTGCATACTCATCAAATGACCAGAATTACCAGCAGACTATGAAGATATTGTGGGTTTTGTTCCAGACCCCTGCAATAAAGCAAATATCACAGAAAAGCAAGTCACACATTTTTTTGGTTTCCCAGTATATATAAAGTTATGTTTACATACTACTGTAGTCTATTAACTGTAAGAGAACTTTATGTCTGAAAAAAACATGTACATACATTAATTAAAAATACTTTTATTACTAAAAATACTAACGTCTGAGCCTCCAGAAATCCTAAACTTTTTGCTAGTGTTGGGTCTTGCTTTGATGTTTATGGTTGCTCATTTACCAGGGTGGGGGTACCTGAAGGTGTGTGTGGTTGTGCCAATTTATTAAAATAAAACAACTGTGAAGTTTGCAGGAATGATTGATTCTTTCTTTCATGATAGTTTTCTCTGTAGTATGTTTGCTGTTTGATAGCATTTTGCCCACAGTATGATTTCTTTCAAAAATGAAGTCAATATTCTCAAACCCTGGGACTGCTTTATAAATGTAGTTATGTAATATTCTAAATCCTTTGGTGTCCTTTCAACAATATTCACAATATCTTCACGAGGAATAGGTTACATCTCAAGAGACCACATTGTTTGCTCATCTCTAAGAAGCACCTCCTCATCCATTCCATTGATGTATTATCATGAGATTGCAGCCAAACATTCACGTCTTTGAGCTACATTTCTAATACTATTTCACTTCCTACATTCACTACATCTGCAGTTACTTCCTCCACTGAAGTCTTGAACCACTCAAGGTCAATCATGAGGGTAGGAATCAACTTCTTCCAAACAGCTGCTAATGTTGATATTTGACCTCCTCCCATGAATCACAAATGTAATTAAGTTCCTAGAATTGTGAATCCTTTCCAGAAGGTTTTCAATTTACTTTGCCCTGATCCATCAGAAGAATTATGCTCTGTGTCCGCTAAAGCCATCCAAAATGCATTTGTTAAATAAAAACACCTGAAGGTTAAAATTACTCCTAATCCAAGGGATGCAGAATGGATGTTGTATTTGCAAGCAAGAAAACAAAATTAATCTCATTGTACATCTCCAAGACAGCTACTGGATGACCAATTGCATTGCCAATAAGCAGTAACATTTAAAAGGATTCTGCATTCTGAACAATATGTCTCAATAATCGGGTTAAAATATTCCATAAGTCACGTTGTAAATAGATGTGCTGTCACTTAGGCTTTGTTTTTCCAATTTTAGAGCACAGGTAGAGTAGATTTAACTTAATTCTTAAGGGCCCTAGGATTAAAGGAATGGTAAATGAACATTGGTTTAATCTTAAAGTCCACCAGGTGCATTAGCCCTTAACAAGAGTATCAAACTGTCCTTTGAAATTTTGAAGCCTTCCAGTGACTACCCTCTATCCATCAAAGACCTCCATGATATTTTCTTCCAATATAAGGCTGCTTCATCTTGTACTTTTTATGTTATGAACATGGCTTCTTTCCTTAAATCTCATGAACCTATATCTGCTAGCTTCAAACTATTTTTCCGCAGCTTCCTCACCTCTCTCAGACTTGACAGAATTGAAGAAAGTTATGGCCTTTCTATGAACTAAGCTTCAGATTCAGGGAATGTTGTGGCTGCTTTGATCTTCTATCCAGAACATTAAAATTTTCTTTATATCAGCAATAAGACTAATTTACTTTCTTATCATTCATATGTTCACTGGCATAGCACTCTTAATGTCTATCAAGAATGTTTCCTTTGCATTCACAACTTGCTAACTCTTTGGTAGAAGATTTTGTCCTATCTCAGCTTTCACTATGCCTTCCTTAGCAAGAGAAATCATTTCTAGATTTTTTATTAAAGTGAGAGACATGCAGCTCTTCTTTTCACTAGAACACATAGTGGCCATTATAGGTTTATTAATTGGTCTACTTTCAGTATTGTTGTGTCTCAGGGAATAGTGAGGCTCCAGGAGAGGGAGAGAGATGGTGATGGAATTGATGATTCATGGAGCAGTTACAACACATAAAACTTTTTTCAGTTAAGTTCATCATTTAACATGGGAGACTCTGAGTTTTGAAGAGAATACAGAAAACACCTATCCCATCATAGAAAATGCTTTGTGACAAATATTGAATATTTTATTATAATTAGTTTAGTTTTGTTTTTAAAGGTCCCACACAATTTAATGGTTGAAAATATGATGAAACTATTTATTAGGCCCAGCCCAAAATCTTATGAACTGAAATTATATATTTGCTAGTAGTCCTTTCTAGCATTCATTTTCCAACCTGTAACCCAATGCCTGGTGTTGAAAAAAATGGCAAATCAATGTACGATGAATTTGATTAATTGACTTGCAAAGCATATGAGTATAAGCATAAGAAATTTAAGAACTATTTTAGGTCATAAACATGTAATTTACAAAATTCTATCAATTAATATATATTTTTTAGAAATTCAAAGTACACCATAATAATTGTTTACAAGAATACCATAACTTAGCTTGAAAGCACTCAAATTATACAAGCATATTATTTAAGCTGCAACATGGTCAGAAATCAACAGGCTGACAGAAGCTTAGAAGTCAGATATTAAAGTAAGTCAGGAGGTCATCCCAGAGGTTACACTTATGCAAGTCTCAGCAGTATCTCATTGACTGCCACTGTAAATAGTGCCTCAAATAATAGGGCTCCTGAGGGCTCTAGAGACATCCAGAATCTATAAGCAGGACAGACAGCTCAGGAATTCAGCACTATGTTAATGGGACTTACTTTGGAATTTATGCTCCTCAGTGTAACAGAATTAGACTCATTTACATGTTCCCTACACATAGCTCTTCTGCCACATATATTTGAACCTATAATTAGCACTATACTTGATATATATTTGTCCCAGAGACTTAAATCTTTGGTCCATTCATGCACCAGTTGAGCCCTGAATTTCAGCAGAGTTGCAACACCTACTCTTTAGTTCATTGGACTTACCCACGACAACTAACAAGGAGATGATGGACAACACCTATCCCAAGGAACAGAGACTGTCTGTAACTTCAAGCAAGATAGCTCCATCCATCTGCTATGGGATCTAAGCTCCTCCTCAAAGAGAAGCAGACTGGGTATCACCATCCCAAAATTCTCAAGATTGGGGAATGAACAATGGACTAAAGTAGACACTATTATTTTACTTTAGATTTATTATTCTAGCAATGGAAGAACTGTCATAAGTGGAAAAAATGCAGTGGCCCCCAGAGGTTCTGAGGGATGAGAGAGGGAATAATAGGTGTAATATTCGATTTCAGGGCATTGTAATTGTCCTGCAAGATGTTGCAATGATGAATACAGGCCATTATATATTTTGTCATAGCCAACACAATTGTGTGAGGCAGAGTGTAAAGTACAATGTATACTATAGTCCATGGTTAGTAGCAATGCTTCAATATGTGTTCATTAATTGTTACAAATGTACCACACTAGTGAAGGATGTTGTTAATGTGGATAATATGGGAGGGGCAGGGAATGGGGTATATAGGAATCCCTTATATTTTTTTATGTAACATATATGTAATCGAAACCTTCTTTTAAAAGAAATGAAAAAAATTTAGAGGCAGGTGGAGGTGGCAAAAGCAAAAAATGGAGGCCAAAGTAAGCTGTGAGTGAACCAGTTCTTTATGAATTTTTGCCTTGGTTAAACTCTTCCAATTTTATCCTTTTTCTTCTTTCCTCAAGCTTATATCTGTCCCTACTTATCCATTAATAGGGAACATTTAGACACTTCTAGACTATTTTAATATTCTTAAAGACATGAGAAAACCCTAGGTTAACACAGTATATCCTACATATTTAAAAGGAATCACAATTATAAATAGGTGATTCTTTCCTCTCTAATTATCAACTTTTCTAGAACATTTTGATTTTATGAAATGTCTCTTAGATGATCTTTTTCATCTAAGAGTGTAAAAAATAATATTTTACTCCGTGTTCTGATATTTTTATTAAATGGGTCATGTTGAGGAAGATTCCTTCTGTTTCTATCATTTGAAGTATTTCTGTCAAGAAAAGATGCTAAATTTTTTCAGGTACTTTTTCTGCATTGCTAGAGATGATCTCATGTGAATTAATTTTCTCCCTCAAACTGATAATGTGCTGTATTACAATATTTGCATCTCTTATATTGAACCATCTTTGCATATGTGGGATAAAACCCACTTGATCTTGTTGTATAATTCACTTTATATGTTGTTGGATTCAATTTGCAAATATTTTTTGAGGATTTATTCATCTAAGTTAATTAGAGATGGATTGGTAATGTTCTTTTCTTGTGGATCTTTATATAGTTTTGGTATTAGGGTGATGTTGGCTTCATAGAATGAGTCAGGTAATGTTCACTTCTCTTCAAAATTTTTGAAGAGTTTGAATAGATTGGTATTAGTTCTTTTTGAAATGATACGGAGAATTCATCTGTGAAACCATCTGGTACTGGGCCTTCATTTACTTGGAGATTTTTGATCACTGATTCAAACTTATTACTTATAATTGGTCTGTAGATGTCTTCTATTTCTTTTTTTATCGAGGTAAGTTGTTTATGTGTTTCTAGAAATATATTTATTTCATCTAAGTTGTCCAACTTGTTGGCATACAATTTTTCAGAGTATCCTCTTATTATCCTTTTTATTTCTGTGGGGTCAGTAATCATCTCTTTTTTTTTTTTTTCTTAGCCTTGCTAAGAATTTGTCAATTTTATGAATCTTCTAAAATACTTGATTTTGATTTTGCTAGTTCTTTCTATTTTTTTTCTCAATTTCATTTAATTCTACTCTAACCCTTGTTATTTATCTTCTTCTTCTTGCCTTGTAATTAGTTTGCTGTTCTATTTGTAGTTCCTCCAGATGTGCAGTAAGGGTATTTGATTTTAGCTTTTTCTTCTTTTTTTTTAATGTAGGCATTGAGGGCTATAAATTTTCCTCTATGTTCTGACCTAATTACATCTCATAAGTTTTGATATGTTGTGTTCTCACTTTCATTTGCACCAAAATAATTACGGATTTCTCTTGCAATTACTCCTTAACCCACTGATTGTTAGAGCCTATTGTTTAAATTCCATATATTTGTGAATTTTCTAGTTCTCTGCCGATTATAGATTTCTGGGTTCATTTCCTTGTGGTCAGAGAAAGTGCTTTGTATAATTTAAGTCTTTATAAATTCTTTATACTTATTCTATGGCCTAACATACTTATCTTGAAGAATGATCCATGAGTGTTTGAGAAGAGGGCATATCCTGCTGTTTTAAGGTGCAATGTTATGTATGTTTCATTAGGTATAGTTCCTTTAACATATTATTCATGATCTCTGTCTATTTATTGATCCTCTGTCTATTGTCTACTGCTGAAAGTGGTGTATTCAAGTGCCTTACTATGACTGTAGAGTTGTCTATTTCTTCCTTCAGTTTTACCAGTGTTTGCCTCATGAATTTCAGGACATCTTGGTAAGTTGCATAAATATTTATGACTGTTCTTTCTTCTGGTTAGATTGCCCCTTTTATTAGATTATAGAGTCCTTCTTTGTCTCTTACAACAATTTTACATTTAAAGTCTATTTTGTTCAATATTAGTATATCTACCCCAGGTCTTTTTTGGTTACTCTTTGTGTAGAAAAATCATTTTCCAACCTTCACTTGAAACTATTTGTGTCCTTAGGTCTAATGTGAATCTCTTGTGCATAGGATATAGATCACATTTCTATCTATTCTGCCAATCTGTCTCTTAATTGTGGCCTTTAATCCATTAACATTCAATGTCATCACTGTAAACTCAGTAATTACTTCAGCCATTATAGCTTTAGGCTTATATATGTTATATCTTATTTTTGCTTCCCTTTTGACACTTTTAGTTATACTTTATAATAATCTTTCTTTCTAAACTGTAGACCAAACCTCCCATTCCAGTCTTTTCTTTTCAACCTGCAGATCTCCCTTTAGTATTTATTTAAGGGCAGGTTTCTTGTTGATCAATACTCTTAATTTCTGTCTATTTGTGAATATCTTCATCTCTCCCTCACTTTTGAAGGATAATTTTGTAGGATACAGAATATTGGCTGTCTTTTCTTTTCTCTTTCAGCACCATAACTATGTCATACCACTGCTTTTGTGTTTCCATGGGTTCAGATGAGAAACCAGTACTTAATGTTATAAAGAATCCTTTATATGAGATGTATCTCCTTTTTCTTGCTGCTTTCTCTCTTTATATTTGGCATTTGACAATCTGATTAGTATGTGTCTTAGAATAGATCTGTTAGTATTTATTCTGGTTTGAGTAAGATGCCCTTTGTGAACATGTACATCCATGTCCCTCATAAAAATTGGAAAAATTTCAGCCATTATTTCTTCAAACACTTCCTCTACACCCTTGGACTTCTAGTCTCACTCTGGGATACCCATAATGTGTATGCTTGTGCTTTTCATGTTTTCATTCAATTCCTTGAGTCTTTGCTCATTTTTTCCTTGTTTTTCTACATCTGTTCTATCTGTGCATTTGCTTATATGCTATCTTCCAATTCTCTGATTCTTTTCTCTTCCTGTTTGAATCTACTTTTGTGTGAGTCTATTGTATTTTTAATTTATTTTATTGTAGCTTTCATTAACATAAGATTTTTTAATATATATTTACAATTTCTTTTATAGGCTCACCAATTCTTCTTAATATTCTTTATTTTTTCCTTCATCTCCTTTTTTTTGAAGATTTCTGTGGAAATATTTGATTAGTTTTTTCAAAATTCCATATCTCCTGTGGCTTTTTAAGTTTTTATTTGACTCTTCCATACCTGCTATTTCTTAGTATGGCTTGTCATTTTTTTCTAATACCAAACATCACTTCATCTTCATGAGTTTGCTCTGTTGGATAGTTTCTTCTTGCCTAGGGTTTTATTTTTACTTGTCTGTATATTAAGGTTCTTCTTTTACACTTAGGTACAATTATTCTAAATCTTTAAATTTGCCTGTCTCTAACTGAATATAATAAAGGAAAAAAAGATAAAAGAGGGAAAAAGGAAATGAAAAGGGGAAAAAAGAAGAAAAGGAAGAGAAAAAAGAAAGAAAAATGATGGAAGGAAGGAAGGAAGGAAGGAAGGAAGGAAGGAAGGAAGGAAGGAAGGAAGGAAGAAGAAGGGAAGGAAGGAAGGAAAGAAGGAAGGAAGGAAGAAAATTCCAGGTAACACTCCTAGGCAACTAGTGTCCAGCTGGAATTCTCCTTGTCAGCTGCACATGCCAAGCTATTGCTCCATGACCCTGGTGCTCCCTGTGTACCTGGAAAAGGAGTGAGAGAAAAATAAACATGGACTTCCCTCTCAAGCTACTGGTGTCTGGTTAGATTCCTTCTTCCAACCATCTGCACCCACCTTTTGCTCTTTGGTGTCCTCTCTCCATTGGTATCTTAAAGAGGAAAGAAAAAAAATACATAAACAAAATCCCTGGACTTCCATCTCAGGCCACAGGCATCCAGCTAGGACCCTCCATGCTATCTACCCACACTAGTCAACTTGTGGTCTTACCACTCCCCTGGTGCCTAACTAGGCACCCCCCATTGGCTATCCACACTTCCCCAGAGCCATGAGAGTTCCCCTATGCTTAATAAGCTTACTAATCTTCCCACTGCTTCTGGAATGTAAGTGTAGCCTGCTGCCTCCCAAGTCAACAGTTTTTCAGATGTCACTTGTAATACCTACAAAATTAATTCCTAGATTCAAAGTTATCTTCCCCCTGAAACACAAACTGGCTTTTTTTTTAGAATTTTAAAACTAATTATAATATTTTTATGGAAATGTACAGCATCTGGGTCAGCCCACACAAATTTATAAGAGAATGAATTTTAAAAATTATACTTCTTGATTTCAAGGTATTATATAAACCAACAATAATAAAATAATTCTGGTAATTCATAAAGATAAAGATAGACAACTAAAACATTCAAACCCTCTGAAGAGTTCACAATTAGGTCTACCACATATGGCCTACCAATTCTAAGCAAAAGACTGTAAGTAATTCCTTGGGCAAATGATAGTGTTTTCAACAAATGTTGATGGAACAATTGGGCATACGTACACACAGCAAATTAACATTGACCTGTACCTCACACATTATACATACATTAATTCAAAATGGCTCATAGATTTCTACATAAAATATAAAATATGAGGTATTTAGATTGAAATGTAATAGAAAATCATTAGGCCCTTGGATTAGACAAAGAAATGTTAGAGTCAATACAAAATTATAATCCAGAAAAGAGAAGGCATGATAAATGAACTTTTAAAAGGTGAACAATTTTGCTACAAGACTGAGATTGTAAATAGAAGGAAAAAAATTAATTATGCCCTAAGAGAATATATTTGAAAGTCATATAGTCATCACAGAACTACTATTTAGAATATATAAACATGTATTACATATGAATAAGAAAAAATTGAACAGCCCAATAAAAATGAGCACAATAAAAAATTGTACAACCCAATTAAAAATGAACCAATGTTTTGAATACAAAATTCAACAAAGGTGAAATAACTTAACATATAATACATGAAAAGATGCTAGACATCATTAGTCATGTAAATGCAAATATTACTTGAATGTCTACAATTAAAGATTTACCACAGAAAGTGTTGCTGTGGAGATGTAACAACACAAATCTTACATTTCCATTCCCCCAGTCGGGTTAATATGGAAAAACCCTCTCTGGTTAGGATGTGGTAAAATAGGGCAGGAAATTGTTAATGAGAATTGACTACTTTTGTTTTAGCTCAAAATTGTCACTTTTTCCCTCCACAACTGGAAACATACATGTATTGTTCTCTGAAATTCGGAGTGGAAATCAGATTGGGTTTCTGTAGATAAGACTCAAGTAATGTGGGTGCCCCTAAGATTTAACCCCAGGAAATTTTGTCTTACAAGTAAGCCTATGCTTGGATGCCAGCAATTCCTCATTTACCTCCCACCGCCACCCTCCCCCCGCTTTTTTTTTTTTTTTTTTTTTTTTGGTTTCTACAGATTCTTAATTTTTTTAAACATATTTTTTATTTTTAAAAAGATACTTAGATTACATAAATGGTACATAAAAATGTAGAGGATTCCCATATGCCCCACGCCCTACATCTCCCACAATTTCCCACATTAACAACATCCTTCATTAGTAGGGTACATTTGTTACAATTGATGAAAACATTTTGGAGCATTGCCACTAACAGTGGATTTAGTTTATATTGTAGTTTACACTCTCTTCCACAAAATTCTGTAGGTTATGGCAAGATGTGAGATTGTAATGTCACTCAAGACAATTCCCATGTCCCAAAAATGCCTCAATATTATATCTGGTTTTCTCTTTCCCTGGCCTCAGAACCTCCAGTGCCCACTTCCTCCATATCAATGATATAACTTCTTCCATTGCTAGAATCACAATAAGTGTATAGTAGAATACCTGTAAGTCTACTTTAATCCATAGTTCATTCCCCAGGTTTGCCTCAGCTCCTGTGGTTTCTATGCTAGGAAAGTGATTGCTTGTATCTGCCCATCTATTCAGTTTTTGAGGAGATGTTTTTCCATGGAATCTCAATTGTCTAAGAGGTCTAAGGTTTATTATACTCAGTTTTTCATATGTATTTCTTGTTTAGAGGCTGAGAGTGAAGACTATCCAAGCTATTTAGATATCAGAACTGAAACCAGGTCATTATCATTCAATTAAAGATCTTTAATTTTTTTCTAAGATTGTTTAGTCTTTAAAAACATTTAGCAATGTATCCTTTAAATTTCCAAATATATACAAAATTATTGTTAACATCTACCTTAAATTAACAGTTCAATACAATGTCTCTCCAATAAAGTTTATTGAGGTTTTTTATAAACACTCTAATAAGTGTTTTACAAATATTTTATGTATGTATGTAGGAATATGTATTCCTTAATTGTTGGATGTATAATCGTATATTTGTCTAAATAGGACTGCAGTTTTGAATTGTGTTATTTTATCTTTTATTTCTTACTTTTGCTTGCTTTATGAATAATGATAAATGAGTTTTAATGTTCCACTGGAAAGGTGAATTTATCTGTTTTTCCCAATGTTGTTACATATATATTGAAGAATTATTATTAAGTGGTTGTGTCAGTATGGGTCTTACAGCAAACATGGGACAGAGTAAGATGCCACAATTGAATGAGAGTATAAAAGAAGAGATTATTTTCAAAGATGAGTACATTAGCAAGAGCACCACAAGGATGTGCAGTACCTGAGGAGCTAGTAAGTGTTGAAAACTGAAATATATTAAAAATTGTGTGAAATGCTATGTGTCAACTTGGCTAGCTTATGGTGTCCAGTTGTTTGCACAGAAAAACACTGACAAGATTTCTTTTACTTTGAGGGTATTTTATGGATTTAAATCATTAATAAGTTGATATCATATATGGCTGGTTACATCTTCAAGCAACAAATGATACTGCCTTCAGTAATGAGAGAAGACTCATCCAAACACTTAAAGGCCTTAAAAAAAGGACATATGAATTCATCAGTCAGAAAGAAGAATTTCTTTCTCTTCTGCAGCCAGCTTCTACCAGAGAATTCATCAAAATCTTCATCAAAGTTCTCAAGTTGTGGCCCAACAAATGGAATTTTATTTGCCCCCACAGTGTTGCTTATAACATGGAAGCTAAGCACCTTGAGCCCCCCAGACTCACCTGTATGCACACCTACACACCCACACACACACGCTGTGCTCACATGTGCACACACTCTGCAGCATACCCAAGGTTGTGCACACCGCCCACGTTCCACAATGGCAGTTCGATACAATGATGATGGAGTCAATTGGTCCAGGCCAGTTGCCTGTCATCACCGGGTGCATCCTTTCCCCTCCCGTCAGGGCATATGTGCTCTTGCTGACAGAGCTCTCTGGTTTGCCCCTCCAGAAAAAAAGAAAAGAAAAACAAAACTATAGAGCTATCCACCCTGACATAGGACCTAGGTGTCTCCAGAGTTCTCAGGAGCCCGACTATTAAGGGTGATATCCGCTTTGGAATTCTATGAGATATTACTGAGATGTGTGTAAGCATTACCTCTGGGATTATTTACTGACTCATTTTGAAGTCTCCTATCCATATGAATTCATTTTTCTTTACCTTTTGACCCTTTTATTAAAGGTCTTTTTCCAGTCACGTTGCCAGTTGGTGCTGGTAGAATCCCTCAGTGACAGAGAGGCTTATCCCCGGGACTCATGTCCCATCCTGGGAGGAAGGTAATGCGTTCAAATACTGAGTTTGGCTTAGAGAGAGGCCACATTTGAATCAACAAGGAGGCTCTCAGGAGGCAACACTTAGGCACCCCATAACAGAAGGCTAAGTTTCAATTTCAAGAGCAAAACTCTTAAGGCTAGTCATCAATATCAAGGGCCCATCACTGATCATCCTCCTTCACCAGTCATGCCCATGCACTTGGGAGACTGTTGTTGCTCCCTTAGAGAATGTGGCAGAGCTTTCTAGGATGGGGATTTAGTATTCTCTGATTTACTGAGTGATTTTCCACCCACTATGACAATAACCTCTGAACATTTAAACATTTTTATATAACTTATATTTATGTTAGGTGAACTTCCTCCCATGCATCCCCCATCCATGACACCCCACACCAATGGTCCTCCTCCACCTCAGTTGAAACCCTTCTGTGATCCAAAGCTTCTTCAAAGATGAAGCAAATACAATAGCTGAATACAGTTAATAGGAAAATGAAATAATGATCATTCTAATTGTAAGTGATAAAACACATAATTTAAAAAAAAACTAAAAATGAAATAAAATTAAAATTTAGGATATTTAAAAAAATGAAAAATATAAAAAACTTTTTTTCACCTTTTTCCTTTCATCACTGCAATATCTGGTATCCAGTCTGTATTGTGGCACCTACCCCCTCTCATTCCCCAGTGACTCACTATTTTTCATTTTGTTTTCAAAGAAGTTTTAGGTAACAGCAAAGCCACACACAGAATACAGGAGATTTTCATATATACAACATCCTCTCCCTTTTCTCTCCCCCATATTAATACCTTTTTATAAGTTTACACTATAGTTTACATTTTAGACAGTATAGTTTTATAAATTTTGATAATATTTACCGTGTCCTGTGTCCATCACTGTATGGTAATGAAGTACATACCTCTAACCACTAAATACCCCCTGTTTGATCTATTTTATTCCTCCCATTCCAACCCCCCGAGGCCCACGATGACCTCCTGGCTTGACTCATTGGATGACAAGATTCATAGTTACATTCAGCAAGAGGTTTTGACACACGGGTTTCACTCAGCATAAGGTTTTCAAGATTCATCCATGTTATCCCGTTTGTTAGCACTTTATTCCTTCTTACAGCTGAGTAATATCCCATTGTGTGTATGTGCCACATTTTCTTTAACCATTCATTTGTTGATGGGCACCTGGGTTGATTCCAACTTTTGGCAATGGTGAACAATTCCACTATGAACAATGGTGTGCATATATCTGTTCGTGTCTTTGTTTTCAACTCTTCAGGATATATACCCAGGAGTGGAATCGTGGGATCATATGGAAGTTCTATAGTTCATTTTCTTCATTGTGATGATGGTTTTACATGTATGCACATAGGTCCAATCTTTTCGCTTTGTGTATATTAATTATGTACATTGCTTTCGTGTTTGAATGGAAAATTCAATAAAGTTATTAAAAATACATATATTTGATGGGAATGGATGTGGCTCAGTGGTTGAGCACTGGCTTCCCACATAAGAGGTCCCATAATAAATACCTGGCCCTGGTGCCTCAAAAAAACAAAACAAAACAAAAAACCCCAAAAACATATCCTGTTAATATTTCTTTGGCTGTTTTGGGAATTTGAAATTTTGAAATGAATCTAATGCTTATCATCAAGTTTATTTCTTCAAGAATGCATTTAAACTTTCTCTAGACACTGTAAATTTGATACCTTCCTTTGTTTTGAAAGATAGTCATGTAATCACATTTCTGGAAATAAAGCCATGTAATACATGCAACAAAAGATATTAGAAGAGGATTCTGGAAAAGAAGAATGATAAGAATAAAAACCAACACTCAACAGAACAATATGAATTTAGGAATTGGTGTTGTAGATGAGGCACCTGAATATATTTATAAGAATCTTGGTGTGTGTGTTTGTGGCGGGAGGATGGTCATAGTTATAAGCAGCTAAAACAGGTTAACATGAATTAAGTCTAATCAACATCAGCTGCTATTTCAAAGTGGAAGAGCATTCAAACATTGTGTTTTGATATCCTTCATTCTAAAGAGCTAGAATCCTTCATTTACCTAATGTTAGCTTAAATTTCAAAGCCTGGGTAAACGTACTAACTTAAAAAATACCTGTTCTTTTTTTCAGTTACAAAAGATGCAGGGGTCCTGCTTCAGTGCTTTCTGGATATTTCAGCTCATTTCTAACCTCTAGAAGTCTTGGTGTTCTTTTCTGCATAATAGAACGATAAAACTCATTTCAAAATATGCATTATGGTCATGAATAAATAATATAATGAACTTTGAGCACTCAATAATTGTTCAACAAATAGTTATTATTATCTTGATCTCTAAGGTATTATAATAAGTTAATTTTGTGAACAAAATTTTAATGTATAGTTTTGTGTTTGGTAAGGATATATTCGTAACTGGATTTCAGAGTGTGCATTTGGGACCAAGTCTATATAACTATGAATATGCAGTGACAGGGAGAAAGAAATTAATGGCTAAGAGAATAAAAGTTTTGGTATAATTGAAGGCTGATTTCCTCTGACATTTCTCCTGTTTTTCACTTAATGAATTCTCTTTTCCAAACCTGATATGCATATGAGGGGAAATGTTTATTCACCCTTCTCTTCTCTTCTCTCTTCTCCTCTCCTCTCCTCTCCTCTCCTCTCCTCTCCTCTCCTCTCCTCTCCTCTCCTCTCCTCTCCTCTCTTACCATTTAATTCTGCTAAAGTTGCCAAAGGTAATGTGCCAGAATTGGGTTGGCTTTTACAACGTGCAATTATTACCTTACAAGATTACAGTTCTGAGGACTAGAAAATGTCCAAATCAAGACATCATCAGGCAGTGCATTCTCTCTGAAGACCAGCTGCCAGCAATCCTGGACTCCTCTGGCATACAGCAAGGCACATGGTGGCAACTGCTGGTCCCTCCCTTATCTTCAGGGCTTAGTTGCTTTCAGCTTCTGGCTTCCAAGGCTTTCTCTTTTTCTCTCTGTATTTCATTCTTTTGTAAATGACTCCAGCAATAGTATTTAGACCATCCTGGGCAATGCCTTAATGAAGTAACCTGATCAAAAGGATCTTAACTAAAGTAACCTAATCAAAATACTCTGTTTACAATAGGTTTACACCCACAGGAATGGGTTAGCTTTAACAACATGATTTTCTGGGGTCTATTTAGCTACAAAACATCACACTCCACCCTCTGGGCAACAGAAAGACATGCTCTTCCAAATGCAAAATACATGCATTACATCACTATACCCTAAAGTTTTACATCATTTTAGTAAGAATATTAAGGACAAAGTCTCATCAAAATTGGTTATAGATGTGGTTTGTCTTGGATCAATATTCCCCTTAGGCTTTGGATCTCTGAAACTTAGAATAACTTTTCTGTTCTAATATACTAAGAAGGAACATTCATAAGATAAAGATTCCCATTGCCATAGGGAGTAATTAGAGGTAAAACAGAGATCATGATCTCCAAACAATTCTGAGACCCTGAAGAGCATACTTCTTTATATTTAAAACTTGAAAAGTTATCTGTAGTATAATACTTTGTCCTCTGGCCATGAAGGAGGGCTTTCATAGCAAGTCTGCTTTCCCCAAACACTGGGGTGAGGGTTTTAATATCTCCAAGCATTGGATTAATGACCATGCCTTCATCAAGGATAGGGGTGACAGCCAAATGCTAGGCTCCACCCTCCTAAAGCAACTGGGTGGCAGTCAGCTTATCCACAAACCCCCAGGCATCTGAGAACATTGGGTGATAACATTTTTCCCGAATAATGGGGCAGAAAGTAGGGCCTCTCCAAGCTCTGAGACATATTCACCCTTTCCACATACAAGGTGGGTCCTCTACCTTGGCCTGAGAATTCTTCAATACAGACCTCAGCTTTCATGGTTCTGTCTAGGAATCATTTTGCCTTCAATCTGTCCCTTTTACTCCAGGCTGGCAGTGGTTCATTCATACAGATCTTGCAAAAACTGGTCAATTACATGTAGCACAAATGGGTCCAACCATCAAACAAGAGATTTTTTCCACAAATTCTTTCTGATAAGTGATCTGCACTGAAATTGCTGACTAGTTCCATCTTCAGTTAAACCCTCCCATGAGACACTATTCTCTGGGAACTCACTTTCTGGGAGATCAGAATTTTCCAAATCATCAATTTGTCATTTCTATGTGCCCAGGAGTTAATTTCTCCTTATCCATTTCCTCTCACATTTTACTATAAGCTGCAAGTAAAACCAGGCTTCACTGTTCACATTTAATTTGGAAATCTCTTCAGCAAAATATCCAGCCTTGTCACTTTTAAATTCTGTCTTCCATCTGACATCAGAACAATTTTGCCATGTTCTCTGCCTCATAAAAACAAGAATGACCTTTCTTCCATTTTGCGGTGAACAATTTATCATTTATAAGTCCTTGTTAGAAGTAACTTTAGCATCCATATTTCTACCAACAGTCTCTTCAAAACAACCTAGAACTTTTCTATCAACCACCACACAATTCATCCTGTCTCTAGTCATTAACCAATTTTAAAACCTTCTTAACATTTTTGGTATATGCAATAGCAGCAACCCACTCCTGCCACCAAAATCTGTTCTAGACTAATAAATATTCCAAAGGCTATATATTAGAAATGGGTTGAATTTTACAATGAGGATTTCTTAGCTTATAAGTCTTCAGTCTGAGTCCATGAAAATGTCCAAACTGTATAATCATCAGGCAATGCTTTCTCCCTGAAGATTGGCTACTGGTGATCCTGGGCATGTCTTTCAAATGGCAAGGCACATGGAGGTGACTACTGGTCTCTCCCTTCTTTCCATGTTTCATTATTTGAGCTGAATCACTTTTCATCATTTTCTCTCTGAATTTCATTCTCTTATAAAGGACTCCAATATGATGATTAAGACCCAACCTGGGCAAGACCTTAGTGAAGTAACCTGATCAAAAGACCTTTAAGTTAATTAATCTAATCAAAAGGCCTTATACACAATAATTTTCCCACCACAGAAATGGATTAGCTTTAACAACATGATTTTCTGGGGCTTATTCCATTTCAATCCATTCATCTTCCATTTCTCAAGCATCTATTTCAAAAAAGTAAGTCACTGGAAGTAAATAATGGTCATAGTTGATTTTTCAGGTTTCTGATTTATTGTTTATCTACCTTTACACACTTAGATTTCTCTTGAAAATTATCCTTATTGAGTGGTACATCATTGATTTACAAAACAAGATTTTAAGCTGTTGAAATTTCATTTTCTATATAGGAGTCAAAATTATTGGACAATGTTCTTAACAAATGTTAGAAACATAATTTGCTAGCAGTAATATTTTTATAATAATAATAGACATTAATATTTCTATGGTTAATAGTCATTTATTGGTTTGATCTTATAATGGTATTGTGACAAAGTCCAGACAGGTTTCCCAATTTAAGAAGGAGATAATTTAAATTCAGAAATAAATCTTTTGGTACCCAAATTCACACACTGTAGTATAATTAAATAATAGAATCCATGTGGTAACTCTTTGGCCAAAAACATTTCGCACATACTTTCTAGAAATTTTCTCTTTATTATGCAGTGTTAGTCTCTTTAGGTATTTTTTCAAAATTGGATGATAATAGAACACAAAAATGAAGGCTACATTTTGAAGAATTGAGGGGAAATTTATTTGAAAAATATGATAAATGTGATACATGGAGTCCAGGGCAGAACCATCAAGGCAAACTGTCTTCTACTCCTCTTAGTTTTAATATTGTTTCATTCTATACCTAATTTAAGTATATGATTTTAATTGAAATATTTATAGAAACAAATATACTTCTGTTATAAAATGTTAGCATTTTGCTGTCACAAATAAAGAAAAAGAAAAACAAGCAAGAAAAAATTATTCAAACCAATTGCATTTGCTTATTGCAGAGAGTTTTTCTTCCATTTATTAAGTATATATGTATCATTACATCAATCTTTCATTTAATTTTTACCTACCATTTTATATAGTATATATCCCACTAGAGAACACAGTTACAACTTTACATTTGTTTTTACGTGGTTAAACAAAATCTTTGCACATATTATACTTGGATCATTTGTAAATTTCAACTTTGTAAGAATCAAGAGCTACATCTTGCTAAGTAATTAACTATATATTAAATTGGGGGAAGCGGCTGTGGCTCAAATGGTTCGGCTCCCGTTTATCATATGGGAAGCCCCGGGTTCAATTCCCAGGGCCTCCTGGTGAAGGCAAGTGGACCTGCAAGGCTCAGTGAGCTGACGGCCCACATGGCACAGCAAGATGACACAACAAAGAGAGATAAGCAGACACAGAAAAATGCAAAGCAAATGGACAGAGCAAGCACAAGCTGCAAGGGAGTGATAAATAAATAAAGATGAATCTTTAAAAATATATTGGAATTGGGTAACGTTTGCTGCTTAATAATATTTTAGAAGATTTCAAATAGCTGGAAAATGCATGCATTTTAATTAACATCAAGATTGAATGTAATGTTCTGAAAGATTTATGGAAATCTTAATGATATTTATTAAATATTAGATTTTCATTCTCTGAAACACTGGAATTATGCCAAATATATTTTCATGAAGTGTATGCTATTATCAATATTACCCATAAACTTTCCTGACATTGACTTATGAATTTTGCCTTTTCAGACTACTGTTATCCTTTTTTTTTCCCTGTTATGCCTTTTTATTGCCATGGATCATGGGAAAATGAATAATGTAACTGTGTGTAATATCTTAGGACTTTCCCAAAACAAACACATAGACATACTCTATTTTGTATTCATTTAAATTTGTTACTTTGCTATTTGGATGGGAAACATTTTTATAATGATTTCTATCTCATGCAGTCAACAAATTGACCAACCCATGTATTTCTTCCTTAATTGCCTTTCACTTTCTGACCTTTGCTACACATCCACAATAATACCCAAACTAATGACTGACTTACTGGTAGAAAGGAAAACCATTTCTAATACTAACTGCATGATACAGCAGTTTATCATTTATTTCCTTGGAGTCACAAGATCTTTCACCTTACAGGGATGGCTTATGATCACTGTGTTGCAAGCCCCTGCATTATATCATACCATGGGCAGGTGCAGACATAGTGTGATCAACATAGCTTGTAATGATGGGGGATTGATACACTGCCAGTCAGTTTCTCCTCACCATCTGGTTACCTTTCTATTGTCCCAATGAGATAGATCACTAGTTCTGTGATGTGTATCTCTTGTGGCAACTGTCCTTCACCAATACATACAGAATTGATCCATGGTAATTGTGAATGCAGGTCTGATTGTTTTGGTGTCTATCATGATTGTGATGGTATCTTATTTTCTGATATTGTACCCCATCAGTACTTACCCTGCAGAAAGCCATAGCAAACCCTCTTCTACTTGTAGTTCTTGCATTACAGTTGTGGTCCTATTTTTTGTCCCTGTTCTCTTTATTTATATTAGTCCAACCATAATTTTTCCAGAAGATGAAGTGTTTGCTCTTCTCTACACCATCACTGCCCCCTTGTTGAACCCTCTTATTTATACTCTGAGAAACATCAAGATGAATGCTTTGAGGAAACTGATGAGGTGTCATCATTGGCCTTTGGAAGGGAAGTAACTTGTAGGAAAAGCATTTCTGAATTTCACTCTTGACCTTCTAAAATAGTATCTATTTAAATTAGGGCCCTAAAATTGATCTGGAATTATATACAAAGCAGGATTCTTCACAATGGCCCATATCTCTTCCTGACTGGACACTTTTGATTATTTTTCACTTGTCATTTGTTCCTCCATTCTTCTCACATATCTGTTTCGCGTCCTTATACTTACTTTAACATAGAAAGTCATTTATTTTTCCTGTTGTATACCATTTGGCAAATCTAACCAGAAGCCATCTGGAAGAGGAGAAAAGTAATTTATAGGCTTTCTGTCCCAGGATTACACATAAAAACTGAGAAGAGTGAATTTTTGGCTGATGCCAACAAATAAATGAGTGGAACATATAACTTAATTGGCTTCTCAGCATTCATAAAATCTCTTCTATACACATTTAAACTCCTTTATGAAACAATTACATAATCCCACTTTCACTAAACAAGATACATCTACAAATATATTCTGACACTGAGTATTAAAAGAAACACAACATGCTCAATGCCTTTGTAGACATCTCTGTATAAGTTAATTAAAAGATTGTTATTCTATTAGGTTATAATACCACATGAATAATCTGTAGCTTAAAGATTACATTGTAAATTTAACTAAGAAAAACATCTTTTATATGAAATAATAAGGAAGTAAAATGTAATTCATTCATATACACATATTAGTAATTATATTTGTATACCACAAACACATAACTCTAACAAGTAAAGAAAAATGATTACAATTTCAGTTGATTAAATTGTTCTTATGGTTTTTTAGTTAATATGCATATCTTTATTTCTTCTACTTTCTATTCCACCTTCCCTTTGCTCTCAGACTGACATTCAGCTATTAGGATATATCTAGTAGTTGAACAAAATTTCATTTCTCAATTTCTCACTCCTCAATAGTCATGCAATTATTGTTGCTTTATTTTTAATAAACATTTATTTTTCATCGTGGAAATTATAAGAGATGAAAAAGAGAATTCCCTGGTTTGAAGATATTGGTCAAAACTGCCCTTATTTTTATTAAAAAAAAACACACACTTATTTTGGTTATCAGTACCAATCAATACATCCCCTTTTTTGTCTGTTGGCATAGTACAGACATGAGGAGCTTATATTGACCAGGTAACATTCTCAATTACCAATTCAATAAAATCATTACTGTGATCTTGGATGAAAATTTAACCTCCTTATAACTATGGTTGCAAACCACCCATGCTGAAAATGGTGGGAAAGGAAATATTCAGTTGATAAATTTTTGATATAATAGTAAAAGGAGTTACTTGCATTTACATACATTGATTCCTATAACTGTTTATTCTGGATATGAAATAAGCAACATTACCCATTTGCCAATTCATCCTTGAAGGTAAAGCCCATGATCTTCAAGCCATTTACTCTGAATTGGTTCTTGAATATTCAGCAAGACAGTCTTCTACTTTATCATACCATCTACTACAGAGTAATGGGGTACATGATAAGACCAGTGATTTCCTTGGGAATGGGTCCACCACCATAAGTCTTTCACTTTGATATAATATATTTGATCAGGGCCTGTGATATTTGAATAACATGAATATTTGAGTTCCAAGAATTTCTATAAGCTCATGGATTACACTGTTACTACAAGCTTTATGAGAAGAAACGTTGAATCCACATATTAACAGAAGTATCTATTTCTATGTGTACAAATTCTACCCCTTCATTATGGAAAAATTTCCATGTAATCAGGTTGCAACCAAGTGGCTGAATACTCTCACTGAGAGATAATATATATTGATACTCAATCTTGGTTTCCAAAGTTTATCATATTTATATTTCTCATTCGGCTTGCACTTCTTACAATGTAACATTAACACTTCCATAAATTTTTTTTTTTTTTTAATTTATTTTTTATTATGGGTAAAAATCAAAATTCTCACAATACATACAAACATTTGTAAAATGATATATAAATATATATGCATATATGTGTATTTGCTTACAAAAATGTTATTTTTTATATATATATATACATATATTTTAAGAGGTGCTTAGATTACCTAAAATATTATACGGAACCCACTCGGATTCCCATGTTGCCCACCTCCCACACCTCCCACCACATCCAACACAAACATCTCCCATAGTGTGGCCCACCAACCTCAATGAACTTACACCTCCTGGAGCCTTGCCACCAACCATAGACCACAGTTCACACTGTAGACCACACTCTCTCCCACTCAGTTCTGAGTGGTGTGTGCTGATTTAAAATGGCCTACATCCATTGCCACAACAGTACTCAGGACAACCTCCAACTCCCAAAGAAGCCCCTGTATTTCAACTGCTCATCCCCTCCCTACCCAAAAAACTGTCAAGTGGCCACTGGCTCCACCTCATTGTTATAATTTCTTGCATTGCAAGAATCACCATATGTGAGCAAGAGAATACCATCAAGTCCACTCTAGTCCATAGTTCTTCCCCCAATCCAGAGGTGACTGGGATGGTGATGTCCACTCCAACTCCAAGTGAGAGAGGGCTTATATCCCTTATAATAAAAAAGAAAGAGTGATGTATTTTGTCAAACGTCCTTTCAGTATCAATTGAGACGATCATGTGATTTTTCTTCTTCAATTTATTAATGTGATGTATTACACTGTTTTATTTTCTTATGTTGAAACACCCTTGCATATCCTGGGAAAAAACCCACTTGATCACGATGTATAATTCTTTTAATGTATGGTTGGATTTGATGAGCACATATTTTGTTGAGAATTTTTGCATCTATATTCACTAGGGAAATGGGTCTGTAATTTTCTTTTTTTCATAGTAACTTTACTGACTTTGGGATTATGCTGATGTTGACTTCATAGAATGAGTTTGGTAAGCCTCCCTCCTGTTAAATATTTTTGTAATTATTTAAGCAAGTTTAGTATTAAATCTTCTTTGAATGATTGTTAGAATTCACCTGTGAAGCCTTCTGATCCTGGGCTTTTCTATGTGGAGAGGTTTTTGATGACTCTTTCAATCTCTTTAACTGTGATTACTTTGTTGAAGTCTTCTATTATTTCTAAGGTCATTGTAGGTTGTTTCTGTGTTTCTAGAAATTTGTCCATTTTGTCTATGTTGTCTTGTTTGTTGGCATAAACTTGCTCACAGTATCCTCTTATAATCTATTTTATTTATATGGTGTCAGTAGTAACATACCACCTCTCAATTCTGATTTTATTTATTTGCATGTTCTCTCTTATTTTGACTCTTAGCTAAATTTTGAAAATTTTGTTTATCTTCTCAAAGAACCAACCTTTGGTTTTGTTAAGTCTCTCTATTGTTTTTTCATTGTTGCTTTTCTTAATTATTTGTTGTTTACTTCTGCTTGCTTTGGGATTAGTTTGATGTTCTTTTTCTACTTTCTCCAGGTGCTTAGTTATGACTGAATTTCTTATCTTTTATGGTCCTAGGTGTTTAGGACCATAAATTTTCCTCACAGCATTTCCTTGGCTGCATCTAAGGTTTAAATATGTTGTGTTCTTATTTTTATTCATCTTGATATACATACTGATTTCTCTCTCAATTTCTTTTTTGATCCACTGGCTAAAAGTGTGTTGTTTATCCCCCATACATTTATGTATTTTCCAGTCTTCTGTCTCTTATTGATATCCAGCTTCATTCCATTATGCTCAGAGAAAGCACTTTGTATAATTTTAATCTTTTAAAATTCATTGAGACTTGTTTTTTGACCCAACATATACTCAATTATTTAGAATGATCCATGATCTCTGAAGAAGAATATGTACTCTCGAGATTGGGGTTGCATTGTAAGGTCTAATACATTTATCAAGTTGTTCAAGTTCTTTGTTTCCTTATTGGTCTTCTGCCTAGATGTTCTATTTATTGCTGTCAGCAGTGTATTGAATTCTCCAACTATAATTGTAGAGATGTCTTTTTCTCCCTTTAGTTTCACCAGCATTTTTCTCATGTATTTTTTGGGATCTGGTTAAGTGTATAGATATATATATTTGTTATTTCTAATTGGTGGATTGGCCTTTTTAATAATATATAATGTCCTTCTTTGTCTCTTATAAAAGCTTTGTTTTTGAAGTCTACTTTTGTCTGATATTACTATAACTACCTCTACTAGTCAGCCAAAGTGGTGTAGAAATCTGTTGGCTTTTATAAAATGTATTTATTTGTTGTAGAAACTTACAGTTAAAATGCTTGAAAGAGTCCAGCTCAAGTTTGCTTTTCTCACCAAAGTCTATTGTCAATTTATGCAAGCGTTCAGCCTTCCTTCTTTCTCTTAAGGCTCCGTGGTCCCAGCCTTATCTGATCTCAGCCATAGGCTGGCATGTGGCTCATTTCTTTCTGGGCTCACCTGCTTTGTTCTTTTCACAAGGTCAGCTGTAAACAATTACATCCCCGGGGGTTCAGGATAAAAACTGACAAAAGTTCTCTCTCTCTTCATCTTCTGTATCTTCTTCTGTGTTCTCCTATGTGTCTCCTTGAGTGAATGTCCATTTATTTAGCACACCAAGGGGGCAGATACTCAGCCCTGATTTATGACCTACTGATGTGGTCAAACCAAAGCCCTAATCTTGATTTAATCAAGCAAATGTGAAACCTTTGAATTTTAATGCAATCAAAGGGTAACACACCCAGAAGAACAGAAAAGTTTACAAATATAATATCTCTTTTTTTTGGAAGTCATAAATATTATCAAACTGCTACATTACCCCAGGTTATTTTTTTACTTTATTCTGAAATATCTTTTTCCAACCTCTCACTTTCAACCTATTTTTATCATCGAGTCTTAATGAGCCTCTTATAAGCAGTATATAATCACCTCATATGTTTTTATCCATTCCACAAGTTTGTATCTTTTGATTCAGAAGTTTAATCCATTAATAATCAATGTTATTACTATAATGACATTATTTACATCAGCCACTTTGTCCTTTGGATTTTATATGTCATATCTTATTTTCCCCAATCTTTTTACAGTCTTAGTTAATTTTACTGGTAATCTTCCTTTCTAGACTCTCTGCCAAGCCTCTCTCTCCCATATTTTCCATTCAGACTGCAGCACTCTCTTTAGTATTTCTCGTAAGGCCAATCTCTTGGTGATAAACTCTCTCAATTTCTGTTTATCTGTGACAACTCTAAACTCACCATTTTTGAGGAATAATTTTGGAAGACACAGAATTCTTCACTGGCAATTTTTCTCTTTCAGTATCAAATCTTTCATACCACTGTCTTCTCACCTCCATGGTTTCTAATGAGGAATGAGCACTTAATCTTATTGGGATACATTTTTATGTGATGTATCCCTTTTCTTTTACTGATTTCATAATTCTCTGTTTATCTTTGGCATTTTTCATTCTCATTAGTATGTGTCTTGGTGGATGTCTATTCAGATTTATTCAGCTTGGAGTATCTTATGCTTCTTGTACATGGATATCTATGTCCTTCAAAAGAGTTTGGAAATCTTCTACTATTATTTCCTGAAATATTCTTTCTGCTCCTTTTCTTTTCTCTTCTATTCTCCTTCTGGGACACACATGATGCAAATGTTTGAGTACCTCATGCTGTCGTTCAGTTCCCTGAGTCCCTATATGATTTTTTCCATTCTTTCTCTATCTGTTCTGTCTGTCCAGTATTGGAAGCCCTATATTCTACCACACTGACCCTTTATTCTGCCTCTTCAAATATGTATGCTATTGTATGTCTCCATTGTATTTTTAAAGTTTCATTTATTGCACCTTTCCCTCCATAAGACATGTTATTTTTTTTGCTTGCTTTCAAACACTTGTGTTCACCCAGTGTCTCCTTAATAACCTCACTCTCTTTAGCCCTACCACTGAAATTTTTAAGATTTGTTTGAACATCTGTGGTTAGTTATTCATACCCTCTATGTTGCCTGGAGGTATAATTTGTTCCTTTGACTGGGCCATATCCTATTTCTTAGTATGGCTTGTAATTTTTTGCTGGTGTCTTGGCATATGATTTTCTTGACGTTTTTATTCCACCTCAGTTTCACATTTTGGCTTAGGACTTACTTGTTGATTGGCTTTGTGCTAAAGTTCCACTTTGACACTTAGTTAAACTTATTTAAGAACTTTATAATAGCTCATGTTTAACCAATCAGGTTTTTTCTGATGTTATTCATTTGTTTCTTGCCCTTTTTATCCTGCCAGTGGTGGCATTAGGTAGTAATCTGAGCCATGCAGCCTGAAACTGCCCACATTGCCTCAGAAACTAATGAATTTCTTCTCACCTATTTCTCATGCCATGAATGTAAAAATCTAGTAAAAATCTAGGCTGTGGTTGTTATTCTAAGCTGTGCAGCTGAAACTGCCTGCAGTTCTCATGAGAGACTGATGAAGGTCCACCCAACTTCCCACCTGGGGGCAGCAATGGAGCCAAAGGAATGGGCAGTAATCTATGCTATCTGGCCTGAAACTCTCTGTAGTTTTGAGGAGAGAATGGTGAAGCTCCATCCACTTTCTTCCCCTGTCAAGAGGTGGCGTTGGAGCCTAGGTTTTGGCAGTAATCCCACCTGGATTGAAAGAATCTGATCCCTACAAAACAGTACATCACTATGATTTTCAGTCAGCCCCCCTTTGACTTCTGCATGGAATGTAGTTAAAAATGAATACTACCAGCTTCTTTCAACCTAGACAGGTTCAAACTTTAGGTCTACTTAGAATTGAACTCTAACCAGCTGAATTTGTTAATCAATAGCTGAAATCAGTGCCTGACCATCTCCGGCTCCACTGTTTTTGGGAAATGGAGTTTCCAACCCCAGCCAGTGAGTGGCACCCAAAGTGGTCACCAGTGGGGATGGGCACAGGCCTCCACAGTGTGGACTGTGCTACTCATAAATCTTCACCATTAATGACCAGCCTCCTCCTTGAGGTTTTCCAACAATGTAACACAGTTCTCTGCCTGTCTCCTGAACTCTACAAACAGGGGGTTAGATAGATCCTTTCTGATTACTAAATGCACTGTAGGATGAGCTGACACTTAGAGATCCCTACTCTACCACTATCTTGCCTGACTCTCCTGAATGCAATTTTTGAGGAATTAAAAAAATAAAATTATTTGGAAGGTTATGAAAATGGGTGGCATGATGGAGCTGTTATCTCATCTTACTTCCAGAGGTCCCTGTCCTTGTGAGCTCCACTGCCCAAATCTGAGCTCCCTAGGACAAGACCTACCCTACTCTTATATCTTTTACCCACCTCTTCCAAAGAGCATAACAACATATAACAGCATAGTCTCATTTCAGGTTAATAGTGTTAATTCCTTCTTTACCTATATTGACCTTCTGCTGTAATTCTTAGTTGTGCACCCTTTCCCCATTCCTCCCTCCACTCTTTCTATGATGTGCCCTTGTGCTGCCCTCCAGTTACACAACTTGCTTCCTGTTCCCCTCTTGGTTGCTTGCCTGGCCCCTAACACCCCCATGAGAGGTTCTTCATTCCTATCCTATATTTCTTGCTGGATTTTAATGCTGACCATATCCTTATTACCACAAAACTCATGCTTTCTCCTAAACTCTCCAATCTTTCCTTCTTATTCAGAAATCTATGGATACCCTTAGGCTAACATCACATTGATTCCACAAAACTTAGTTGAGGCTTTTGTGTCATGGTAATCTGAGGTTTGTGGAATCAAAGCTTCCAGGCATGAACATCTATTTTCTACTTTCTAAATTTCTAATATTTGGTAATTGAAATTTTCTAAATTTCTAAATTTTCTACCTTCTAATTTCTAAATTTGGAGTTCAGAAATAGAGCCTCTTGTCTATGGTCAATTGATTTTTAAAAGCCTAAGGTCATGCAATTGAGGAAGAATAGTCTCTAACAAATGGTTCTGAGAGAATTGGATATTCATAGGCAAAGGAAAGAATGGGGACACCTATTTCACACCATACACAAAAATTAACTCAAAATGCTTAAAAGACCTAAATATAAGAACCAGGAGTATAAAATGACCAGATTTTTGAGTGACTGAACAAGGTGATTCAGAGTGATCATCCTACCACTATATGACATGTTTATGTCAATTATGCCTAAAAATTTTAAAGTTTCATTTCTCATAAAGATAAGATGGTGCTATGGCCCCTCTCCCCAACTACTCATATATACACACACAGACAAATATGTTGCAGCTATCTCCTGGGGTTTTAGACAAATCTTGGAGCCCATGCAACAATCCATTAATCTGGGTTGTACAAACAGTTGATTGGAATAGGGGCCACAATTCATGGTGCACCTCCTGCATTCTCTGCAGACAGATCTCATGCAGGTTTACCTTACAAAATGGACATTCACTATGGGCAGCTCTTTCTTCCTCTGAGATACTAATTACTGAGGGACTTTTATCCAAACAAATTGTGTAACTGTGAGGGGAAGACTTTCCAAAGTGATCTCCAAGTGTCAGTGTTTTGAGGTTACATAAATTAGTATAAGCATATAAGGCATTCTGAAAATGGGACCATCTCCAAATCTGTAAAATTCTTCTATTTCCTCATTTCCTGCGACCTCTCTGTCATTATAGACAAAAACACTTTGGCATTAAAATACTAATATATGGTTTTGGATTCTGGGGAATTATTTTGCCAATATTCCAATAATCCTCAAATATTGTCACATCTGTTTATTTTTGAAATGTGTTGGAGCAAGATGTCTGCTGACGTCTGCAAGGTTTGGCTTCCTGGATTCCTGTCTTCCTGGGGCTCATTTCTCTCTGGGCTCAGCTGCTCTGCTTTCTCGACAAGGCCAGTTGTAGACTGTCAGGCAAATTGCTTATCTCTTTACCGGAGGCTCAATTCTCTCCCAGCTCAGCTGCTCTGCTCTTTTGTGTGCATACTTCCTGAGCTACAGCTCAAAACTCCAGCATCAAAACTCCAACTAACTCCTCTGCTCTGCTGAGTAGTTTTCTCAGCAAGTGTGTGGGGACTCAACAACCTACTGACTTGGCCCAATCAAAACTTTAATCATTATTAATCAAGTAAAAGTGAAACATCTGAATCCAATACAATTTACTGTGCAAACAGGCCAGTTTGCAAACATAATCCAATATCTATATTTTGGAGTTCATAAATAATACCAAACTACTACAAACAGAATCTCTTTTATTATTACTTGTCATAAAATGTGACATGAAGCATTCGCTTCACATTCTAACATTTTTAAACTATCAGGCCTTTGGGCTAAATTCTGAATAATCATACAAATTGTGGATTTAAGGGTACTGGACAGCGTTTTTTACCAGTCTGATTTTTCTTATGGGAAATCCAGCTGAAGATTTTCCAATTTGATATCAGGACTAGTATCTGCTCAATATGAGAACATTAATGTGATGAAGGAATAAATGACCACTGAAAAGTTTCCTTCATTCATGACACTGAGGGTGATTTATAGAGTGTGAATTCTCATATATTCTATCAGAATTGCTCTATGAGTAAAAGAATTTCCTTATGTACTTCATTGAATGGCTTTTCTAGGTTGAATTATCTGCTATTCAAGAGGCTTCAAACTTCTGGTAAAGACACCCTTATTTCTTGTTTGGAGATTATTCCTATTAAGATCTTCCTTGTGCGCAGAAAAGCTGGAGTCTCCTGGTTACTCATGTGCAGTGATTCCAGATCTAGTGTTTTTCTCCAGTGGAATTCACTCATTTTGTTTAAGGATATATTATACACAAAAGCATTTCCATATGGATTACATTGATAGAGAATTTCTCCCATGTGAGTTCTCTGGCTTGTTTTAAGTTAGTGCTGTGACAGAAGACTCTTACATTTGATACATATATTTGGTGAATCCTCTCATGTTACATTATGACAGATTTTTGACCAATGGTTTTCACATTGTTGCTGTCCATTGTAAATTTGCTTATGTTGATTCAGGGATAAAGAAAACTGAAGGCCCTTCCACACTGATTACAGATGTAAGGTTTCTCTCCCATGTCTTTTGGAGCATGGGTTCTTAAGCTTTTTGTTCCAAAGTTTCCTTTGCCAGTCAGGTAAAATGAACACTTCCGTACTTTGTTGCATACATTCATAAATGAAGGAAATGCTAGATTTCAGTTAGAAGTCAGAGAAATAAAGATAAAAAGTTGATATTTTTCAATTCAAGCCCACAGACCCCTTGGGGATCCATGGACCCCTGGTTAAGGACTCGTTTAATAGAAATATAAATTAGCAATCTTCCTATGTACTTCCCATGTTCACAATATTTATATCATATATCTCCAATGTGAATATTGGTGTCTATAAAGGTCAGTGATCTCATGGTATTCTTTCCTAAATTCATTTATAGGATTTTCCTACAGTATGAATTTTCTCAAGTCGTCTAAGGTTAGAGGAATAACTAAAGGATTTCCCACATAGATGACATTCCTATATTTACTGGCAATATGATGGTGCTTAAGTTGATTAAATGATTACCATTTACTGAGGAATTTTCCACATTGATTGGTGATAAAGGGTGTCTTAAACATGTGAATTAATATATGTTGGGTCAATGGGAAACTCTGAGGAAACCATCGGGAAAATCATTACATTCAAAGTATTCCTCTCTAGTGTGAAATCTCTGCTATTGGCGAGGAGATGAGAGGCATAATTTAGTTAATTGCTCTACAAATGAATTCTAGGCTGATCATTTAGTGAGAGACTCCAGTTAATATATTTCCCATATTATATAGGTATGATGAATTACTCTCATGTATGTACATAGATTTTCTATATTGAAGCAGCTCAACTGCAGACCTATTTGAATAATTTGAAGACTACATTATGTTCCAAAGACTAGGAATATGATCCAAACTTATGCAATTATATTTTCATAAAAACTCATATGATGATTTTGAGCAAAGGTAAATTTCTTCCCTAAATCTGAACTATCCAATACTTTCTCCTGGGGTAGTGGTTGTTTCCAACTCTAATTGCAGTAAGATGCTTGTGGTGAATTCATAATATCCCTATTTTGGTGCATGGTTTTCATGCATATGAAGCTTACCATTGAAACATGGTGAATGTGTCCTTCTTGCAGGTATTTTGCATGGGTATCATTTCCAGTTTTACAAGGCTTCTTTCCTTCCAGCAATCATTATTTTTAAAAACTGATAGTGTTATTAGAGGAATGAAACTGTTGAAAAAGAACCAAAGCTCATGAAGTATATTTCAAACATTGACACTTGTCATGGCTAATTTCATGTATCAACTTGGCTAGGGTATGGTTTCCAGTTGTTTAGTCAAACAAGTATCTGCCTGTTTGTTACAGTGATGTTATTTTTTGTAAGTGGAGTTTCATCTAAAATCAGTTGATTGTATCTAGCTGATTGCATGAACAATCAACCAAGAAGACTACCATCAGCAATTTGCAGAGTCCCCTCATCCAATCAGTTTAAGGATTTAAAAAGAAAAAGTGAGGGTTTTCAGGAGTCATAAAGAACAATTTCTGACTTGACTTCAGCTAGCCAGTTTCCCCTGTAGAGTTCAATCTCACAGGTATCAGTGTCTGCTTTGCAGCTTTCCCTGCAGAATACAGATCTGACAGTTCCCACACTTGCATAAGTAAGTTCTTATAACAAATCTCTTAATACTTATGTATATTCTGTTGTATTGTTTCTCTGGAGAACCATGAGTAATAAGTCCCCTAAATAGCAAAAGAATGAGAAATGGAAGAATAAAGAAGCTTGTGGAAAATTAGGAAGGATATTCTGAATTAAAATAAGAGAGAAATAAAATGAAAAGAGGATGTTAATGAGGTAAAGAGGGGAAATGCATCACATTGGTGGACCAGGACAAATGCTACTATGGAATAGTTTACTGCAGTATGTTTGAGTAGCTTTGGGTCCATCTCCACCTCTGTCCTCTCATAGGATAGGAGGGGGCTGGTGTTCCCTCAGCCTCTCAGGGCAATTGCAGGCAGTTTTGAATACACAAATCTGACTATTGTGCATCTGTGGCTCCACCCACATCCCCATTAGGACAAGAGATAAACTGTATTTGCCCAACCTCTCTGGGTAACTGCAGGTGTTTTTGGCCCACACAGCCTGGACTGGTGGGTACTTGTGGATCCACCCCCACCCCAATAGGAAAGGATGGGGCTGGTATTTCTGCAGCCTTTCCAGGAAATGGGAGACACTTTCAGTCTACATGGACTGGACTAATGGTTGCCTAAGGTTCCAACCCCACCCTCAATAGGATAGGAGGGGTCTGGTGTCTCCACAGTCTCCAGGCAATGGCAGGAACTTTGACCCTACAGGGACTGAATGATTGGGTGCCTGTGGATACAACCCCATGCCCTGATAGGATATGAGGGATCTGGTATTTCCTAAGCCTCTCTGGGCAATGGCAGGTATTCCTCCTCTAAAGGGACTGAACTGTTGAGCACTTGTAGAACCACCTCGACCACCCAATAGGATAGGAGAGGACTGGTGTTTCCTCAGCCTCTCCAGGCAAAGGTGAGTACTTTCAGTCTTCAGGGACTGTACTGTTGGGCAGAATGTACAGTATTCTCTCAGCCTCTCAGGACAACTGCTTGTGTATTTGGCCTACATAGATTAGATCGTTGGGCACACTAGAGGGTCCTTTTCTATACCCAAAAGGGAGGGGGAGCTATATCAGTTTACCTAGGCAATTGTAATCATTTTGCACCCAAACCACATAGACTGTTACCCACAACTATAGCTCCATCCCCACCCAAGGTAGGGGAGGAAGGGGTGTGAAGTGCTGAGAAAGCCTACTGATGCTTAATGTATGTAGAAGTTTTAATTAACTTGACTAAAAGAGTGGAAATGGATAGAGTTGATGGTAACACGTTACAGCCAGTAACAGCTGGCTTATAAATGGGATTGTGGCTGAAAAGGGTAGTCTGGGGAAGTAAATGTGAATTGAAAGAAACCTAAATAATAATCTAGGGACTGAATAACACAGTGAACCTAGAGATGGATGAGAATTATGGTTGAGGGAACAAATGCAAGAGTCTCCTTCTGTGAGCTAGAGCAGATGTACATCACTTTTGCAGGGTGGTGGGAATGTGGAGAAGCATGGGAAAACTACAATTGGTGTGACCTATAGACTGTGGTTAACAGCAATAATATAATATTCTTGCATCAATGCCAAAGATTTCTGCACTGATAATGGAGGTGTATGGAAAAAATGTACCAAATGTATGGACCATCATTGAGGGTAATAGTCTGATGAAACTATCTCATAATCTGTAACAAATGTTCCACCATAGTGTGATATGTTGTTTAAGAGGTGTTGTGTGGGAATTCTACACATGTGCATGATTGTTTGTAAGTTCACAACCTCCATAATAAAAATATAATTTAAAAAAATAGGGTATGTTGGGGGAAAATACACTAAATGTAAGGTAGGGACTATAGTTAGTAGTAATATTTTGGCAATGCTCTTGCCAAGTTTGCAACAAATGTTTCACAACAATACAAAGTGTTAGTGAAGATGTGATGTATGAGACTCTTGTATGATTTTATGCATGTTTATTTGATATGTTCACAATCCTTAGTATACACTATTTTTTGCATCTTCATGTATAATGATATAATTCAATAAAAAAATATATTTTAAAAATAGGCAAGAGGGAGAAATTGGTCATCAGAGTAAATTGACCAACACACCCAGATTCCTAGAGATCAGGAAAAAAATTACAAGCTATACTAGGAAACTGGAAGAGATGGCCCAGCTAAAGGAACTAACCAAATATCCTGAAGAGATACAGAATTTAAGACAATCAATGATAGTCACACAACTCTCATAAATCACTTCAAAGAATTTAAAGAAATTATTACTAGAAAAATAAAAGATATTAAGAAGATACTGGGTGAGCAGAAAAAATAAAAATTAAGAAAAATAACTGACCTTATGGAAATGAAAGACACAATGGTTGAGATTAAAATTACATTAGCGAAGGGGGTCTTAACAAGGAACCCATGAGCTTGAAATGAAATTAAAAAAAAAAAAAAACTTTATTCTGGTGGGGACAGATTTGTGTGTGTGTGATATATTTATTAAATAATACATAGTATAGTGGGGACTTAGTACGGGATCCATAGTTTTCACTGGACTGGCAGAAAAGGATCTGTGGAAGAAAAGAGTTAAGAACCCCTTCATCAGAAGCACATGAGAGAAGATTTTAATTACCCAAAGACAGAATTAGTGATTTCAAAGGCCAAACATCTGATCTGTAAAGGACAGGAGAAGAGAAAGAGAAAAGAATGGAAAAGAATGGAACAGAGTCTCAGGGAACTGAATGACAACATGAAACCCAAAAACATATGCATAACCAGTGTCCTAGAGGAGAAGAGAATGGAAAAGGTACAGAAAGAATATTTGAGAAAATAATGATGGAAAACTTCCCAACCCTTATGAAAGACATAAATATCAATATCCAAGAAGGACAATGTACCCCAAACAGAATAAATCCAAATAGACCTACCATGAGACACCACATATGCAGAATGCTAAATATGAGATATAAAGAGAGGATTCTGAAAAGCAGCAAGAAAAAAGCAAAGCATCACATACATGGGAACTTCTACAAGATTAAGTAACGACTATCATCAGAAACCATGAAGGAGAGAATAAAGTGGTACAATGTATTTATGGTACTGAATGAAAAAAATGTCAGTCAAGAATTCTGTATCCAGCAAAATTCTCCTTCAAAAATGAAAGTGAATTCAAAGATTTAACAAAGGAATATTGAAACGGTATGTTACCAAACGACCAGAATTACAAGAATACTAAAGGGAATGCTGCAACCTCAAAGGAAAAAACTAGGGCAAGAGATTTGCAGAAGAGTTTAGAAATGAAGAGCATCAGGAAGAGTAAACTAAAGGGTAAGAAGACAGACAATAGGACGATATGACAACAGCGAGTCAAAGGACAAAATTGATGAAGTAAGTAATGTCTTTACAGTAATAACATTGAATGTTAATGGATTGAACTCCCTAATAATAAGACATAGACTAATGGAATGTATAAAAAATATGAGCTGTCTCTATGTTTTCTAGAAGAGACCCACTTCAGATGTAAGGACACAACTAGGTTAAAAGTGAAAGGTTGGAAAAATATCTTCCATGCAAATAGTAACCAAAAAAGAGTTGGAATAGTGATATTAAATCAGATAAAATAGATTCCAAATGCAAAACTGTTATAAGGGATGAAGAAGGTCATTATATATTAATAAAAAGTCCAATTCACCAAAAAGAAATACCTATTATAAATACTTATGAACCTAATCGAGTGCCCCAAGTAAATGAAGTACACACAAGAAAAACTTAAGGGAGAAATAGATGTCTCTACAATTATAGTTGGAGACTTCAGTACACCACTCTCAATATTGGATAGAATATGTGGACAGAGGAAAAATAAACAGAAATGTTGAATAATATGATAAATGAACTAGACCTAACAGACATCTATAGAGCATTATACCCCAAAACATCAGGATATAGTATGCAATTTTGCTACTGCTCATGGATCCTTCTCCAAGATAGACCATATGTTGGGTCACAAGATGAGTCTCAATAAATTTTAAAAAACTGAAATTATACAAAACACTTTCTCTGAACATAATGGAATGAAGCTGGAAATCAGTAATGGATGGAAAAGGGAAAATTCACAAATATATGGAGATTAAATAACACACTTTGTGGGCCAAAGAAGAAGTTGCAAGAGAATGCAGCAAATATCTTGAGATGAATGAAAATGAGAACACAACTTATCAACACCTGTGGGACATTGCACAGGCAGTGCACAGAGGGAAATTTATAGCCCTCAATGTTTACATTTAAAAAGGACTAAGAGCTAAAATTGATGATATAATTGCACACCTGGAGGAACCAGAAAAAGTACAATAAACTAATCCAAAACCAAGCCAAAGGAAAGAAATAGTAAAGATCAGAGCATAAATAAATGACATTGAGAACAAAAAACAACAAAAAAATAGAATCAGCAAAACCAAAAGTTGATTCTTGAAGGTCAACAAAATTGACAAAATCTTAGCTAGACTGAAAAATAAAAAAAGGAGGATGCAAATAAATGAAATCAGAAATGAGAAGGGGGCATTACAACTGACCCTTCAGAAATAAACGATATAAGAATAATTTAAAAAAAAAAAGGAATTTTTTGTTTTTTCACATTTTTTTGAATATCCCAATAAGCTAATTATATTATATTTTTATTTTTTTCTTCTGAGTTTCTTTGTATTTATCTCTTACATTTAAGTTTATCATTATTATTTCTTTTTCTTATTAATTATATTTGGTTATTATATGGGCTTCATGTTCAAGGAAGGTTTAGATCACAGGAGGGTTACAATGGGGGCAGCAGAGGATCATTGGTGGGGGGATGTCTGGGGTGGGGGGTTCATGGGAGTAAGTTCCTCTGAACATACATGAAAGATATATAAAATTGTTCAAATGATCAAGGATGGGGCATGGTCATGGTGGGTAGACAATCACTCAATAAATGAGGGAATCTGAATTCCCAGCCTGGAGAGCTCTGCTACATTCTCCAAGGAAGTAGCAAAAGTCCCCTGAGTGCAGGGGCAGTGTCTGGCAAAAGAAGATGGCCCATAGATGCGTTCTTGTTATTGATGACTAGCCTTATGAGTCTTTGCTCTTGAAATTGAAAGTTAGCCTACTGTTATGGGGTGGCTAAGTGTTGTCACCTGAAAGCCTCCTTGTTGCTCAAATGTGGCCTCCCTCTTAGCCAAACTCAGCATATGAATGCATTACCTTACCCCCAACGTGGGACATGACTCCCGGGGATGAACCTCACTGGCAATGAGGGATTAATACCAAGTACCAACTGCCAACACAATTGGAAAAAGACCTTGAATAAAAGGGGGAAAATGTAAAGACAAAAGAGTTCATGTGGCTAAGAGACTTCAAAGAGAGTCGGGAGGTCATCCCAGAGGTAATGCTTATGCATATCTCAGTAGGATCTCATAGAACACCAAAGTGGATATCACCCCACACAGAGGGGCTCCTGAGGGCTCTGGAGACACCCAGGTCCTATATAAGGGGGTATAGCCCCAGAGATTGATGCCTTATTAGTGGGCTCTACTTTGGAATCTGTGCTCCTGAGAGTGACAGAGTTGGACTCAAATAAGTCCTCCCTGCACATGGTTCATCAGTCCCTTGTATTCAAACCTTTATGTGATGCAGAAGTTTTTAGGTGTACTTCCAGAGACTGGAGCCTCTGGCCTATCTATACACCAGCTGTGCCTGGAATCTCATTGGAGCTGCAACTCCTAACCTACAGCTCAATGGACTCATCCAAGTCACCTGGTGAGGAGACAATGATGGGCAACGGCCATCCCAGGGAATGGAGAGAGCCTGCAGCTGCAGGCAGGATAATCCCATCCACCATATCCATGGGATATAAGCCATCTCTCACTTGGAGGTGGAGTGGACATCACCATCCCAGTCCCCTCAGGATTGGGGGAAGAGTTATGGACTAAGCTATGGACTTAATGGTACTCTGTTGTAGACATATTGTGATTCAAGCAATGAAAGAAATTATAACAGTGAGGTGGAACTGGTGGCCACTGGATGCTTTCGGGGCAGGGAGGGGAAGGGCAATTGAAATACAGTGGCTTTTTTTGGACTTGGGTATTTCCTGAGTGGCATTGCAGTGATGGATGTAGGCCATTTTACTTTAGCATATACCATGCAGAACTGTATGGGAGAGAATGTGGTCTACGATGTGAACTGTGGTCTATGCTTGGTGGCAAGGCCCCAGGATGTGTTTATCCATTGCGGGTGATTTGTCACACTGGTGAAGGATGTTTGTGTGGGATGTTGTGGGAGGTGTGGAAGGTGAGGAACATAGGAATCCCTGTAATTTCTGGGAAATATTTCGGTAATCTAAGCACCTTTAAAAAAAAAAAAATATATATATATATATATATATATATAATAAATAACTTTTATGTAAGCAAGTGCACATACATGCATATATATTTATATATCATTTTACAAATATTGGTATGTATTGTGAAAAATTTGATTTTTACCCACAATAAAAAAAAATAA